>OZ012690.1:4200518-4224296 GCA_963942565.1 Maea johnstoni | reverse complement strand
CATTAACTAGCTTTTTATTAGCCTACCTCCAAATCAACCTTCCTTAATGTACCTCCAAAATCTTACAAACCTTACCAATACGTATTGGCATACCTTACCACTTTTGTCCCTATCTATATGTTAATACCGAATTGGAAATGCTGCGTTCCTATCTCCTTTGAAACGGCTGCAAGCCTGATGCTGTGGCTTTGCATGTCGATTCGTTTTGCGATAGCTAGGTATGGAGTAGAAATAACTTAAAAACATGTTTTGGTCAAGTTTATTGCTTTAGATGAAGATCTCAACTAAACTCAGCATCAGCAGATTGTTGCAACATTTTGGATGGTGCAACAATCGAACGTCATAGAACAAGATAATTTACTATTGTTGGAACCATGTGCATGTGTGACGCTCCTATCGTTTGAGTGAGGAGGTTAGTATTGCTAAGATATACAATGGCTACCAGCTCATCCACAAACCATCATATAATCTGCATTTGTCTGATCTGATTGGCACAGATGCTTTGCATAATTGTTCGGCATGGTTGTCTGAACCTTCATAAGTTTCCCATTGCATGGTAACTTGGTTAGAACGGCTGTAAATGTTCCTTTCCATCAAGTCACGTGCCCATGGTATATACGACAGGGTGGGATACAATGCGGGTTGGATCCCTGCACAGTACTTTTTCTTTGTCCATAATTTCTTTTGATATTTTTAACTTCCTTTGAAGTATTTTGAAAGTTCGCACAACATTTATGATATTTTCTTTTATTAGTTCCTTTAGAAAAATAATAATCAATGAAACCAAATTGTTTAAAATTGTAAGAAATGATTTGCCGATTTGCCGAGAACTCGGCTTACTGGGCTTAAGACAACAACTTCTTCTTATATAGGAAGTCCATAATGTTTGTTTTTTAAATATATTAAAATCGTGATTGTAGGCCCAGTAATCACCGAATGAAAATGCCTTGACCAGACATTTTCATTTTCCGAGATTCTCGGCAAAATGTGTCAGTTATCATTTTGATGAATTCTCACTTATTACTGGGCCTAAGACAACAATTTGTATATATTTAGAAAGGCTGTGATATATTCTTCCAAAATATATTAAAATTGTTATTGTGGGTCCCGAAATCATGACATCGTTAGAAAGAGCATAAACAGCTCTTTGCTTGACAGCTAATGTTAGTTGTTCTTATCTCATAAAACTAAGATGCTGTGTATACGCCAGTGCTGTGCACGAGTTGCAGCTAGTTTACATACATACATACATACATACGGACATACATACATACATAGGAATCCAACTTTGATCTACCCGCTGAACTTACCTACCCAACTCCTTCAATCCAAAATAACCTATCTATGCTGCACTCTTACCTACCTACTCACTTAACTTTGTATCAGCCTACCTCCAAATCAAACTTACTACCAATTGATATGGTCTGTCTGACTCGAGTTTGGCAATCACTTTTCCCACTTTTTTGTGACAAAACGTTGGAGTTTTCCATCCAAACTTGGCAAACATGTTAGGAGCACTACTACGTGTATTTATAAACATATTTTTTGTCTCAACTCCGCAAAATGTTGATTTTGCTCATTAGGTCCCATTGTAAAATGTGTCCGTGGCCAACAATACGATCTCGCGTGTTTGTATTGTTCGCAACGCGAGGACGTAGTGTCGGCAATGTGCACATTTTACAATTGGAACTAATGAGCAAAATCAACATTTTGCGGAGCTGAGACAAAAAGTATGTTTGTACATACACGTAGTAGTGCTCCAAAGAGGTTTGCCAAGTTTGGATGGCAAACTTGAACGTTTTGTCCCAAAAAAGTGGGAAAAGTGATTGCCAAACTCGAGTCAGACAGACTATACCACATAAATAATATGACGAGAAAGCGAAGCTTTAAATGCTCGCGCAGCTCGATGATATTTCTGCATTCCCTTTCAAATGCAGTCACAAAGTGTTTGTTATTGTTATCATTTCTTTACTTGAACTTCGCTGAAACATATTGGAAGCCCCTTAACATGAGCTTCAAATTTGTGCAATAACCACACACATAGTATGCGTAGCGATCGATTGAGCAAAAATATGTCATAAAAATTACTACGACTTCAACCTGTTGCAAAATCGTCATTTCACAACAGATTTCGACTAGAATTAAGAGACATGTAGAATTATTTGTTGCAGTTATGGCGATTTAAACTGCATTGAAATCGATTCACGGAAAGATGAGTAAGGCCATTTTTACCGTGAACATCGAAGTTACGACTTTGGAATCCGCGGAATTCCGTCGTAACATGATGTCATTTCATGACGTCAGCATTTGTCGCACGTGAGCATGTATGTTTCAGTTGTTGCATAGTTCCGCGCGTGTTGCACGATAGTCGGCGACCAAAACGTTATGTCAATACAATTTAAAGGAAATAATCCAAATTTATTATTATATTAAGAAATATTTAAAACATGAAACGATCTGGCGGCAAAATAAGCTCTTAAAGCAAAAAGTTATGCTCATTTTTCGCGAGGTAATCGAGCGAGCGAGCCCGACGAGAGACGAACAGACAGACGCCAACACCAAAAAACCTGCCTCAGTATGTATAGTACGTTTTGACTATACTAGCCGCCCGCCGTGCTACGCACGGATTTGAATTGTAATTTCAAATAAGTGATAATTAGTGGAATAAGAGAGTCAACATTTACGACATATTAGTTTAATTCATGTGAGAATGCAAAAAAAAGGAAGAAAACAGACAAAACTGATATAAATAAGAAAATTAAGCAATAAAACTATAAATCAAATCGTGCTGAGAAGGGGAAATCAGGGAAAAAGAGAAATCTGTATCAACTAAAATATTCTCTTAAAACCAAGTAGAAATACCCCCTTGACCTTTTAAATCAAAAACATGTGAATAATTTTTATTTGTTATTGAAGTATACCCTGGGACACTGAAAATGAATACAATACTGGAGATATTGAAGATATATAGTGCAAAAAAAAAAAAAAGACCAAGAAAGACAATGAATATGTACAGAGAATTTTAAAAAGATGATTTGAAGATGCACAAAAAAGAAAGAATGAAAATCTGTAAATTAAAGAAAATGCAATAAGGAATAAACAGAAAGGATGCACAGAAAACAAAAAGAATAGAGAATAAATGCATGAGAATATAGAATGCACAAACAAAGAAAGAATGCAGGGTGCAGGTATAAAATGTACAATATAGGAGTCAGAGGCACACGTTGAAAGTTTTTTTTTAAATGATGCACAAAGAAAAAAACAAATATAATAAGAGAGCGCATTGAAGAATGAAACAGAAATAAGTAGGAATAGAAAATGAAGAAAAGTAAAAGGTAAAACTGGATGCGCAGATACATGAGAAAGGGCAAAAGAGAAAAATACAGGATGCAGAAATCGCATCAGAAAGAGGAAAGACAGGATACAGAAGATAGCAACCTCCCCATGTTTCTATCAACGGCGAACGAATCAATCAGCTAGTATTAGACCAAAGATGTGAAGAAGAGGAATGTCGCCACTCGACGTCTTTTAGTTACGGTTATAATCAATAGAGGGCGCTGCAAAATTTCCCGCCAATACGATTTATTATATGGATGCAGGACGCCCCCTCCCACCGAACTCAAATTTCAAACTGTCGCAAAATCATCATTTTGTAATAGGTTTAAGAGAGTAGTAAGAGGCTAGTAGAACGAATTGCGAGGTTTAGAAATTTGAAATCTGGCGAGTAATTTATTTTTGCCGTTAACATTGAATCCATGACTGTTGCAACTTTTCCCGCTACTAAAGATGTCAAAAAATTACTAAGATTTCAACCCTTCCCAGAATCTTCCTTTCGCTACAGATTTGAAAACAAATGTTGAAGCTTGTAGACGGAGTTGTGGCGGTTCTAACAATCCAAACTGCATTAAAATTGACCCCTGGAAAGGCGAAGCTTCTGATGATTTCATTTCATACTGACCAAATGATAGCATAGATTTTTGCAGTAAACATTGAGTCCAACACCCAGGCAACTTTTCCCACTACTACAGATGGCATGAAAATTTAGTAATATTTCAACCTATCGCCAAATCCTTCTTTTAAAATTAATTAATTAGCAGCAAGTAGAATGAATTGTGGCGGTTTTAACAATTTAAACCGCATTAAAATTGACCCACGGTAAGGTGAGTAATTCATTTTATACCGTGAACATTGAGTCCACTACTCTGGCAACTTCTACCGCTACTAAAGCTGGCATAAAACTTACTAAGATTTCAACCTTTCGCTAAATCTTTATTTCGCAACAGTTTTAAAAAGCAAATTGAGAAGCATATAGAGGAAATTGTTGCGATTCTAACAATCTGCACCGCATTAAAATTGACCCACGGAAAGGCATAGCTTCGGTTCATTTCATATCATACTGACCAAAAGATAGCATAGATTCAGCGAAAAAAAAGTGACAAAAAATTACAACAATTTCAACCTGTCGCAAAATCTTCATTTCTTAACAGATTCGAAAGCCAATTGAGAAGCATGTAGAGGAACTTGTGGCGGTTCTAACAATCCAAACCGCATTAGAATTGACCCACGGAAAGGCGTAGCGTCAGATGATTTCATTTCATACTGAGCAAAACCTGACGTATTTTAGTTACAGTCACTGTCAATAGAGGGCGCTGCAAAATTTCCCGCCAAAACGCCGAGTAGTAGACGCTGCACGCGGCGGACATCGCGGAACGTAGTAGAAATCGGTAAATTTCACATTGCTGCGTTAATAAACTATGAGATATAACTCGGAGAGTGGAATTAGATTAATTTCAAATCAAAAAATTTAAATTGAGATGCGGAAATATAAGAAAAAAGTGGTCCCAGCAGCCTCGGCACCGGAACAAAATGGCGCGGCCCATCGGATCTATGGCGATTCATAATATAATTCGCGCTTCCGAAAAGCGCAAAGGCCGAGCGGCAGCTTTACTAAATATTTTTGCTTTTCTTTGAATGATATTGGCATGGCAAGGAAGAGTGTGCATAGATTCGGAATTCATGATTTTCACAATTTCAAAGCTTTAAATGCTTTCGCAGCTCGATATTTCTGCCTTAATAGGCGGATCCAGGAGGAAGGACTCACCCGGTGCGCCCCTATAGTCTATCTAACTTGAGTTGGCTAACCGCTTTTTCCTCTTTTTCCCACAAAAAGTTCGTTTTTGCCTTCCAAACTAGGCAAACCTATGTGTATAAACATACTTTTTGTCTCAAATTTTGTCTGTTGATTTTGCTCATTAGGTCCCATGGTAAAATTTGCCCATTGCCTACTATTGACAAGAGTACAAACACACGAGATCGTCATTGTTGGCAATGAGCTAAAAAGTTGACTTGCAATTGGGGTCGTTAAAACAAATAATTCAGAATTGGTGGAGGGTGGTCCTGGGTAATCTGAATTGGGGGGGGGGACGAAAATTTCTTTTGATCACTATTTTGAGGGGAGGAAGGGAAATGAGGCAGAGGGAGGGGGCATATTCAGAATTTAGGGGGGCGGAGGCAATTTTTTCCCACTCTCCCCAATACCATGCATCGCACGGGGAGATTGATGGTATATATAAAATTGGGACGAGACCTACAATTTTTAAAATGAGATTTAGAAAGGACACGATCTAAGGATTATTTAAGTAAAGTTTGAAAAAAATGGTAGTAAACTTGGAAATTAATGAGCAAGTATGCGAAACAATAGCTTACGATGGTGCAGGCGTGATAGGCCGCAATATTTTTTCTTCCGCAGCTTGTCTAGAATACAACCTATTTTTTCCTGCCGGGATTACTGGGATTACTTCCCATAAGGGTCAAATAAAAGGTCCAAATTGCACACCCCTGTACCCTGAAATCCAAGATCCGCCGCTGGCATTCCCCTTCAAATGCAGTCAAAAAGTTACGTGACGTCAATATTTACTTGTTCTTCGCAAAAATTTATCTGGAGCTCCATGATACAAACTTTATATTTGTGCAATAACCACACAGTAGGAGTAGCGATTGACCGAAAATATGGCATGAAATTACAACGATTTCAATCTGTTGCAAAATCGTCATTTCGCAACATATTTCAACTTGAATTAATTGACAAGTAGAATTAATTGTAGCGGTTCTACAAACTTAAACCGCATTGAAATTGACCCACAGAAAGACCAGTAATTCATTTTAACAGTGTATCAGCATAACTGGTGCTAGTGTCGACATTTTCCCCTAGATGTCGCCACTCGTCATTTGGCGGGATTCGATGACGTCATTTTTGTGCCATATTCCGCCGATAGAGAGCGCTATTTGTTGCCTGGTCATCTACGCTCAAAACAGTATATAATTTGCCCTTTCGAAAAGGGCAAAGTCATGGGCGGGAAGTTTTTTAAATGCATATGTCTAAGTTGCAATATGTCTAATGACTAAATCTAAGTTTGCCTTTTGCTCTTACCACATGTTATATTTTTGAAAATTACTCCACATTCGTTTTTTCCCGATTTTCAGTTCTCTGCCTTTGTTGCATGAAATATTCCCTATTGTAGCTGATTTTTCACAAGTTTTATTTTTTCCAATTTCATTTCGCATCTTTCATTTTTTAAATTTCACAAGGCCAAAACGTGAGAACACATACATAGTTTCGTCCCAGGAAAGGCTGATGAGTTGGCAGGCTCTCCTGAGCAATCTTTCCCAGATACACATACAGCCGGCAATGTACATTCACAATAAAAAATAAATTGCTCGCCATTCCGTGGGTCAATTTTAATGAACTTTAGATCGTTAGAACAGCAACAATTTATTCCATTTGGCTATCAATTCGCTTTAAAAGCGGTTGCAAAATGTAGATTTTGCGACAGCTTGAAATCGCCCAGTGGGCACAAATATTACCTGAATGTTACATGAATGTTCAATTTTGGTCGGAATATTCTGGACCAATTATGAACATTTCAGCAATGTTCAGGTCCTAACATTCCTGGAATGTTCTTATTTGATGTCATATGAATGTTCAATTTTGATTGTAATGTCATGAACCAAAAATGAACATTCTTGCAACCTTCAGGTCTGAACATTCCTGGAATGTTCAGATTTGACCTTATATAAACATTAAATTGAGATATTTCCTATTTCATAAAAACTGAACTGTAACTAAGTGCTTCCACTACACAGACAACTTCCAATGTTCCAACAGAATTCAGAATCCAAATGATTCATTTAGCATTCAGCTCTGAACATTCTATGAACATTCTCACCTGAACATTCATACAATTTTCATTCTGAACTATGAGGGAATCATTTTTGAATGTTCGCCCAAACATTCCTGGAATGTTCCATGAATGTTACCGTGCCCACTGGGCGTAATAATGAGTATGCCATTTAGTTTAAAGGTCAATCTCTTGGTCAGAACGGAAAAAATGAAATCATCCAAAGCTTCGCGCTCGCTTCTTGGCTAAATTGCCAGCATTATATTATTGCCGCTCAGGGTCACGGTCAAAGTAATACTGCACGTTGTGATCCGTGACCCAATTACGGCCAGCTGTGACAAGTTAACGTGATGTGATTGTTGCACGTTCAGAAACACGCAACAATCACATTACGTGGGAGCGTCTTCTGAACTCGCGATTCTTAGCGAGACTGGAAGCTGATACGCCCATGAAATTGATACAATTTATAGAATTTACAGGAATCAATCGTTACATTACGGCACGAATGGTCTAGTAGCGATCTCTATTTAGTATTCCCGCACACTCCATGTGTGCTTGCTAAAAGGTCTCACGAGATCGTGCGTTCACCGCCATTTTAAAATGGCGGCGACTGTAGCAGATGCGGCAATGTAATTCCGAGCTCATGACTTCGCTCGGAAATCCGAGCTCATGACTTCGCTCGGAAATAGATATGCTGTAAATTCCGCTACGCTACGCCGGCTTCGCCGGCTTGCTACGCTACGAGAAAGCAAAGCTTTAAATGCTCGCGCAGCTCGATGATTTTCATAAAGTTACGAATTTATATACATGACGTGATTCAGTTAGTTACTTGTGAAACCTTTTGATAGCGAGCGCGCCAGCGCTGCTGCACGAAGTGCAGCTAGCGCAAGCGAGCAATCATGTAACGTGTGTGTGTACGTATTTAGACGCGTGGTTCCGGAACCCGCCGATAGGCGGCTTCAAACACGTCGAATGCCTTTGTGGAATGCCTTGGATTGTTTCATTACTGAAAACTTGGTTCTTCCAGTTATGTATAATAGCGTCCACTCTGTTTTGGTCAAACAGCATGGATACATTCAATGGACTAATTGTACTAAGAATACACTTTTAGGAAATTAGATAACCTTTTTTAAATCAGTGGAATAAGCGATTTTACAGTTTTGATGACGTCACAAGTAATTGGAAGCTAATTATAGAACGCGACGGTGGCGACGCGTAGCTATAGCGGCGTTCATTCACACTACAGATCTGTAGTGTAAATGAACGCCGAACACGAACACGTTACAGTCAACCTCCCCCCCCCCCCCCTCCCCTACTACACCCATTCTACTGCCGACACATGGCATCCAACCCTAGTTCCGAAAAACTCTGGATACAATGTATATATCCAATCTGTATATGTACCAGAAAAGTTTTGAGGTGCCAACAATGTGGTCCCGCGCGCGTAGACGGAAGTACCTTTGTGGTACATCCGGTGACGCATGCGTGATTTTCAGGGAAGTTTGGGAAATGGACATCACCTTTTGCTTTAAGAGCACATTTTGCCGCCAGATCTTTTCGAGATTTGAACATTGCTTTGTCTGACACGTACTATGGACTGTCTTCGTTAAATTGTATCAATATAGCGTTTGTTTGATGATCATTTACCACGCGCAACTGTGAAACAAAGTAACAAATACGCGACGTCATGATTATATCAGCGGGGAAAGCCACGGGGGAAAAGCTATATGTTCACTATAACAATAATTTATCTTTCCATGCGTCAATTTTAATGTGGTTTGTATCGTTAGAACTGCCACAATTCATTCTACTCGTCCCGAGATTTTATTTTATATCTGTTGAGAAATGAACATTTTGGGACAGATTGAAATCGTTGTAATTTTTAATGCAATCTTTTTCGCTCGATCAACTCTGAAACAAAGTAACAAGTACGCGACGTCATGATTATATCAGCGGAGAAAGCCACAGGGAAAAGCTATATGTTTACTGTAACAATAATTTGCCTTTCCATGCGTCAATTTTAATGTGGTTTGTATCGTTAGAACTGCCACAATTCATTCTACTTGTCCTGAGATTCTCTTTTATATTAGTTAAGAAATAAAGATTTTGCGACAGGTAGAAATCGTTGTAATTTTTTTGGCAATTTTTTCGCTTAGCGAGACTGGAAGCTGATACGCCCATGAAATTGATACAATTTATAGAATTTACAGGAATCAATCGTTACATTACGGCACGAATGGTCTAGTAGCGATCTCTATTTAGTATTCCCGCACACTCCATGTGTGCTTGCTAAAAGGTCTCACGAGATCGTGCGTTCACCCCCATTTTAAAATGGCGGCGACTGTAGCAGATGCGGCAATGTAATTCCGAGCTCATGACTTCGCTCGGAAATCCGAGCTCATGACTTCGCTCGGAAATAGATATGCTGTAAATTCCGCTACGCTACGCCGGCTTCGCCGGCTTGCTACGCTACGAGAAAGCAAAGCTTTAAATGCTCGCGCAGCTCGATGATTTTCATAAAGTTACGAATTTATATACATGACGTGATTCAGTTAGTTACTTGTGAAACCTTTTGATAGCGAGCGCGCCAGCGCTGCTGCACGAAGTGCAGCTAGCGCAAGCGAGCAATCATGTAACGTGTGTGTGTACGTATTTAGACGCGTGGTTCCGGAACCCGCCGATAGGCGGCTTCAAACACGTCGAATGCCTTTGTGGAACGCCTTGGATTGTTTCATTACTGAAAACTTGGTTCTTCCAGTTATGTATAATAGCGTCCACTCTGTTTTGGTCAAACAGCATGGATACATTCAATGGACTAATTGTACTAAGAATACACTTTTAGGAAATTAGATAACCTTTTTTAAATCAGTGGAATAAGCGATTTTACAGTTTTGATGACGTCACAAGTAATTGGAAGCTAATTATAGAACGCGACGGTGGCGACGCGTAGCTATAGCGGCGTTCATTCACACTACAGATCTGTAGTGTAAATGAACGCCGAACACGAACACGTTACAGTCAACCTCCCCCCCCCCCCCTCCCCTAATACACCCATTCTACTGCCGACACATGGCATCCAACCCTAGTTCCGAAAAACTCTGGATACAATGTATATATCCAATCTGTATATGTACCAGAAAAGTTTTGAGGTGCCAACAATGTGGTCCCGCGCGCGTAGACGGAAGTACCTTTGTGGTACATCCGGTGACGCATGCGTGATTTTCAGGGAAGTTTGGGAAATGGACATCACCTTTTGCTTTAAGAGCACATTTTGCCGCCAGATCTTTTCGAGATTTGAACATTGCTTTGTCTGACACGTACTATGGACTGTCTTCGTTAAATTGTATCAATATAGCGTTTGTTTGATGATCATTTACCACGCGCAACTGTGAAACAAAGTAACAAATACGCGACGTCATGATTATATCAGCGGGGAAAGCCACGGGGGAAAAGCTATATGTTCACTATAACAATAATTTATCTTTCCATGCGTCAATTTTAATGTGGTTTGTATCGTTAGAACTGCCACAATTCATTCTACTCGTCCCGAGATTTTATTTTATATCTGTTGAGAAATGAACATTTTGGGACAGATTGAAATCGTTGTAATTTTTAATGCAATCTTTTTCGCTCGATCAACTCTGAAACAAAGTAACAAGTACGCGACGTCATGATTATATCAGCGGAGAAAGCCACAGGGAAAAGCTATATGTTTACTGTAACAATAATTTGCCTTTCCATGCGTCAATTTTAATGTGGTTTGTATCGTTAGAACTGCCACAATTCATTCTACTTGTCCTGAGATTCTCTTTTATATTAGTTAAGAAATAAAGATTTTGCGACAGGTAGAAATCGTTGTAATTTTTTTGGCAATTTTTTCGCTTAGCGAGACTGGAAGCTGATACGCCCATGAAATTGATACAATTTATAGAATTTACAGGAATCAATCGTTACATTACGGCACGAATGGTCTAGTAGCGATCTCTATTTAGTATTCCCGCACACTCCATGTGTGCTTGCTAAAAGGTCTCACGAGATCGTGCGTTCACCGCCATTTTAAAATGGCGGCGACTGTAGCAGATGCGGCAATGTAATTCCGAGCTCATGACTTCGCTCGGAAATCCGAGCTCATGACTTCGCTCGGAAATAGATATGCTGTAAATTCCGCTACGCTACGCCGGCTTCGCCGGCTTGCTACGCTACGAGAAAGCAAAGCTTTAAATGCTCGCGCAGCTCGATGATATTCATAAAGTTACGAATTTATATACATGACGTGATTCAGTTAGTTACTTGTGAAACCTTTTGATAGCGAGCGCGCCAGCGCTGCTGCACGAAGTGCAGCTAGCGCAAGCGAGCAATCATGTAACGTGTGTGTGTACGTATTTAGACGCGTGGTTCCGGAACCCGCCGATAGGCGGCTTCAAACACGTCGAATGCCTTTGTGGAACGCCTTGGATTGTTTCATTACTGAAAACTTGGTTCTTCCAGTTATGTATAATAGCGTCCACTCTGTTTTGGTCAAACAGCATGGATACATTCAATGGACTAATTGTACTAAGAATACACTTTTAGGAAATTAGATAACCTTTTTTAAATCAGTGGAATAAGCGATTTTACAGTTTTGATGACGTCACAAGTAATTGGAAGCTAATTATAGAACGCGACGGTGGCGACGCGTAGCTATAGCGGCGTTCATTCACACTACAGATCTGTAGTGTAAATGAACGCCGAACACGAACACGTTACAGTCAACCTCCCCCCCCCCCTCCCCTACTACACCCATTCTACTGCCGACACATGGCATCCAACCCTAGTTCCGAAAAACTCTGGATACAATGTATATATCCAATCTGTATATGTACCAGAAAAGTTTTGAGGTGCCAACAATGTGGTCCCGCGCGCGTAGACGGAAGTACCTTTGTGGTACATCCGGTGACGCATGCGTGATTTTCAGGGAAGTTTGGGAAATGGACATCACCTTTTGCTTTAAGAGCACATTTTGCCGCCAGATCTTTTCGAGATTTGAACATTGCTTTGTCTGACACGTACTATGGACTGTCTTCGTTAAATTGTATCAATATAGCGTTTGTTTGATGATCATTTACCACGCGCAACTGTGAAACAAAGTAACAAATACGCGACGTCATGATTATATCAGCGGGGAAAGCCACGGGGGAAAAGCTATATGTTCACTATAACAATAATTTGTCTTTCCATGCGTCAATTTTAATGTGGTTTGTATCGTTAGAACTGCCACAATTCATTCTACTCGTCCCGAGATTTTATTTTATATCTGTTGAGAAATGAACATTTTGGGACAGATTGAAATCGTTGTAATTTTTAATGCAATCTTTTTCGCTCGATCAACTCTGAAACAAAGTAACAAGTACGCGACGTCATGATTATATCAGCGGAGAAAGCCACAGGGAAAAGCTATATGTTTACTGTAACAATAATTTGCCTTTCCATGCGTCAATTTTAATGTGGTTTGTATCGTTAGAACTGCCACAATTCATTCTACTTGTCCTGAGATTCTCTCTTATATTAGTTAAGAAATAAAGATTTTGCGACAGGTAGAAATCGTTGTAATTTTTTTGGCAATTTTTTCGCTCGATCTAAGCTATCTTTTGCTCAGTATGAAATTAAATCATCCAATATAACAACTTGCCGTGGGTCATTTTTCATGCGGTTTGTATTGTTAGAACCGCCACAAGTTCTTCTACATGCTTCTCGATTTGCTTTCAAATCTGTTGAGAAATGAAAATTTTGCGAAAGGTTGAAATAGTTGTAATATTTATACCAATTCTTTTCGCTGAATCTATGCTATCTTTTGCTTAGTATTAGATGAAATCATCCTAATCTACGCCTTTCCGTGGATCAATATTATTGCGGTTTATATCGTAAGAACCGCCATAAGTTCCTCTACATGCTTCTCGATTCGCTTTAAAATCTTTTGGTAAATATGAAATGAAATCATCCGAAGCTACACCTTTCCGTGGGTCAATTTCAATGCGGTGTAGATTGTTAGAATCGCCACAAATTCCTCTTCGTGCTTCACAATTTCCTTTTTAAATCTTCTGCAAAATGAATATTCTGCTAAAGGTAGCAGTAAAAGTTGCCATCGTGAACTCAATGTTCATGGTAAAATGAATTACTCGCCTTTCCATGGGTCTGAATTTGAATGCGGTTTAAATTATTAGAACTGCCGCAATTCATTCTACTTGCTAATTAATCAAATCTATAAGAAGAATTTGGCGATAGCTTGAAATATCGGTAATCATTTATGCCATCGGTAGTACATGTAGTGGGAAAGGTTGCCACAATGGACTCAATGTTTATTGCAAAAATCTATGCTATAATTTGGTCAGTATGAAATGAAATCATCAGAAGCTTCGACTTTCATGGGTCAATTATAATGCAGTTTGAATCGTTAGGACCGCCACAATGCCTTCTACATGCTTTAGAAAAGTTGCCACAGTGATGGACTCAATGTTTACGGCAAAAATAAATTATTCTCCAGGTTTCAAATTTCAAAACCTCACAATTCGTTCTACTAGCCTTTTACTGCTGTCTTAAACTTGTTACAAAATTATTATTTTGGAACAGGTTGTAATCGTAGTATTTTATACAATTAATCTTATTGCCAGAACAAAAAAAAATGAAATCATCCGAAGCGGCCATGCCAGCATCATATTATGAGCTTTATATTTGTGCAACGACCACGCAGTACGGGTAGCGATTGACCGGAAATATTGATGGCGCTAGTGTTGACATATCACTGTAGATGGCGTCGTGATCGCTTTTTGCATGACGTCATTGCACGTGGAGGACTTCCTTCGTACAATGACGTCATTTTAGTGCCACATTCCGCCGATAGAGAACGCCGTTTGTTTTCTGGTCTTCGGCAGTCCAAACGTTATTCAAATACAATTTGATGGAAACAATCCATATTTATTTATTGATTAAGCAATATTTGAAACATGAAAAGATCTGGCGGCAAAATGTGCTCTTAAAGCAAAAGGTTATGCTCATCTCTCGCGAGGTTATCGAGCGAGCGAGACAAAGAGACGAACAGACAGAAGTGTGGACGGAAGTGCGGACACGGTTTCACAGGCCTCAGTATGTACTTCCATTTGTAACAGGGATCTATTGTACCATGTTTGTTATCTGAAAGGTATTTTCTATAGCTACTGCTTGAGCCCTATTGGTCGTCATTTAGAGCCCGCCTTCTGGAGTCAGGGCTTGCCAACAGGACGCACCCTGCTGGGGCCCCGCCATGGTCTGCTTATCTGACCAGTAGTCATAAAGATACCTTTTGTTTGCCACATGGGTACTAGAACCTATCTCACTCTCTACCCAACTCTTGAACTGTAAGGATGTGCTGTTTAACTCTCTAGCTGACCCCTTGTTCTGCTAACATGTGCTTTAACTGACTTCTGGGCTTAGGAACTGTATCTATATGGGCTGCAGCAGCAGCACACCTTAAGGATCTAATAGTGGGATAGTATTTGGATTAGCTGATTCCTGTATCTACATGTTAGTAAGTAATAAAGCATACTTTGTATATAGTAATCTGGCTTCTATTTGTCAATCTTAAACCCTGCATCACATAGATTGATCTCCTAACCCTTATTGTAACCAACCCTCAGACTAACCCCGAGCTAGCACTAGCAAACGGTTACACTGGCTCCCAATAAGGGATGTCTGGTTTAAGGGTAAGTTAGATTACTTGATCGGTTGCTTTATCTTGCTGAAGTTACTTAGGATTTCATATTTATGTAGGAGAAATGTTTAAAGTAGAGATATTTAGACTGCACATATTTCATAGATACTGCACCTAGTTCCTAATAACTTGGTGGGTTTCTGTGCACTTCAAATGCTATAATGTGTATGTTTTACTTGATTTAGAGTAGGGTTAGGCTAAAGGAATCTGCGTTTTTGGTTTAAGACATGTAGAGACAATAAGGTGAATTTCAACTCTTATGACATGTGTACAGGAAGTTACTTGCAGGGTAGGAATAGATTAGTTTAGGTACACATGTGTGGTTAGAGAGATTAGAATCAGATTTGTGAGAATAGTATTTAGAATATCAGTAAGGGTTTAAATTTCAAAATGGCCGCCTACAACACATGTGGTTGGCAAAGAGAGGGTGCTATATATGACAAGGTGATTGATTTGGAAAGGAGGTTGAATCACTTTAAGTCAAGTGGATTCAACCCTTTCCCAGCTGCCCAAGAGACATTCTCAGAGATTGACAGAACTGTATATGAGATCAAAGACCTGCTATCCGATAGATTCTGGATTAGTATTGCTAACCAGAATAATGGTGTAGTCCGACAAGAGGAGGCACCCCAAAAATCAGACATTGCTAGCCAAAAAAATGGTGTATTTCGGCAAGAGGAGACACCACCAAAATTTGACAGCCAAAATGAACACTGGCACAATTTCATCAGACTTTTCGAAACTGTGGCCGAATTGAATGAATGGTCTGACAGTGTTAAGGCTGGAAAGTTAATTCTATCGATGCAGGGCACCGCTCAGAAATTTGCCCTCGCGCAGCCTTTCTCAATCCGAGGAGATTTTGGAAATCTGAAAAATTTACTAGAACAATATTTTGACCCAGTGGAGAGAAGAGAGACTGCCTTCTTTGAATTCCAATCCAGAACACACAGGTCTGAAGAGTCTCTGCAAGAGTATTTCCAGGAAATGATGGATCTTGCACACAGAGCATTTCCAGACATTCCTGATGTGACCTTGAGTGGGCAAGTCATTAATAGATTCATTCAGGGACTACAAACAAGAGAGTGCAGAAAACATGTCAAATTTTCGAAACCAAAAACACTTTATGATGCGCTCAAATATGCTGTTTCTTATGAAATATTTGACACTTTTGATAAGGACCCTAAACTGCCCATGGTAGAAAACCACCAGCGTACACCTACAGCAGTGCCTATTCATGTTACCAGCACCACTTCAACATCAGGAAATGAATCCAGGCCAAAGATCTCTACTGATTCTACCCACAGGAAGACCAGTACAATATCAGGTTTGTGCTGGAATTGCAGTGAGCCTGGTCATAGAGCAGTGGAATGCCCAAAACCATGCAGAAAGGGCAGATATGGCTACCAGCCTAGCTATGTGAAAAGGGGGATACCCTGGAACCCCTTTACTTCACCAAACAAACCAATTTTCTTCCATTTGATACCCTGCTATTACTACAAACTGAACAGTCAATATCGAGACCATCCAAGACCGAATATGAACTTCATGCCTAGCCGAGGAAAGTTCCCACCGACATTACCAGGAGCAGCACATGCAGGATAGTTAAGTACAGTGAACTTAACAAGAGACTCTATTCAGAAAAATCAGTGTTGAATGTGTAGATTATGTTATTGTTACTGTGTAGGAAGTGGAGACACTAATTAATTTGGATGTAGGCGGATCGCTGTCCAAGAAATTAGATTTTTGATGTAGGCTACATTGACATTTTTATATGACATGAAGGAATGAGGAGCTGTCGATTACATCCATTGACATTTGAAAGTGACTTTTAGTTTGGTTTATATTGGGCCTTATATGAATAACATTATTTGTATAGAGTAGTAGACAGAGCGGTGACTCTAGTGATCTTGAATGGCCTAAAATTTTAGATTCTAGTATAATTTCTAAGTCTTGTTTGCTGATGTTGATATTTTGTGTTTATTACTTTTCATTTGTGTAATTCTATTATCTTTTAGTAATTAATCGACTTGTTTATAGAGAGAGCAAAGTTCTCCATTGTATGGCCAGGTGGCACTTAAACCTCCACCCATATATTCTTCTAGTTTGTATGTGTTTTTATTTTTTTGTACTTGCATATTTCTTGTGTTGGGGGGGGGGGGGGGTGCTCACATGGGTGAGTTCCCTTCACACCGCCCTACCCTCATTTGCTAAACATTGATTTTCTTGTTATACATTGATCTTCTTGTATTACATTCTTAATTGCATATTGGTTAAATTTACTAATTTTTGATATCAGAAGTACTTCAGTTTAATCAGTGGGGGGTGTAACAGGGATCTATTGTACCCTGTTTGTTATTTGAAAGGTATTTTCTATAGCTACTGCTTGAGCCCTATTGGTCGTCATTTAGAGCCTGCCTTCTGGAGTCAGGGCTTGCCAACACTCAGAGCAGGATGCACCCTGCTGGGGCCCGCCATGGTCTTCTTATCTGACCAGTAGTCATAAAGATACCTTTTGTTTGCCACATGGGTACTAGAACCTATCTCACTCTCTACCCAACTCTTGAACTGTAAGGATGTGCTGTTTAACTCTCTAGCTGACCCCTTGTTCTGCTAACATGTGCTTTAACTGACTTCTGGGCTTAGGAACTGTATCTATATGGGCTGCAGCAGCAGCACACCTTAAGGATCTAATAGTGGGATAGTATTTGGATTAGCTGATTCCTGTATCTACATGTTAGTAAGTAATAAAGCATACTTTGTATATAGTAATCTGGCTTCTATTTGTCAATCTTAAACCCTGCATCACATAGATTGATCTCCTAACCCTTATTGTAACCAACCCTCAGACTAACCCCGAGCTAGCTCTAGCAAACGTACAAATGTACAAATGTGCAGAACGAGAACTATTTTTCTACTCGCGTGCAAATTTAACCTTGGCAAATTATGGTAGGCGCTGGCATCACAGGGTTACCACAGATCATTTGGATGGAAATGCTAGAACATTGGCCCGGAACGAAAATGTTTACAAAACCGATAGGCTTGACATGCTATCCATCTACGGTGCTATGATCCAGATGTAGAGCTCACAGCAGTATGGTACCCTGTATTGTAGTGCATAATGGTGAATTTTCATTTCTGAAATGTGTAAAAATACAGTTTATTACAGTAAAAATAACTATTAATCCCAATATCAAAATAAGAAATGTTAGCACATAGGCCATCGAAATGCCAATCGTCGTGCTGTGATTAAAGTAATATATTTTACGTTGTTTCTGCTTGAATATCCTGCCTGTTCAAAATACTTATTGCTTGAAACGTATTTTAAGGAGGAATACATTAATGCTTAAGAGCCGCTTGGTAAATTGTCGTCTGGATCTATGATACTTGTATGAGAATTTGGAAAATGATTATGAATAAATCACAAAAGATGAAGTAAAGTTGTTGGTAATGTTCTGATTAACATTTTTTACACCAAATTCCACAAATGTAGAGGAATTTAATTTAACAGAGGAAATGTATGCTCCACGTGCCAGTTTCATAACCATTTCCAGAGGAATATGTGTTGAAATTAGAAGATAACTCTTTTTTTTTTTTGATGTTTTAATTGCATAAGTTTGGAACAAAGTCCGTAGAATGATTTGCGAACCTGTTCGCAAATTACTCTACGGCCCAAGACCACTGATTTTTGACCCCACGACCTGCTGGTCGGGGCCAACCTCCTTGAGACATAGTCAAGGTGGTATGACGACCGCCACGGTTTTCGACCGTAGACAGGACGCAAACCGTGTTTTTATTTGTAAACAGGACTCAGCCATGTTTGGATAAAATCCAATATATAGTGAAGAGAGCGTGTGCGGTTCTGTAATTCCACTGCTGAGTGATGGTGTAGACTCGCACAGTTGGTCTGGTTATGACAGAAAGGGGCCACAGGCTTTACAAGTATATACAAGCAGCTCAAAATGGCCTTATATTCACAAACAAACCTCACGATTTACCATAAATAAACACCTTTCCCATAACAATAACGATTAAAATCAATTTACTGTGTAATTTATATACTTCCCTATCTAGCGCTTGTCTGGGGTGGATATTATATGCAGTTGTGAAAAATATCCAGACAAATGTACTGGATTCAATGTTCGCCTGTATAAACTTAACTTCAGTAAATGTCACCATTTTTTCATATAAATTGATAGTGTCTGAAGAAAACATCGTTTAGGTAAATGCCATCTGTGTTTTTTTTGTTTTGATAGTGACTTACAAAGAATTGTTCTCCTTAAAATGGGTACTAATTTACTTGTGAACGGTTTGGTTTGGGTACGAGTTGACTTTATTCCCTAATTGTACATAATGCACTGATTGCTTGTCGTTCAGATTGTAGAGAGAGTGAACGAGGGAAAGAGTATATGGGAAACGTAAACTTTACTAAACATGGCATTTCGTGTCTACCCTGGACTTCACCAGTCAACACAAGGTATCAGAACGATTCCTACTTCGCTGACAGGTCTGTGGCCGCAGCAGGCAGCTTCTGTCGTAACCCCAAAGGACCTGGAGGGGGGTTGTCCAGCAGCCGACCTTGGTGTTACGTGGAGAAGAGGGGAGAGAGACAAAACTGGGGACGCTGTTATATACCCGAGTGCGGAACATGTACGTATTCATGGCAAGCTAAAGCTGAACACAAATGGTATTTTTTCCTTTCAGCATATTTCGCCTTCAGTAAAATATCTTTCATATCAGAGCATCTTTTATAAGATTTAGTTCTGTAAACTTTTTCGTTCAGTAGAAAAAATCTACAGTGAGTATATTTTGTTCAGTAAAATATTTCATTCCGTTAAAAACTGCTTGGTACGATTTTTGTTCAGCATTTTGTTTTTCGTTCATTAAAACTAATCAGTGTAAAACCTGATGACGGTCGAGCTTTTGCAATGGAAGAAACTAAAGGTCAAATACCCAAACAGCGGATTTTCAGATGGAATTTAGAAAATGAAACTGAGTTATGTGTGTGAATGTTTTCTTTTATACCTTGTCATTATCAAGAACACCCAGGAATCCAAGATGTCAGATTGTCGGATTAATGCACGTGACTTAGATTATCAAAACTTTAACAGAATGACGCAATGTTAGTCACGCATGACGTAAACTCTAAATAAAGTCAACGTCGTATGTTCGTATACATACACTTCAACTGTTCAATCCTCAGCCTCTCGTTGCAGTTTGTCCAGAAGGAAGATTTGGGGAAAAGTGTGAATATGATTACTGCAACTGTTTGAGGCCAGTAGAAAACAGGGGCTGCGCCTATAACAATGGAAGCTGCCCCTCTGGCTGTGCCCCAGGGTTCATAGGACATGGATGCAGGGAAGGTAAGAGTTCTAGAGAAACCAGAAATACTGGTCGGTAGTTGTAAAATCATGGCTATTGATGTTTTGATGTATGTATGTATCTTTATTAACTACAGCTCTCGCCGTAAAATGTCATACAATTATAATACGAGACAAATAATACTCACAATAAGTTGTTATATGCAGGGAACGTAAGTTTATAGAAAAAATAACATAGGAAACACAAAGGGATATTAAACATTAAACTAGGAAATAGACATGAATACCATTAATACCATGTTTACTCTTTATTTTAAGTTAGATCGTAGCCTGGGAACCCCCATTGCAAAAGGGCACTCTTTTATACTCATGACTTTTCAAAATGTTAGATGAACACAAATGAATTTGTCCAAATGTAAAAGCAAACTTTCTATACCTATTCCTATACATCCTGTGTCTGAGTTCTAATGAAAATGTTGACCCTAATTGAACACGGAAAACTTGAGTGAAAGGGTTTTTGAAAATCTGATATATACACACACATATGTATATATATATATATATATATATATATATATATATATATATATATATATATATATATATATATATATATATATATATATATATATATATATATATACTATATATATATATATATATATATATATATTTGTATATTTCAGAATGTGCTGATCATTTCTTTGGTCGAGAATGCAGCAAAGACTGTCATTGCTACAGAAATCTAGTGTGCAACAAGACCAGTGGACATTGTACAGAGGGCTGTGCTCCCGGATACACAGGCCAGGATTGCCAAACAGGTACGTGGCTCGTCACGTTACGAAATGAAGTCAAGTCCAATAGTCCTAGCAATGAAGGGTTAAACATACCACTAACTGCAAAGGAATGAAATCCCTTTTGTTTGATGGAAGAATACTAAAGAAATACATAACCAAATTCAACTATTTCAAGAATTTGAACAAGCTAAAGGTTAAGAATTAATGTTGATAAATGTCGATGTTTGAAATATATAAATATATATATATATATATATATATATATATATATATATATATATATATATATATATATATATATATATATATATATGTATATATATATATATGTATATATATATATATATATATATATATATATATATATATATATGTATATATAAATATATATGTATATATATATATATATATATATATATATATATATATATATATATATATATATACATATATATATATATATATATATATATATATATATATATATATATATATATATATATATATATATAAATATTTCTTTTATACATCAAGGAGTCCAATTGGCAGCCAATTTTATTTATTTTCATATTGGTTCTCTCAGTATCAGAGGAAATAGCAATCAGTGTTTACATAACAACTATCATTGAACCAGTTCGTCGATGTTTCTTATGGGGTCGGTTTTATACTGGAATATGTAATAATACAATGCTATTGAGTTCTTACAACATGTGTATTATGTCTGGAATGACTGCTGTGCATTAAATCCTGATGGGTTCCCAGTAGTCATAGATAACAGAATTATGCTAAATTCACGCCAAATCCATTTTGGTGGTTTATTTGGTTCGTCATTTATGATATCTGCCCTGTCTAACCCCAGGCAAGATTGTGGTAATAGTCACCCGTCATTCTTTGTTTGTAACCATTACAGGATTATTGACACAAACATGTCTTGGTGTCTTTGGCTTTTTATAAAAATGATTAGTTATTAGGGGGAACTAAAAGATATTTAAAAAATATTTAATACTATACGCCATAGTGATATTACTCTTTTTAACTGCAGATGAAATGGATTTGATGTGAATTTAGGTTCACTCTTCCTTATTTAGTCGGAAACGCAGTTGTATCGGCCAAGGAGTTTTTACTGTCCAGCAGTCATTCCTGATCCAATAACCATGTTTTAAGAACCGACTGGCATAGTTACATTTTCCATAGTAAGCTACATTGACTGATACTAGTATCTGGCCTCAAAGATTAGGTTCTTAATAGTGGTCAACTGCTGTCCCAAAACAATGGATGCCTATCCCACTGAAACTATTTTTAATTAATGAACACCTTCATTTAGTATGAGAGCTAGAACTACCTTATGAGTAGTCAGATCAGCATTTAAATCACTGATTTACAGTTAAAGGTTGGATTTGGAGTATATATTGTTATTTTTGTTGTCTCTAGCTAATGGGCATTCCGTTGTATAGCCCAGTTAGGCTTTATCATAGCAAAGGTATTTCCTATATCAAACATTTATTGAATGAACATCAAATGAAAATCAAATACATTTTATGATTTATCATTAAGTTGTTTGTTGCAACACAGGGATAAGGAAAAATAAATTTCCAATAGATTATGCTTATACAAGTTATCGATTTCCTTTTTGTTTGATTCATTAGGAAATAGGTTGATCGCAATTCAGGTAAACAATATGGGGTGGCTTTGTTTTCCGTTGACCCTCCAAATGCTTGTTAATAGAACTGTAAAAATGCCATTTTTGTGACCAATTTAGCATTTTTGCAAAAGATATGAATCTTGAGCTGTGTTTGGGTGGCTTTATCGATTGTGACAGCTCATGTATTGACCAGCAAGCACATAATGGGTATCCGAGCGTATTGGATGTATTCATTACTACCCTACGTAGAAACCGTTACCCTCACCTCCTAAGCCAAAGAATATACCGAAGCTCACTGTTTTTTTTTATAATTTATTGTTCCATAATATGACATAAAAGATAATACATTTGACAGTTGTAAGGCAATGTTTCAAGATACAGATAATTTCTATACCGGTTTCCGATAAGTTATATATTCTTGAGATTGTTGTATACACTGGACCATTTCCCAAGTATTTTGGTAGACATTTCTTTATAGTACCCAAATATATGTCTAAATCCATATGGCTTTTCAAGATCCTCTTTATTTTTATCAGGTTTGTTTTAGTGCGATTCCATTTACTTTTGTAGATCTCATGTTTTACAATTATGAAGATGTAGTTTATAATTATTTCATTATCCGCACTTCCTAATAGGATTGTACTTTGTTCAATTGTAACAGGTTTAGCCATAATTGCATTTAGCCATATCTTCAGACTATTCCATATCTCCTGTGTTTGTACACATTCATATAATAAATGGGAAATGGTTTCTACCATACCGCAGTGTTCGCAGAGTTCGTCATCTCTGATGTTAAATTGATGTATTTTTTATTTGTTATTAACGTCCTATGTAGTACTTGAAATTGGAAGTACTTTGTTCTTGCATTATGTTTACACACAATTTGGCAGGTTGTATAGGAAATCCAGTCGAATACTTCATTTCCCAATTCAATTTCCATTTAATTTGGCCCTTAGGTATCTCCGAATTTTCTTCATTAAAAACCTTCCTTATATTTGATGTACCTTTTTTGTCCTTGAGGAGCCTTTAACATGCTTTGGTAGATTTACTTCGTAGGTTTTTGTAGTATTTTTCAATTCATCAGTCAAAGTTTTGGTATGGCCTTCCTCAAGGAAAAGTA
>OZ012690.1:4173129-4200318 GCA_963942565.1 Maea johnstoni | reverse complement strand
AGCCCAAAGAACATCAGAAAACAATGGCAATGTAATATAGATGAAACTGAATGAATAAGTGTAATAAAAACAAACGCAAAACCCCTTCTTGAATGAGTTAAAAGATTAACTGACTGACAATTCCTGGTTTTGATAAATCAAGATGTTTTTTCGGTTGTATACACCTTTCCACTGTGTGTGTGCGTGCGTGTGTATGTCGGGTCATGTGTAGATATCAGTCCTCTTACCTTGAGAACAACTGTTTCCCTTCCAACCAGCCGCACAGCCTCCTGGGCAGAGTCCAGTAAATCGATCACATGGCTGGTTCTGACCACAGTGACACTCTGAAAGAAGATGCACAATAGGATAGGGTTTCATCATGAGAAGGCCTGAGACATTGGACTGGTGTTAATATAAATGCTACATTGGAGAAGTTATACACAGCTACAGTGCAGACATTTAATTCCTACACTAAATGCGTGGGGAGTCCGGGCATACTACACGACCGCACGCCCAATTGACACCCAGTTTCATGGACATGGATGCATGGATTACCTCCAAATTGAACATAGAATTTATTAGCAAGCTACGTTAAGGTCATTGGTGTGCTTGGATCATTTTTTGACATGTTATCCATGGGTTTTGTACAACCAGGCACTGGCAGACGCCCAGTCGACTGGTGCAGGAACTAAATGTCTGTACTGTATGGTATGATAATGCAATTTTGGTATTGTCTTTTCCTGTGAACGCTTCCATCAAACGAAAGTGGTTTCATTGTTTTGCAATTATAAGTGGTGGGTTTCACCTGATATTGCCAGGGCTATGCTTAACGGCATTTCGTAATATGACCAGCCTCGTACCTGTTTGGCAATCCTGGCCTGTGTATCCGGGAGCACAGCCATCTGAACAATGTCCACTGGTCTTGTTGCACACTTGATTTCTGTAGCAATGACAGTCTTTGCTACATTCTCGACCAAAGAAATGATCAGCACATTCTGAAATACACACACACACTGTATATACATATATATATATATATATATATATATATATATATATATATATATATATATATATATATATATATATATATATATATATATATATATATATATATATATATACATATATATATATATATATATATATATATATATATATATATATATATATATATATATATGTATATATATATATATATATATATGTGTATATATATATATATATATATATATGTATATATATATATATATATATATATATATATATATATATATATATATATATATATATATATATATATATATATATATATATATATATATGTATATATATATATATATACATGTACATATATACATATACATTTAACACTTTCAAAAGTCAAGGGTTAAATAGAGTGCACTCTTTGCAATGAGATTTTGAAGTCACGCTCTAATTCGAAAATGCTCATATCAGCAATACGTTGAAACATTAATAGCCATGGTTTTAAATCCAGTATTTCTGGTTTCTCTTACCTTCCCTGCATCCATGTCCTATGAACCCTGGGGCACATCCAGAGGGGCAGCTTCCATTGTTATAGGCACAGATCCTGTTTTCCACTGGCCTCAAACAGTTGCAGTAATCATATTGACACTTCTCCCCAAATCTTCCCTCTGGACAAACTGCAACGAGAGGCTGAGGATTGGACAGTTGAAGTATTGGGAAATACGACGTTGACGTTATGTGGCGTATACGTCACGGGCGACTAACATGGCGTCATTCTCTCAAGTTTCGATAATTCAAGCAACGTGCATAAACGTGCAACATTTACAACTTTTTTGAATTGTGTGGGGGTTTTCCATCACCATTTTCCAAATTCCATCTGCAGATCCCCTGCTTGGGGTGATTGACATTTAGGTCCTGCGATTACCAAAGCGTGAAGTCATCAGGTTTTTGCACTGAGGTCTAGAAGGTCACGTGATTTTATTGCAAGATATCTTACCGAACGAAGTTTTTTACTGAATGGTTTTACTGTATAATATTTACCCAACGAATATTTTACTAAATAATTTTTGTTTTTTTCTGAGTGATTGTTTTACTGAACAAGAAAAATGCTGAACAAAATATCTTTCCAGACATTTTTTAAAGGAATGAACTATTTCATTGAATAAGATATTCACTGAAGAGTTTTGTACTGAAGTAAAATGTTTACAGAACGAATTTAAAAAAAAGATAAAACAATGAAAAATATTTTACTGAAATGCTGTACCCTCGAAGCTTGCCATATATACTTACATGTTCCACACTGGGGTATATAACAGAGTCCCCAGTTTCGTATCATGCCCCTCTTGACTTCCACGAAGCACCAAGGTCGGGTGCTGGACAACCCCCGTCCGAATCTTCTGGGGTTACGACAGAAGCTGCCTGCTGCGGTCAGAGACCCGTCAGCAAAGTAGGAGTCGCTCCGATAAAATATGTTGACTGCTAAAGTCCAGGGTAGACACGCATGACCCTCTTCAGTAACATTTACCTTTCCCATATACTCTCCCCCTCGTTCACTCTCTCTACAATCTGAAAGGCGATAAGTTTATTATGTAAAATTATAAATAAAGTCACATTGTACCCAAGTCAACTGGTACCCAAATCAACCCGCATGTATGGTTGATTTGGGTGCATGTATGCATGTATGTATGTATGAATGTATGTATAAATGTTTTATGCATGTATATACTATATGTATATATGTATGTAGATAGGCATTCATAGGCAGGTAGACTACTCACCGCATTTGGGTATAGCACAGTGAACGTATCGGTCATCTCCAGTAGCAAGGAAGCACCAAGGTTTCCACTCCATTTCCAATGAAGGTTTAGATGGATTTCTGCAGTAATTGCTTGCATCGTCGAATGTGTCATCAGGAAAGCCTGTTATATCAGTTGCTGTGTGCCTATATGGACTTTGTTGATCCCACCGTTGACAGGGAACTCCATTGGCTGACACGTTGGTTTTACCTGCATACTCAAACCCATGGTCCGAGTGATAACAATCTGTAAGCAAACGAACCGAATGAATAATACACGGACACACACAAAAATGATACCCTCTCTCTCTCTCTCTCTCTCTCTCTCTCTCTCTCTCTCTCTCTCTCTCTCTCTCTCTCTCTATATATATATATATATATATATATATATATATATATATATATATATATATATATATATATATATATATATATATATATATATATATATATATATCTTACCCTTGTTGGGGGAGGGGGTACCTTTTGATGGTCAATGAATTCCCCATAGCAAAAATGAGCTTATACATGTCACCTTTCAAATAATACCTCCCCCGAATCTGTCCTCTTCAGCACTACTCAGTTATGGCTTACAGAAGTGTGTAAGTAACATACCAGAGACAGCCACACGGGGGCAGCCATGTTCCCATGATGCACTCTGCGTTTTGGCTTCACCTTAGCACCAGCTGTGCCACCAGTGCTTAAGTAATAAGGAGCTGGGCTCCCCTTTCCTGCTTAGATTTTTATTCCTGGCTTTCCAAAAATAGTCACAATTTCAAAAGATTGAACTTCTCAAATTCTATATTGTATTATTCCAACAAGCCTTGGAAGTTATACTATGTGGCCTGTCTTTGATTTGTATTTTATTGTTACTTCCTAATTGCAATAAAATCAGGTGGTGCTAATCACTTACAAGAAATTGCAACACTTGAGTCAGTTAGCAGTTACTCAGGAGGAGCCGGTGATGATGGCAGGAAGTAATTAAGATGTATTATAGTTTGTAACTCATTTGAGAAATCCTTGCTAAAACACTTTTTTTAAAGAGAATAACTAATATATATATATATATATATATATATATATATATATATATATATATATATATATATATATATATATATATATATATATATGTATATATATATATATATATATATATATATATATATATATATATATATATATATATATATATATATATATATATATATATATATATCAAGACGAGAGTCCAGCATATGTCCTGACAGGGGAGGGGGGGGGCTATGTTATATATAGGACTAGACGCGAGGTTCCGGAACTCGCCGATAGGCGGCTTCAAACACGTCGAATGCCTTAGTGGAACGCCTTGGATTCTTTCATTAGAGAAAACTTGGTTCTTCCAGTTATGTATGATAGCGTCCACTCTGTTTTGGTCAAACAGCATGGATACATTCAATGGACCAATTGCACTAAGAATACACTTTTAGGAAATTAAATAACCTTTTTTAAATCAGTGAAATTAGCGATTTTACAGTTTTGATGACGTAACAAGTAATTGGAAGCTAATTATAATACGCGACGGTGGCGACGGGTAGCGGCGTTCATTTACACTACAGACCTGTAGTGTGAATGAACGCCGAACACGAACACGTTACAGTCAACCTCCCCCCTCCCCCCCCTTAATACACCCATTCTACTGCCGACACATGGCATCCAACCCTAGTTCCGAAAAACTCTGGATGATTGTGTAAGTATGTAACTATTAATCCTCTACATCAAATACTCATTTTCAATGAGAAGTCAGTGGTTCCCTGCTTACTCTTCTGCAGTCATGACATGAAATGAGATGAAGCACCAGCTATGACATTTCCAAACAAGTGTATGTCATAAGAACAGTTACCAATAATTTAATAGATAGCTATATATAGTCTACGACTACCTTACTGCGCGTTTATATATCATGGCATAAACAAAGTATATAATTTTGGAAAATGCAACCCAATCACGGTCGACGAATGACAAATGTAGAATTTTTGTCAATTAGTATTCATGACCAGCTATAAAACAAGATAGGAAGAAGCTCAAAGATGTGAAAGAGTACTTAATTCTGCAAAGTGACAAAATAAAGAATCTATCTTGCAATAGAAATATTCTAAACTGTTTGTACGATTTTTATAAAGTTATGGTTGAACACTCTTATTCAATCAAATAACTCGTCAACTACGAAGAAGAATAAGGTATAGCTATATAGGTACAAGTAGCATCATTGGCGAAAGTGGGTTAAGGTAGAACCCTACCCGATACACGGGTCATTTTTAAAATTTGAATATCTGAAAACCGAGTTTATTTAAGACAACGGCACTTATGCTATTGTAAAGGTTACATCTCATAGTTGCGGAATAATGGTGAACTTATCAGTAAGTGGCAATTTTGAGGTAATGTGGCACCTTTAAAGAACATATCTTGATGTGTTTCGTTTTTTGGAAAAATGTCAAGAATCACCCTTTACTTGAAAATGAGAGTCTACAACATGATCATTCTTGTCTTCCGTTAGGTGCAAGGTCCTACCTCAACAGGGAATCTGCACAATGAGTATCTGAAAAACATTTTTGAATGTTCCCATAAGCCTGAAAATTACAAACAGCACGTGGTTTACATAGTAAGTGCTGATTTTCAGGTCCTGTCAGAATTCAAGGTACCTGTGACATGACCATGCACCTAGACGGGGTTCATATCTGTCATATTCTAAAATACTGGCTTCGGAGACTGTATCTTCATTCACTTTGAGCCAAAAAAATGAGTTGAAAATTTTGGTCAAAATGGTCTAGCTCGAAGGAATCTGCATGGTTAAAGCAGACAGCCATGTCGTTCGGGAGCAATGTAACAAGGAAACCCCAAAGGGCCCTCAGCCTTTTGTGCTCTTGTGGTTAGCACAATAGTGTTGCCAGCTCGAGATTCGTGGCGAGTGAACACTGCTCATGTGTCATCTTTTGTTTTGATATTCATTCTTAGGGGCCAGCCAAGGACACCACCTAGTGGTGAAAATCTTGGTGTACTAGACTATCACCTTAAGCACAGTCCCTAATTGCGCCCTTCCCTTACCTCCTTGCCGACTTTAATCAGGTCGGGGAGTGTGAGGAGAATGCAACTGGTTAGTGAGGGTATGTCGGTGGTTCACTCCGGCAGCCTTCACTTTGTACCCCCGGCCTGGTTCAACGTGGCCTGCTCTAATGGTCTAAGGTGTTGCCACTAACTGCTGGCTGCATCTCACCTTAGCCTGGGTTCGAATCCCGACCGGGGCATGTGAGAAAGTTGCCAGTGACTTAGGCTTAGGGATGCCGGTCTCAATGTGTTCATGAGCGGCCTCGCTGGCAGGGTCTGCGCATTGCAAGATCGCAGTTCGTGTAGAATGATGCATTAGAGACTTATGCCCGCGATACCTTCACTACCCTACCCTGGAGAATACTCATAGCATTAAGAAGTAACGTAAATACGTAAATGATACTGAATGACCAAAGTTCATGGAGAATGAAATACACTATGCCATACCCTGAATGCAATCTAAATGCCAGCAGACTACCCGCAGGGCTTGTTTCTGATTTAAAGACTTGACGCATCGTTCATACACGAAGCGCGTTGCTCCTGGAAAAGCTCCATGAAAAAAACAGTTCATTTCTAGCTGCCTAGTGGACTGTTTCGGATGGCACTTTAGGTAGGTGCAGTCGGCCAAGAGCCTTGGCAGGTCGTGTTTACCTAGTTAAAATGTATCCTACTTCAAATAATGATTACTTTATTTTAGTTATTTTTTTTTACTTAACTTTACTTAAAGGTGACAATTCTGGAACGATGAAATGTTGGTCGAAATCGCGATCCCATAAAGGACGTCTGCCTGAATTGCCGTTCGCGCTAAGGGCCGATGACTTTATGTTGGGCCCTGACTAAAAAATGATCTCCTATCCTTGCATTATAATAAACATTTCCACAGTTGTGATACATGAAGTAAACACAAAAAATGACTGAAGTAAAAAGTTGAGAATTTCTGCAAGAATATATATATATTGTTTAATGGGTGTAAGTAATGCCTTCACATAGAATATGAGATCTGTGAAATGGTCAGCTTGTTGCTTTCAATAGAAGCATTAACTTAAGTAATAAAGCTATATAGTTTATATATATAAAATATATAGTTTAATGGGTGTAAGTATCAATTTATATATATATATATATATATATATATATATATATATATATATATATATATATATATATATATATATATATATATATATATATATATATATATATATATATATATATATATATATATATATATATATATATATATATATATATATATATTAATGAAGAAAATGTTCCCTTAAGTTCCCTATGCTGTTGGTATTGTCACTTGCACGCACCCTTGCTGCACATGACTATTACTTTATGCTACTTCCACCCATTCACCTTCGATCTGCCCTTTCATACGTCCCCACCTGTTGATCAGTGCCCTATCCATGCACCTTCCACCTGACTATGGGCATGGATCCATGCGCCCGCCAATCACATTCTGGGCGCATGGATCCTTACTACACTGACATGTTCAACTCCTCCTGCGGCCTTAAGCGCCCTGCCGCAACATTTGCCTTCCCCCTTCTCTGTAACTGTACTGTCCTCCCAGTACCTGTTTCAACAGGGCCCTATCTGGATAGTTGGAAAAGGCGAAAGCATTAGACATCGCAAAGTTCCGTAACCTGACACTCCTGGTTTAATGACTTGTAAACCATACCATTGACTTTTCTTTCGTGTTCACCGAATCTGGGGACGAGGCCAGGACCTGTTAACAAGTCAGGACTAAACCAAATGACATTTTAGAAGAAATGCGTAGATTTTATCAGTCCTTATATAACCACAACGACATTATAAACTTAGAGGATTCAAATCTATCAGAATTTCCCAAATATTTTAATAGATTAACTGACAATGAACGTTTTTAACACTGGGGCAAACAAAAGCCCTGGGCCTGATGGATAAACCAACGAGTTCTACAAAGCTTTTTGGACAAAAAAAAATATTACTCTTGAACTTGATGAAATATTTCTTTCAAGAAAAAAAACATTAGTCAAAATCATCTAATCGGAATCATTACTTGTAATTCCAAAGGAGATAAACTTTAAAATATATAAGAAAACTGGCGTCCCATAACTCTTTTAAATTAAATTTATAAATTTTATTCAGCTATAAGGGCCAATTGAATTAAACAGCATTTTCCAAAACTAATAGGAAAAAATCAAACCGGCTTTGTAAATAGATTTATTGCAGAAAACACTAGATTAACAGTAGACATTTTGTGTGAATCAAAATTCTAAAATACTAGTGGCCTTTTAATTCTAGTAGATTTTGAAAAAGCTTTCAATCGATTTCATGGAACATTATTTCCAAAATTCAAAATTTATGTAAATTTGGTGAACAAACCATACAAGTTATTTAAAGTCTACAAAATAATTAACTCTCTAACATTTTACATTCATCTGATATCATCAAGCTCTCTAGAGGATGCAGACAAGGGGATCCAATATCCCCATACATCTTTGTCCTAGCAGGAGAGCTCTTCGGGGTTTCATTTAGGGTAAATAAAGAACTTCAGGATATAAGATCAGGGGAAGAGAGCACAGAATATCTCAATTCACTGATGATACCACAATGTTTATATCCTATAGTGAGAGGAATTTGTATGGACATTTTAGAGGAATTCCACCTGATATCTGGTCTAAAAATCAATGTTGACAAAACCAAGGTGATCAATTTCAGAAACAAAGGGGGCAGCAGTGATATTTTATGCCCAGACTTAAATCTAATTTGGACCAATAAATTTACATCTCTTGGTATTAACTATGATGTTACAAATTTAGACAATATAACTGAATTGAACATTGAACCAAAACTTTTGGAAATTGAAAAACTTATTAAAATATGGCAAAACAGAAACTTAACATTAATCGCGTAAATTACTTAAATTAAAAGTGTACTTATTTCCAAATTGATATATATCCTGCTGTCCCTTCCCAGTCCAAAAGAAAGCTTATTTGTTAAAATAGAAACATTATTTGAAACCTTTTAGTGGAATGGAAATCGACCAAAATTTAGAAAACAGATCATTGAAAAAACAGTAGCAGAAGGTGGACTTCAATATCCCAATATTAGACATATAGATGCTACTATGAAAATATCTTGGTTTAAGAGGATATATACAACCAATGAAGGTTGGGCCTCCTTTCCATATCTGTATACAATGGATTCAGTCTACACCTATGGTGATATGTACCAATAGAAACTTTTAAAGGATATCAAAAATAGTTTTTGGAAAGATACCACCAGATCATTACTACTTTTAACTGAACAAAATATTTTTCATGGTACTGAATCTTTATTATCCACCCCTCTCTGGTACAACTCAAGAATGATCCCATGGAAAATACCAACTTGGTAAACTATGCTATAACAACAGTAGGAGAAATCCTTGATAAAAATGGTGATATTCTAAGTATTGAAGATATTCAGTCAATATGGAATGTGACATGCAACTTCCTACTACACTTAAGTTTAAAGAAAAAAATATAACTCATTATAACTCAGAAGAATATAATATATTTCCATGTTTCTTCTCAATTATCACACATTTTACATGATATTGAGGTCAGTAGTAAAGGTAACAGAAATACTTATTTCAACACCTTAAAAGATTATTCTACACTAATAATAGACCTGAAAGATAAATGGTGTGACTCTTTCAACGAAGACATTAATGCACGTACAGTGCTAACATCTTTTTAAAATGCAAAAAAATATTCTCCTTCTGTTTATCAATACTATAATCAATATAAACTTCAACATAGAAGAACAGTAAATAATCAGTTACTCAAACAAATGGGTATAGTGCATTCAGAAAAACCTCTGTTCTGTGATGACAGCCCAGAAACAATTGAACATATGTATTTACTATGTACAAATACCAGAAAGCTGTGTGATGATACAATTGCTTGAGTCAAAAACCTCTATGATGATCACTTCCTAATTTCTGACCACGAGAAAATATTTGGTGGGTCTACAAATAATCAAGTTTTAAACTTGATTATCATTAGTGTTAAAGATGTCATTTACCAGAAGAGAAAATGAAAAAAATGAAATGAAAAAATTATGGTCACAGATGTCAAAAAATGCCTTCTGAAATACTTGAGTATAATCAAAGCAAACGATACGTTATCTGATGGTCTTGCTACTTTTGAAGAAAACTGGAACTTATTCATTTTAGATCTGAGAGAGGATATTCATACTAGAAATAGTTGGTATATCATCTGATACATCATATGAATATTAACAACAAAATATATTACATGCAATTGTATCTATTTTACTACTAGACAACAATTTGTAACACTGTGACATAACATGCTATGGCGAATAAAAACCCTGTTGTACATGTGTGCAATTTGAAATCTAAATAAAAAGCTTACCTCTATTGACTCTGTTCGCCTCCACTGGGGATGTTATCCTTCTTGTCCTAGACACGGGAATGTGACTCGTTCCTGCATCTAATGACAAATCAAGTATAGCATTTTAGGATCATTTTTAACATCATAACTTTCATCTTAATTACATTTATCTGACAATTTATATATAGAATGAAACCTAGGAGATATCAACACATTGGGACAAGGACAAAACCGTTCACAACATAGACGTTCATATCTCAGAGAAAATTTCATAATGTAAAAGATGCAAATGGGACTGGTACTCGTCCCAGTCAATGTGTTCACACCAGGAAACACATTTTGTATCCTACAATTCTGTAGGGTTGCTAGGAAAAGAATTTCATAAACGTTGTGAAATGTATGCGATGATTGGAAACAAGGGCATGTGCAAACTGATTTAAGGATATAACTTTTGTAATAACGGCCTCTTAACATTGAAGTATTAGCCATGATATTAAACTTGTAATCATTCACGAGGTGGTCTCTATATCGAATGCGTGGTATGTAAGGTTGGATATCGTACTCTCAAAGCTCTCTATAGTATTTGATATATATGTATTTGTTTTGGGTCCATATGCATTAGTTTTATTACATGTGGGCAGGTGGCACCTCACGTTTGGTATGCATTGGTATGTTTATTAAGGGTAGTCTATATATAGGGTAACAAAGGGTGGGTTCTTCACTTGAGCCACATTGCCTGACCAGGTCACACTGGTAAATCTGTATTGCACTTATGTTGTTTATCTATGTAACTGCTAATAAGTTGTTCTATTCTAACACTGTTATTATAATAAATATCACCATCCGCTATATCGTACTGGCCTGGTACCGGCAGTGGTGGCATTACGCATATGGTTGTTGTATTAATGTTTGGTAATGAAACAAATATTTTATGTTCGGTTAAGCGAAGCGCATTAGAACATAAATATACATATCTCTATATATATATATTTATTTATATATATATATATATATATATATATATATATATATATATATATATATATATATATATATATATATACAAAAAATAAGGCTGAAATAACAGTGAACATGGTCAAATTAGATTTATATATATATATATATATATATATATATATATATATATATATATATATATATATATATATATATATATATATATATATATATATATATATATATATATATATATATATATATATATATATATATATATATATACTCATATGGAAACATCTTGATTATAAAGAATAAAGCAAAACGCTGCGAAATATTTGAATAACAGATATTCTGCTTGGTAAGTTTGAAAATCCCTAAAATACTTTTCAAATGTTTCTCTGTTTAATTAGTTACTTTTAAAGTTGGCAGATTTTAAAAGAAATCTCCATACGCCGGATGTTTTAATACAATCACGCAATAACATGTGCTATTTTCATACAGTACAATTTCTTTTGGTAATTTCCTTGTTTGTGTGTACCTTATCCGCTTGCAGGCGCATTACAGAAAAATCTCGCATACAAGCGACTCTTCCTTATTCACTTAGATCCTTTGTGTTTGCATGCAGGCGATCGTGAAGGTACTTTACTACACTTCCATTAATATAATCTTAATGATATTATTTATCTTTATTTTTCCTTGCATGAGCTTTTAAGGACACGACTCCTATTGTAAAACGTTTGTTCTCTTCGTTTCTTTCTATTAAAGTTGTCTGTCTTAAAATTAGAGAACTAATTTGCTATTGAAGATTTCAGATATTGCAGTGCTGGTGAAGTTTTCCTTTAAAGTTGACGGACTTTGTGTTTGCACCTCAGACGCAAATGAGCGACAAATACTCATATACCTCTTAATGAGTCAGTCCCTATTTCCCTGATATAAGGCCCTGACATAAGGTAACTGAATCTGAGAGTAGGTGAAGCTTTAGTGAATCACAAAATGGATTTTATATCCAAATCCATCTGTTAGGGTAGCTTGCTTGAAAGAGGGAGATTATAAACCGGATTCAAAAAGCAGATCAGCGCAATAGGTGCCTGGGAAACCACATATATATATATATATATATATATATATATATATATATATATATATATATATATATATATATATATATATATATATATATATATATATATATATATATATATATATATATATATATATATATATATATATATATATATATATATATATATATATATATATATATATATATATAGTGTGTGTGCTCTCCACCCTGTAAGCGAGTCCACGATACTGGGCTGTGTGGCGGCGGAACGAGGAAGTAGGTCAAACTTGATCAATTCTACCATGGTGCATCATAAATACCTCAAACCACCGAGTCAATTTGATAATGGTTCCGTTGCTGTGCTGTTTTTTTGGAAGGAGTATTGCTTGCTTTCCTCATGCAACTAAATATGACTGCCCTAAGCCCTCTCATAATATATACAGTAACACATCCTCGACAAATGACTCATAACTCATTTAAAATCTAACTACATATAGGTAATTCTAAATTAAAAAGTAGAAAACACTTGACCAGGTCTAGAAAAGTGTCCATTAGTATGAATCTAGTAGGAATCTATGAATCGTAGTACCTAGGTTAAGTGAATCATTAATTTTACTAAAAAGTAGTGACAAAGTTAGCAATCCCATTTGCTCTTAACACATTCCCCTCTTTACTTTGTTTGAGAACTGTGATGACGTATCTTACTACAGCCGTTAACATCTTCCCATTGCGACCATTTAGGTACCCGGACCAGGAAGAAATTTAACGAATATTCCAATGGGCTTTTCAGTTTGAAAACATCGCAGACAGTCCCCCACAAGCCGAACATTTGCAAAGCAACCAGCCCTACCGAGCCCCCCCCCCCCTCCCACACACACACAAAAACACACACACACACACACATTTTGTATTAGAGAGAATGTGTATAACACGATAGGCTACGTTAAAAAGCTGACAAAATGTCCCACATGCCCTTCTTTGCAAATTAAGACGCCATAATGCAAAAATCTGTTATTCGCCATATCATTGTCAATTTTACAAATAACTGGATAATAATAGCCTCCATAATTTTGGGGTCAAAGATTATCGTGAGCCCAGTATAAAATGTGGTTACATGTATTTTACTGCATGTAAATATGCAAATTAGTGCCGCCATGCCATATATATTGCATTTTTTTGCATTTTCCCAAATATGAGGGCAACTGGGTGATCAGTTTTTACAGCCCAGTAGTTATCATCGTGTTCACATTACTTATATGAAAGATGCATTAAGGATGCACGCACCACTTTTGTAATTTTTGGATATGTTAAACCTTGTGGGACAAAACTAAAGGAAACGTAAAAGGAAATTGGCTAATTGGCCAATTTTCTTGGCTAGGGACAAATTTGAGATTTTTAAAAAGTGATCATTTTAGATAAAAAGCCCGCCACGTCGCACGTATTCTTATTTTTCGTGAGCTGGAAAATAAAGTGTCAATCTTTATTAACGTAAATTTGCATGTAGTTAATGGAGTGGATCCTCTTTCTGCTTGCGAAGACTGTATTTCAAACCCTTCTATATCTTTTGCACAGCCTAAAATTGAACTGGAGGGGTTGAATTAAAAATATGGGGCAATTTATCGCACATAATGAATTGTAAAAAAAGGAATTAGCCCGGAGAATTTTTTTATTTTTTGATATGTTCTTGCTCTGTAAATTCGCATTCTTTATATGCGAAAAGAATAGGAATGTGTTTCGAGTTACCTTTTTTGCTACAGAGCTATGAGTCAAAGGGTACGTTTTTTGCTCATTATGAAAATGAAAATAAAATGAAGCGGCCTTTGTTTTCCTATTGTTGTGTAAATAATAGAGGAAAATCCCTTTGTTGGAGTCGTGTTGCGCTTGCTAAGACAAATATAGGGCATTATGTGACGCATAAGTTTAAAAAAAAAGTAATCCAGATATTTGTTTTTATATATATGTTCTTGCTCTGTAAATTTGCTTTCAATATATCAAACAATAATGGGGGTGTTCCGAGTTACTTTTCTTGCTACAGAGCTACGAGTGAGAGGGTACGTTTCTTGCTTTTTCGCAAATAATTGGCAATGTCCCTTGGCAGAAATAGGGAAACTCCCTTTGTTTGAGTCGGCAGAGTGGTTACTTATGACGAGTCTCTATCCTTGTCAGCCAATTGTGTATAATCAGTGAAGACGTCAACTAAAAGTGTTTATATTCTTAGAGGTGTCTAACTGTCTCATTCCTGCACCAGCATGTGACAGGGGCTTCAAAACACGCGAAAAGCCAAACTAAAAAGCGCTGTTTAACCCAGGACATTTTCGCAAAACATAACCAATAAAGTCTATTATATGTTTCCATTGAAACTATTTTAAATACAGATTGTATTTAAAATCCATTGAAATCAATTTAGTAATAATATAAATTAATTGTTCTTGGCCTTAACTATTGCAATAAGGGCTAAAGAAAAAAGTAGTGCAACCAGGTTATAATATTCATAGCTATTATCGAACCAGGGCCACCAGAAATGGTTGTGCTCCAGGACGTATTGACTGTGCTCTCGGAATGTAATATTTGGACAAGCCACGATTCTGCTTAGGGCTATTCCAAAAAAAGAACAAAAAAGGGGGCGGGGCAATTTTAGACTATTGTTTATTATTGAATAATGGTTGTCTAATACGGCCCCTCTCAAAAAACAATAATACTTCCTCTGTTTTCCCAATGCTTTGAACCGTTAACCATTTAAGCAGTTAAGGTCCTACGATAATCTTTACTGGTGACACCCATGATATGAGAGATGCATTAAAGAAATACTAGTATTTAGGATTTGAAATAATATTTTCAATATTTTCACTTATTTTTTGGTTATTTTTTGATATAGGGGTAGGGAAAAAGAAATATATATAGATAGATAGATCTAGATATATAATACAGGGCGAATTCGTATGCTTTTGACCCCCCAAAAATTAAAGTTTATCAAAATCATTGTTTTCATAGAGATATGTATGCACTCGATAGATATAATAGGTGCAAGTTGCAATTTTATCAAATATTCCGAAAGAAATGGTCATAAGATTTGAACGGAGCAAAAACATGAAAACAATAAAATACTTTTTCCTTGATATTTTATCCATATTCATGAAATGTGATGGTCTCCGGCTTCTAAATGTGGATAGAAGCTCCATTTAAAACACTAGGCATGTTCTCTCTGTTTTTAACCTAAATATTTAGCATCTTGCTGGGAGAGCACATTTAAGTGCCTTCAAGTGTTCCTCATCAAGAGCCTTTCAGGAAATATACACTTTGTCTAGGATAACTAGTCACGAACCAGGGTAGAGGATACACCTTGGCAAAAGAATTAACCCCACAATCTACCTCACGTTCTTTTGAAATATACATGTAAAACTATTCTGTAGATATCTCTGAAAAAAACGAGAATCTATGCGCTTCTATTTCAACATTGTATTCGGATGTAAAACATTAGATCATTATTCTACTACAAGCCATGGCTACGAGCGGGTTTGGAAGGCATACTCCCGAACGAGGAAGCACATTCCAATTGTAGCAGCAAAGTTTATAGTATAGTATAGTATGTTTATTGACTGCAATAGGGTACACAATCAAACGGTATACACACAAAAATACACGCTCTTAAGAGAGCAACACAACATGAAAACTTAACTTAGAAAATAGAATAAATGAAAGAAAGATAACTCCTGAGAAGTAGTAACACTACCAAACGGACAAACAGAGTTAATATTGAATAAGTTATGATATTGTCGATCGAACGTTTCGAAAAGGCTAAATTCACAGGCAAATCTCTTATATCAATATACAAAGCATAAACTGAACATGCTGGATACTGACCTGCTGATTGCAAACATCTCATCAGAACTATCACAAGAAATACTCGAACTACGAGGGCCCTTCCACGACCTCCACTTCCCACCATCTTGATTGAGACTGTACTAAAACAACACAGGGTACCAATAATGCCCTGTGCCTAACTGTTGTGATAAGTATCAGTTTGATACGTGTACATGACGTAGGCAGTTCCTATGATATATTGGAGATATGGCACTTGCAAACGGCGTATGGCATGCGGAATAACTGACACGGGTATGCAACACATGAAAACAGTGCTGCCATCTATAGTTTGAGAGAGACATCAAACCTACTTAGTATATATAGTGGTTGGGGCATTATACATAATACAGCCTGAGAACCAGGCTAGTATGGACATGGATGGCGACCATCGTACCACATACAGTGCCAACATTTAATTCCTGCAGTAAATACGTGGGCAGCCCGGGCATAATATACGACCGCACGCCCGATTGCCACAGGGTTTCCTGGGTATGGATGCGTGGGTGACTTCACAAATGAACCTGGCTTTGATTCACAAGCTACGAGGGTCATCGATATTTTTGGCATATTCTTTAACATGTTACCGATGGGTGTTTGAACAACCAGACACTGATAGACGTCCGGTCGACTGGTGCAGGAATTAAATGTCTGTACTGTAGGTAGGTATCCATGGAAATGAGCGCCATTTACTCTCGCCTTTGTCAATAATGAAGACTCAAATAATATCTCGGTATGTGGGACTGATGGGTGGCACATTTCTGGGCTTTATCTTATGAGTATACTATCATTAAAACCATTGACCCCTTTACTGTTACCATCTTTAACCATATCATGCTTGTAATCACTGATATTTGACACGAGTGGTTTTCATGCACAGTCAAATTGAAAATAATATCAAGATAACACATTCAGAGCAATGGGGACTAAAGATTAGAATTCTCCCCCATGTCACCTCCCTCTTGTATGTGAGTTTATACTGAGATCAGGCATTAGGTGCTGTCCTTGGCTACCTGGCAGGATACTTACCTAACTCAGTTTCTGCAATAGCCCCTCTCTCAGCTTGGTCCGGGTATCTGTGAGTTGTTATTCATACATGATTATGTACAGGGTCAGGGGGAATAAATGATTACTCAATGTGAAATGGTGGATAAAGGATCTACTGACTACATATCATGAGAAGACAATAATTATAATTCATGATTGTTTTATGTGTAATAACAACCCAAAAGCGATTCCCGACACTCTGAATGTGTATGTGTGGTAATGCATGCGTGTATATGAATGTAGAGCTTATCTAACCAATTAACCTTCCATCTCTGACTACTAGCTGCGGGACTTACGTGTTGACCTCTTATTGGTTCCTTTTAGGAGGACTTAGGCTATACCATGCATTAATTCATATGGTCTCTGTAGTTCACATGGTTGGACTGATGCTATCTCCTGGATCGTTTCTTTTGCTAGAGGATGGGGCCTGTCTTTTAGAATTCTTACTTTGCCTCTCCTTTTCATGAATGGATTGCTCTCCAAAGGTGATTTATAGTGGCGCCACCTATTTACTGACAGGGAAACTAACGGACAAATGGACGAACGTAACCCCCCTTCTTTACGTTTTTGTCCGTTTTTAAACATTCTGGATTCTTCCAAACGGAAAAATCCGGAATGTTTTTACACTCGGACTATTAAGTCAGTGTACAGTATACGAAAGCTACATAAACTGAACTACATGTTTAATAACTAAAATTGCTTCTTAACCATACTCTTTTATCCCAAGTCCAATGCCATCTCTCTATTCCCACGTGTGTGATATGTTATCTACCATTATTTAGTCCAGACTTCTCTGACGACATATCTTGCCAGGGTATGCTGCCAATGGGAACTCGACCTGGGCAACTTCCCTATTTTTTTGTTTTCTGGATAATGGAATGGAACAGTTCTCCCTTGCTCCGAGTAGGTAAGCACTCTTACAATGATACATCCCTTTGAATGCTTTCCCTGTATTCTTTAGGACTGACACTCTGCTACTTACCTGGTAGCAGAGATATTTGTATGGAGAAAATATATATTAATTTAAAGGCTGACATGGTAAATTTCACAAAATTCACAAAATATCATGACAGATTTGGTATTAATTTGACAACCATTCAACAATTTGAGTGTCATTTTGTGAATGATATAGCTGTCATTATAATTGGCACACATTTTGTATTATGGGCTAATTTTAATAAAACTAATCACCATAGATAAGTCCTTGATTAAACTGGGGTTGAGATATGAGAAAAGGGACTCCCTGATTGCTTTGATGTAAATGGAAAATAGGATTTCTACAATACAATAACTTGTCATTCATGGCTACTTTCGCAGACCACCCTCTTTACCCTCTCCACCCCCGCCCCCCCCCCCCCCCCCCTCTGCCAAACACACATACAGCCATACGAAGCTACACTAACAGTAATAACAACTACATTCTTTTTACCCGAACTATCATTTTATTACAGCAACTTCTACATATACCAATATTAACCATAGCGTGTAGTATCGTCACCACCATTGTTAGTGTCCAGGCATATCACAAAATTTGATTATATTTACACAGACTTCTAAGATTAAAATGCCTGGTCATAACTTATATCCATTTTCCCCCATCGCATATTGAGAGGTTGTTGTCTTTTACATTTTGGGAATTGTTTACATATCAAGATAATTTGAAAATCAATGGATTATCACTTAAACATCCTTCTTGTAATATGACCTACTATAACTACCGAGTGATTTATACATGATGGTGGCCATAATAGTAGTGTATATATATATATATACATATATATATATATATATATATATATATATATATATATATATATATATATATATATATATATATATATATATATATATATTTATATATATACATATATATATTATAACCAACTGTATTTACTATTTTGGGGATAGTAGTAATCCTATAATCCTATGATAAGGATTGCCTTCACAGCTATATTTTCAATGTCGGTTTTTTATATGAAACAGTTCTTTTTAAATGTCCATATTCACACCTTAAACAACTCAGTTTGGAGTCTGTCTCCACACTTGGTCAAGCCAATCTGAAATGACCATTTTCACACTTAAACAGCTCAATCTGAAATGCCCATCTTCACACCTAAAAGTGCTCAGTTTGAAATCTCCGTTTCCACACTTAAACAGCTTAAAGAATCAGATATTTTCTCCTTTTCATATTTAAAACTTTCCATCAGGATGTTGCATTTCACCTGCAGCGGGCGGTACCTCCACTGTCGTCCCGGCGCCTGGAACACCCGGGGTTGGGTTGGGTGTTGGGGCAGCAGCCAGATCGCCCTGTACCCAATATTGGTAGTAACGAAGTATCGACACACCTGCCACCCCGCACCATAACAACCAACCAATCCAGGACATAGCCTACAAATAAAGAAGCCATATCAGTGAGCGATACAGTTCAGACATTTGATTCCTGCACCAGTCGACTGGACGTCTGCCGGTGCCTGGTTGGATAAACAGCCATGGATAACTTTTTACAACAATACGCCAAGAACATCAATGACCCACGTAGCTTGCGAATCAAATACTTTCTGTTGTTAGATCAGGGACCTGTGGTGGCATCGATGCCCTGGAAACTGCGTGACAATTGGGCGTGCGGTTGTGTATTTCGCCCTGGCTACCCATGCATTTAGTGCAGGAATTAAACGTCAGCACTGCAGATAGACTCCAAGGAAGCTACAGTATATGTGAAATACCCAAGGTGTTACGAGGCCAATCCTCGTAACCCCGATTGATATCATATATACATCTACCACAGTATCCAAAGGGTCTAAACACAGGCCCAACATTCAATTCCTGCACTAAATGCCCGGGCACAATACACAACCGCACGCTCAATTGCCACCCAGTTTCCTGGGCATGGATGCATGGATGACCTCACAACTGAACGTTGCTTTGATAAGCAAGCTACTTGGGTCATCGATTTGCTTGGCTTATTGTATTGTCATGTAAGGTGTGGGTGTTTGAGCAACCAGGCACTGGCAGATGTCCGGTCGACTGGTGCAGAATTTAAATGTCTGTACTGTAGCTTGTACCTCACTTGTCTGCTTTCCACCAATCACAGTCCAAGCAACGCTTGACTCAGCACTACTGCTCAATTCACTTGGGGAACGATTTTAGGTTTTAAGATTCAAAGAGAATAAAGACTCAAAAAGTATGGGTATACCACACACCTTTCACACAAACTGTGGTGCAAAGGAATATGGACATGGTTTTGACAAAGATTCCTTATAATGTATTATTTAACAAATCGCATGATAAAATTAAAGAAAAAGATTAAAGGAAACATTAGGTATGTTTGAAATGATTTGGAGGAACACAAATCATGTCCTTGGTTTTAGATTAAATATATATTACATGACTAAACTTATCATATAAACTGATTTTTATGGCTAAATGTGCAGTTTATATACGGATTTTCATTTGCTAGTTTAACATCTAAATGGTTTGATAAAGGATTTTGTCTAATCAAACCTAACAGCTAGCGTCAAGTAGAATTTCTTTTTACAATTTAATACAACAAACGTTTTTGAGCGTTCAATATGACAGAAAGCAACGACAAATAGTTTAAATTTGCTAAGTTTATACCAATAGTCACGTGATTTGTTACCTGTGCAAACTGAAGTGTTCCATGGAAGGTTTGTGTATTGTAATCTCGATCTTGAAAGACATTCTTCCAGCTCATCCCACCGACATCAGCACACCTTTCAAAAGAAAATAAATCTCAAACTAGGTAGAAAAACAGATGGTTTGTAAATCTAAATTTCCTGATAAAGACCTACCCAAAATTCCCATATTTCTAATTGAAAAAGTAGTCTCGTCTTGATTTGAACTATATTCTGGGGATTGCCTGTTCTCAACAAATCAGTTGATTTTTGGTATCTGATATAATTGTAGTGACCATTGAGTCGTCTCTAATTATTCTAAATATTCTATTAGTTTCAGAGACTTAGATTTGTATGTAAAACGGCCTCTTTACCATGATGCAATACATGTCCACAAGGTGGCAGCATTTGCAAATTCTGTCGAAAAAGCATATGTAAGAAAATCATCCTATCCACAGTATGGTTTTATGGAAATCGGCATAATCCGTTTTTATATGAAAGCAAATAAGGTATCATTTACAAAATATCTGAAGGAGAACTATTTAATCTAACATCAGTGACTTTCATCCAAATATTTCTCGAAAGCATTTACTATGTTACCAAAGTATTTCCATGTATCGGACCGAATGTACTCTTAAGATGTAAATGGGTAAAAGGTTCACTTTTTATTCATTATTTGATATTGACAATACTTGGTTATTCCAAAGATATACTAAGTATCAAACGCTCACTCATGTAATTATTGCCATAGACACTTTGGACAGATTTACTGTAGTAGTCAATAATTCGAAAACATAACTTTTGTTCAGAATCTCATTTGATACACTTGGAGAAATTTTTAAGATAAATCCTTTTGAGCAGTTCATACTTAAGATAAATTGTCCACAACATTCGTGATTATTTTCACAATACTTTAGGAATAAGAATAGACTTTACGGAATATTTGAAAGAGAGTTATGGGTAATGTTCTGATGAACATTCCTCATTTAGATACTTTCCAAATATACATTCTGACTGTGCAATTGTACTTAAAATGTCACACTGATTAATCATATGTGATCATTAAAGGGTTAGAGCGTTAAGATACATTTTATTTGCATCTTGTAAGTGAACATACATGTATTTTGCACCTGTGATGGAACAGTCAATAAATATACATTTGCATTGATACCCATAGACCACAATGCTTTAGACCACTCGGCTTTTGGGGTAGCCCTACTAGGTAAGTGAATTTCACTGCAATACAAATTAGACCACTCGGCTATCGGGTCAGGCCTGTAGCAACCTGTTAAAAGGTAAACTTCCAACTTACGATTCAATGGGAGCTCCTTTGTCTTTGCCTTTCATAACTTCACCACAGAAATTGTTAAAGCCAGTAGATAGAAGACAGGCCGAAACTAGTGACAGAATGGCTACAAAAGTATTTCCTGCCGCTACGGGAATATACCAATTCTCTGATCTGTAAAAAACAAACATACAATTTTAAATTAAAAGTAATTTGCATCGTCTATGCAAGGCATAATAATACTTTGTTATAATGCTCTTCGTCTCCGAGCATACTCAAGTGATGCACAGAATTTTCATTTTTCAATAATAATAATAATAATAATAATAATAATATATATATATATATATATATATATATATATATATATATATATATATATATATATATATATATATATATATATATATATATATATATATATATATATATATATATGTATATATATATATATATATATATATATATATATGTATATATATATATATATATATATATATATATATATATATATATATATATATATATATATATATATATATATATATATATATATATATATATCAAAAAGGGGTACTCACACTTTTGACATGTATGCGGCATAGAAAAACACTGCAGCCATTGATCCGCCCCATAGGAAGCTGACAAATGTGTTGAACCAGGTAACATATCCACAGGCGTGTCCGTTACCAAAGTCTGCCAGAAAGGACCTGGCATCCACCCAGTTTATCCGGGCGTACAGAATGCAATTGCCATGGAAGTTGGTCTGCAACAAAAAAAAGTATGCATGTACGTCTCTATATGTACAACATGAGGAAATATCATTTTGTTTTGAATTTCAAAGTGTACAAATGTGTAATCGGATTTCTATTTCCCTTAGATAAAAGTATTTTAATAGATTTGTATTCATTAAAAAATATCAGTTATGAATATCTTATTACCTATAAGAAAATTTAACACACGTAAACGTATTGAACATTCATCTTAAATACAACTATTTTGAGCTTAAACATTATATTATGTCACACATAAGAAATTAGAAAATGAGAATGGTTTTCCTCCATACAAAAACTAATGTGTAGTCTTTCTTATTCAAGCAAATTGAATTCGTAATAACAAACCACATCTACCTCATCTTTTTTTAATCTATTTTATAAATTCGTTTCACAATCATATTCTTATTCTTCTTTCGAGATATATATATATATATATATATATATATATATATATATATATATATATATATATATATATATATATATATATATATATATATATATATATATATATATATATATATATATATATATATATATATATATATATATATATATATATATATATATATATATACATATATATTTAATTCTCAAAGAGATGATTTTTATTGCATCTATAAGTACAGATGCGTAATCCAACCACAGGTAATTACATAATCCTCAAAGCATGTATTAGGTTAAGTACAACAAAAGAGACAATATGAATATGGATAGCTTTAGTCCTTGCCGAAACTACACGCCTAGTTCCAAGTATCAATAAGTTTTCAAGCCCCCTAAGGTGCTGCAGTGAAACTAGATAAAATCGCTTGCTTTGACAGACTCATTATGTTTTTAAAGTGCGTATAGTGCAATTGTTGGTCAAAAAACTATATATGTTAAAAATGTAGTGTGCCGTATACATTACGAAAGCATTCACTAATGATCTATTATTTTTCTGACCTACTTGTAAACTATTTTATCATTATTCGTGCGATTTGTTTTAATGTGGTATCACCGTCTTCGCAATTCTAATCTAAATATGACTAGCTAGTACCAGGAACTATATATTTGAAATGTATGATTCTAGCTAGTACTAATAACATGATTGGTGAAAGTAAACAAAGGCACTGACAACATTTTACTGTGCCTTACACAGGATGCAGACCCCAGACATCCACTGAGCTGAGGCCTAACCCGTGTACATTAAACATATTTTCATCTCAAGCAGGTGCTCAATTATCCACAATATTGTACAAGACCTATGGTAGATGGTACTATATACCTCAGATGAATAAAAGAATGGATATGTAGCGAGATACTAATTACTATATGCGCTATAGTGAAGGGCTGGCTATACCAGGGGTCTCGAATCTGGCCTAAGTGTGACGTCACTAGGAGACAAAGACCAATGAGGGCTCTAGTATCGTTTACATTACAGAAAAACGTGTGCACTAACATGCGCATAATACAAATGTTGTGCTATTCGCCGCAGCCAGCTTGTTCAGGTTGATCTTCTGGTTTCATATCCACTTGTTTTTATTCATCTAAGTCTACACTGACCTACATTCAATATCTACCAGTCACCTCTAGCACAGGGAGTCATTTACCTAGAGTCATGTATTTAATCTGATCAAAGTTTGATATAGGCGTGTGCAGGATTATGCTGGGCAAACTACTGAGGACCATTAACCACGCCCTCAGACCTTATGGCTAACCTAACTAAAACAGGTGCACTAGTACGTGTTTGCAGTTAGGCAATACCAGTAAAATACTGTTATGCAGTTAGGCAATAACAGTAAATATTTGCATGCAGTTAGGCAATAATAGAAGAATACTGTCATGCAGTTAGGCAATACCACGAAATACTGTCATGCAGTTAGGCAATAACAGGAAATTACTGTGACTGTCGCAATATCCATGGGTGTATATATGTTAGTGATACACGAGCAACGTAACATATTCGTAAAGGGTAGCCAGTTCACAATATATATCTCCACTCAAACCACAACCATATGATATTTATTACCATATGATGATGATGATGATGATGATGATGATATTGGAAATAATGATGATAATTATCATAATAATAATAATAATAATAATAATAATAATAATAATAATAATAATAATAATAATAATAATAATAATAATAATAATAGTAATAAGAACAATACCAACAACGACAATAATAATAATAATAATAATAATAATAATAATAATAATAATAATATAACAATAATAATAATAATAATAATAATAATAATAATAATAATAATGATAATAATGATAGTAGTAAAAATGTTTATGATAGTAATAATAATAATAATAATAATAATGATAATAACAATAATAATAATAATAGTAATAATAATGATAATAACAATAATGATAATAACAGTATAATAATAATAAAAAAAATAATAATGATAAAAATAATTATAATAATAATATAATAATAATGATAATAAAGTGATGATAATCATAATAATAATAATAATATAATAATAATGATAATAATAATAATAATAATAATATCAATAATATCCTGTTAGGGCATTTTAGACTCATGCTGAATCACCATCCTCGTGATTATCTTATCAGCACGAGTTGCGTCATTAACCTCTGTGCCTAGGTACACTACAATATTGTATACATACCTCTATGTTACTCAACTTTGAACCAAAGGAAATTATACTAGATTTAGAGGTCCATTTATGTAACGATCTTCTTGCGAGAGCACATACGTGTATCGTATTGCATTCTTGGTGTATTTTTGCCTTCAAGACATTCAATTCGTATTTATAGTTCGAAATTGATATATCGTCATTGACTGTATTACTAGTGTACGTAATGACCTTTGAGCAAAATTTCTTATCTTCACTGTAGACATGTTTCAGAAAAAAACGTTCTCATTTCGACGTGTTTCACAAAATATAATACATGTTATACGTATCTTACGTTAATACAAATCTTTGTTCATGTTCATGTCAACTATAAACGGCCAGTATTAAACTTTAGCTGTAAGAAATCTAAAATTTGGGCCTAGTCAATGAGATCCCCAAGGTTGATATGAACCTGCAGTGACCATCACCTGTGTGAGTAATTAGATAATGTGATTTGTGTAAACAGTGGTAAATATTGAAATGATATAGAGTTTGGGTTGACAAAGGACAGAATGCTATTGATATTGTCTACCTAATAACACTCAAGAATATGGGGAGTCATAATAGCCAACCCATCAGAAAACAACCTACTTACCACGATGATACACATTGTAATTCCAGTCATACTAGAACTCACAAGAAAACAACGTACTCACCACAGTTAAACCTATTGTTATTTCAGTCATAAATGCCAACCCACTAGAAAAACATAATACCCAACCCATTAGAAGACAACGTACTCACCATGGTTACACCTGTTGTAATTCCAGTCATAATAGCCAAACCATTAGGAAACAACATACTAGCCTCACCACAGCTGTACCTATTGTAGTTCCAGTCATAATAGCCAACCATTTGAAAGCAACATTTAATGTACTTCCAGTCACTATAGCCAGCCCATTATAAAACAACCAACTCACCACAGTTACATCTATTGTATTTCCAGTCATAAAAGCCAACCCAATAGAAAACAACATACTCAACATTTTCCTTTCTTGTTTCTCTTCTCCAGTTTCAGGAGGCTCACTTATTAACCAGGAACATGGTGATGCCTGTTGTAATTCCAGTCATAATAGTTAACCACCATTAGAAAACAACATACTCACCACGGTACCACTTGTTGTAATTCCAGTCATAATAGCTAACTAGCATTAGAAAACGACATACTCACCACAGTCACACCTGTTGTAATTCCAGTCATAATAGCTAACCCATTAGAAAACAACATACCAGAGTCACACCTGTTGTAATTCCAGTCATAATAGCCAATTAGAAAACAGCATCATACTCACCACAGTCACACCTGTTGCAATTGCAGTCATAAAGCCAAACATAGATGCCGTTGCGTAAAGCCCAATTGTGGCCAAAATCAGCGGATTCCTTAGTTGTGCCATGACTGCTGTACAGTAGTAAAGACGCTACACACTACGTCTCAACACATTCACTACGATAGCAACACCGACCTTCCACCCCGAGTTTGAACTATTTATATTGGCGATATTTTATCTCTGACATAAATTAGATAGGGCCTGGTCTCATTGCCTTGATGAAGTAGCGCTTATTATTGCAAGGTTCTGACCCGAGTGGATTGGACGTTGGAATCAAACATTGGCTCCGTGGTAAACACTAAGACAGACACTAAGGCGATCCACATCCAAGAACTCACTCTGCGAGCCGAGAACCAACA
>OZ012690.1:4158005-4172929 GCA_963942565.1 Maea johnstoni | reverse complement strand
TATACAGGTGAACTTAGATATGACGGACTCAATGGGACCAGGAAAATTGGTCCGTCATATGCAAAATCCGTCGTATACATATGACGAATACTTGATATGCATCGGACTGGGACCAAGAATATCGTCCGTCATATGCAAAAATCTGTCGTACAGTGGTCCGTCATATCAAAAAAGGGGTACTCACACTTTTGACATGTATGCGGCATAGAAAAACACTGCAGCCATGGATCCGCCCCATAGGAAGCTTACGAAAGTGTTGAACCAGGTGACATATCCACAGGCGTGTCCGTTACCAAAGTCTGCCAGGAAGGACCGGGCATTCACCCAATTTATCCGGGCGTACAGAATGCAATTGCCATGGAAGTTGGTCTGCAACAAAAAAAGTATGCATGTACGTCTCTATATGTACAACATGAGGAAATATCATTTTGTTTTGAATTTCAAAGTATACAAATGTGTAATCGGATTTCTATTTCCCTTAGATAAAAGTATTCTAATAGATTTGTGTTTATTAAAAAATATCAGTTATGAATATTATATCTTATACGAACATACCTATAAGAACATTTAACACACGTAAACGTATTGAACATTCATCACAAATACAAATATTTTGAGCTTAAACATTATATTATGTCACACATTAGAAATTAGAAAATGAGAATGGTTTTCCGCCATACAAAAACTAATGTGTAGTCTTTCTTATTCAAGCAAATTGAATTCGTAATAACAAACCACATCTACCTCATCTTTTTTTAATCTATTTTATAAATGCGTTTCACAATCATACTCTTATGCTTCTTTCGAGATAAATATATATATATATATATATATATATATATATATATATATATATATATATATATATATATATATATATATATATATATATATATATATATATATATATATATATATATATATATATATATATATATATATATATATATATATATATATATATATATATATATATATATATGTATATATATATATATATGTATATATATATATATATATGTATATATATATATATATGTATATATATATATATGTATATATATATATATATATATATATATATATATATATATATATATATATATATATATATATATATATATATTTAATTCTCAAAGAGATGATTTTTTTATTGCATCTAGATCTATGAGTACAGATGCGTAATCAAACCACATGTAATTACATAATCCTCAAAGCATGTATTAGGTTAAGTACAACAAAAAAGACAATATGAATATGGATAGCTTCAGCCCTTGCCGAAACCACACGTCTAGTTACAAGTATCAATAAGTTTTCAAGCCCCCTAAGGTGCTGCAGTGAAACAATATATAATCGCATGCTTTGACAGACTCATTTAGTTTTTAAAGTGCGTATAGTGTAAGTGTCGATCAAAAGACTGTATGTTGAAAATGAAACGTCATATGAATCTCATATTGTGCTGTATACATTACGAAAGCATTTCCTAATGATCTATTACTTTTCTGACCTACTTCTAAACTATTTTATCATTATTCGTGCGATGTTTGTTTTCTTAAATGTGGTATCACCTTCTTTGCAATTCTAATCTACAAATGAACAGCTACTACTATTACCATAATGGACAAAAATTGATGGAACTAAACAAAGGCACTGACAACATTTTACTGTGCCTTACACAGGATGCAGACCCCCAGACATCCACTGAGCTGAGGCCTGACCCGTGTACATTAAACATATTTTCATCTCAAACAGGTGCTCAAGTATCCACAATATTGTACAAGACCTATGTTAGATGGTACTATATACATCAGATGAATAAAAGAATGGATATGTAGCGAGATACTAATTACTATATGCACTATAGTGAAGGGCTGGCTATACCAGGGGTCTCAAATCTGGCCTAAGTGTGACGTCACTAGGAGACAAAGACCAATGAGGGCTCTAGTATCGTTTACATTACAGAAAAACGTGTGCACTAACATGCGCATAATACAAATTTTGTGCTATTCGCCGCAGCCAGCTTGTTCAGGTTGATCTTCTGGTTTCATATCCACTTGTTTTTATTCATCTTAGTCTATACTGACCTACATTCAATTTCTACCAGTCACCTCTAGCACAGGGAGTCATTTACCTAGAGTCATGTATTTAATCTGATCAAAGTTTGATATAGGCGTGTGCAGGATTATGCTGGGCAAACTACTGAGGACCATAAACCACGCCCTCAGACCTTATGGCTACCCTAACTAAAACAGGTGCACTAGTACGTGTTTGCAGTTAGGCAATACCAGTAAAATACTGTCATGCAGTTAGGCAATAACAGTAAATATTTGCATGCAGTTAGGCAATAACAGTAAATATTTGCATGCAGTTAGGCAATAATAGAAGAATACTGTCATGCAGTTAGGCAATACCACGAAATACTGTCATGCAGTTAGGCAATAACAGGAAATACTGTGACTGTCGCAATATCCATGGGTGTATATATGTTAGTGATACACGAGCAACGTAACATATTCGTAAAGGGTAGCCAGTTCACAATATATATCTCCACTCAAACCACGATCATATGGTATTTATTACCATATGATGATGATGATGATATTGAAAATAATGATGATAATTATCATAATAATAATAATAATAATAATAATAATAATAATAATGATAATAATAATAGTTATAACAACAATAACAACAACGACAATAATAATAATAATAATGATAATAATGATAGTAGTAAAAATAATGTTTATGATAGTAATAATAATAATAATAATAATAATAATAATAATAATAATAATAATAATAACAATAATGATAATAACAATATAATAATAATAACAATAATAATAATAAAAATAATTATAATAATAATATAATAATAATGATAATAAAAGTGATGATATCCATAATAGTAAAAATAATAATAATAATAATAATAATAATATTAATAATAATAATAATAATAATAATAATAATAATAATAATAATAATAATAATAATAATAATAATAATAATAATGATAATGATAATAATAATAATGATAATAATCTCCTGTTCGGACATTTTTAGACTCATGCTGAATCACCATCCTCGTAATAATCTTATCAGCACGTGTTGCGTCATTAACCTAGATACAGCTATGTGCCTAGGTACACTATAACATTGTATACATACCTGTATGTTACTCAACTTTGAACCGATGAAAATTATACTAGATTTAGAGGTCCATTTATGTTGTTAAAACGATCTCTTTCGAGAGTACATACGTGTACTTTATCGCATTATTGGTTTACTTATGCCTTTAAGACATTTAATTCATATTAATTTATAGTTCGAAATTAATAAATTGTCATTGACTGTACTACTAGTGTACGTAATGACCTTTGAGCTAAATTTCTTATCTTCACTGTAGATATGTTTTAGGAAAAAACTTTCAAACGAGTCGTTCTTATTTCGACGTGATTCACAAAATATAGTACATATTGCTGGTATTATATACTAGCCACTTTTGTCCAAAGCACAAGGACGCAAAGATTCTTGAGAATCAGCTGTACCCTGCCATATTGGTATTCATTGGATACCTCTGTCTGAGTTCTATCATCGCATGCAAATGATTAAACTGACCATCGTCAGATATCGACATTAGCGTACATTAACATAACGAATAAACACAATACCTTTTGCAGATTTTCACCTGTATATGACAGGCATAAGGCACCTCGACACAGAATATGGAACTGTGTTTGGTCCAGGTTTCTTGTTAATTATACAAGAGACAGGGAATAGTTTATATATTTAATGATTTTTGTATTTGAGAGAGAGAGAGAGAGAGAGAGAGAGAGAGAGAAAGAGAGAGAGAGAGAGAGAGAGAGAGAGAGAGAGAGAGAGAGAGAGAGAGAGAGAGAGACTGTTGTATTGGAGCTATTAAAAGATCAATAAAGGAACAGATACAGTGGTGTTTTCTTTAAAATTCTATTATTACACTTCTTGGTGTAATAAAATAAAAATAATTGTTAGGTTTATAGTCTTGTTCCATTTTATCAATGTTCACACGACTCTATACATTTATTCCCCAGCAAGCCTGTTGAATCTTTGAACCATTCAAGCAACCACATAGCCATTCTGCCCTTAATGCCAGGTACCCTTTTCACAGCTGTTGAACTGAGGCAATGAGAATCTATCTGTCTTGCCAACACCTAACCAATTGAGCTACCCTGTCTACACTCGCTACACCAAGAAACATATTTTCTTGTACACACATCTATAATTTGACAAGATAAGAAAACAACATACCACAGCCTGACCCGTTGCAACTGCAGTCATAGCATAAGTAGAGGGAAACCAAATATTCATCCCCAGCCAAATCCTTGGCAATTAAAGCCAACCCACAATGAACACATTCAACACTCAAACCCCTTGCCATTGCAATCATATACCATGCGAAGAAGTCAACATACTCAACACTTTGGCACATAATGTAATTCCAGTCATAATAGACAAACCTTTAGAAAACAAGCTACTCACCACAGTCACACCTGTTGCAATTGCAGTCATAAAGCCAAACATGGATGCCGTTGCGTAAAGCCCAATTGTGGCCAAAATCAGCGGATTCCTTAGTTGTGCCATGACTGCTGTACAGTAGTAAAGACGCTACACACTACGTCTCAACACATTCACTACGATAGCAACACCGACCTTCCACCCCGAGTTTGAACTATTTATATTGGCGATATTTTATCTCTGACATAAGTTAGATAGGGCCTGGTCTCCTTGCCTTGATGAAGTAGCGCTTATTATTGCAAGGTTCTGACCCGAGTGGATTGGACGTTGGAATCAAACATTGGCTCCGTGGTAAACACTAAGTCAAGATACTAAGGCGATCCACATCCAAGAACTCACTCTGCGAGCCGAGAACCAACATGAAAACCTACTGTAACAGAACGTTTAGTGCCAGTGCCCCCCAAAACTATGGACTAAGCTCCCAAATGATATCCAATAATATCCTTGCAGCTGGGAGTGTAGCAATCTTCAAATCCGTTCAAAGATGTATATATCAATATATCAAATAACTACATAGATACCAACATCTATCCGAATCTTTATTTCGAGTCGGTAATAATAGATTTATAGGAAACACGAGTTCCCAGGGCTCTTAGTCGACTACAAAGTAACAATTCAAAAATATAACATACAGGGAGTAACAGCAATATAAGTAATAAGTAAGAGAGAAGAAATTTGGCACAAATTAATATTATCATTAATATTATTGAGATGCATGGTCTGCTTGCTATGTATCGAGGAAAATGTCAAGAAGTCTGCGTGTGGCTAAATAGGATGGTGTTGTACCAGTGACCACATGTTTGTTAATTCAATTCCACGCCATTCTGGTCTTTCTATTGCCTAGACGTTTAATCTATTATCGCCCCCTTCAAAGAGCTTGGAATTTGGTCTTGTTTTGGCTCATTGGACTTATGATCGGATATGAGTCGGTTCGATTTGTGCAGCTGGAAGCTTTTCTCTAAATGGCATCTTCTGGCATGAGAAAATATATATTTCATTCGGCTAGATTGAATGAGCATGCCCTGTATTTTCACGAGCATATGAACCAGAGATTACAAATCCGTAAAGACGCGCTCTTCAATGGGTAGAGTTCAATATAGTAGTATCAATATATATATATATATATATATATATATATATATATATATATATATATATATATATATATAGATAGATAGATAGATAGATAGATAGATAGATAGATAGATAGATAGATAGATAGATATACACATATATATATATATATATATATATATATATATATATAGATAGATAGATAGATAGATAGATAGATATGCGTGTGTGTGTGTGTGTGTGTGTGTGTGTGCATATATGTATGTATGTATGTATGTAATACTATGTATGTATGTATGCATGCCTGTGTGTATGTATGTATGTATGTATGTATGTACATATGTATGTATGTAAGACTACTTCATAATACTACTGAAATGCCAAAAAAAGTACCGATTAACTTAATTTCAAATGTTCAAAACTGCATAGAGAGATGCGACAGGAAATACTACGCTATATCGAAGCTCTTACTAAATGCATTCTAATGGATTCTGTGTCCTTACCGCCACCTTTAGGTTGTGAAAGTGACCTCTCTTATCGTATTAAAGCCCCATAAATAATTGGAAGTGAAATCAATTAAAGTCACCTTAAATCCTTATCATTCACCCACATGACCTAGAACTACACGTCCTCGTATAGTAGCTTAGGGCACCTGAAAATGCTTTTTCATCTTCCCTAATAGATACTGCAGTACCGAAATTCAACATATATTTAGAGGAGTACACACACACACACACACACACACACACACACACACACCTATCTATACATATGTATATATACATGAATATATATATATATATATATATATATATATATATATATATATATATATATATATATATATATATATATATATATATATATATATATATATATATATATATATATATATATATATATATATATATATATATATATATGCATACATGTCAATGTCTTTGTGTGCATGTATGTATGTACGGATGTATGTGTGAATATACGTATGTATGTGTGTATGTATATATGTATGTATGTATGTTTGTATGCATATATGTATGCATATATGCATGCATGCATTTATGTTTGTATGTATGTATGTACGTATATGTACTATTAATTTGCTTTAATGTCTCTTATAACTCTTTTAAGAGTGGTCAGTATATTGCACGTGCATGTTTTTATCTGTCTGTAATATGTTTATCCATACTCAGTGAGACTTTTAATAAAGATTTTATTATTATTATTATTATTGTTATTATTATTATTATTTTTATTATTATTATTATTATTATTATTATTATTATTATTATTATTATTATTATTATTATTATTATTATATATGTGTGTGTATGTGTGTATGCATGCATACATTCATGTTTGTTTGTATGTATGCACGTATGTATGTATGTGGAGAGAATGGTTCGCATTCTCCTGCATTGCTGGCACGCGTGAAGACCTGCCCCTCTACCCGTGACCAATGAGAATTGGCGACGGAGCGTGCTGTGCACTGCTCCGTGCTGATTGACAGGCCTTCAGCCAATGAGCCGCGAGACACGAGGCCGGCACGCGCACCTTGTTGGGAACGCTGCTGTTGACGCTCGTTTTCCCGCTCAGTTTCAGCAATTAAGCTGCGGTCACCACATGCTGGTTGTTTATTTAAGCATTCAACTCCAGCATTCGGACGGAAGATACCTGGTCTCTGGTATCGTTTCTTTAGTTCAGCATGCCTAGAATATACAACTGCAAGAAATGTCGACGTTCGCATCCCTCGCCAACGGGTAAACATTGTAGAATGGCTCCAGAAGAGAGCGATGAGGGGATACCAGACGAACAAAACAGACAACTGGCGGAGATCTTATTGGATATTAGATCGCAGATCAGTGGATTAACTCGTCGAATACAGTCCGTCGAGAAGCCTGCACATAATCGGGATGTTTCTGAGGACAGCGAAGGTGCAGAAGTGGCGGCGGATAACCAGCCACAAAGGGAAGAAACGGAGGAAGCGGCTTCCCCGTCATCGTTAAGGGAAGATGCTCGATTAATGAGGCAGGCCGCGGAGAGACTTGCTCGCTTACAGATCGACGATAGTGATCAGGAAGATGAATTACCAATATCGTCTCGGAGAGCACAAGGTAAGAAGTCCGGTTCCTTGATGCTAGCGTCCGACACAGTCAAGAAACGCATAGACTGGCCACATATGTACGTACGGAGAACGGTGGGTGGCAAACGACGCAGTGTAGCGTATGCAGACTTGAGGGTGGAGGAATTTGTATATGGCTTCCTATGCATGCTTGAAAATCCCAAGTGTAAGATGGACTCAAAGCGCATGATGACAATATTACGGGATATGATGCAGGACACAATTGACTTCACATGGCAGAATGCTCTAGGTTTCTATGAAATGGTGGGAGTTGATGTCGAGTATGGGGTGCTATTGTGGTCGGATACGGACAGAATAAAAGAGATGCGCATGACGTATGCACGAACCACGTTTCCAGACAAAAAGGAAAATAAGGAGGGGGCAAAAGCGCAACCTAAGATGGCACCGGCAGCAATGAAATGCTGTGCAGCGTATCAAAAACACGCCTGTGAGCACGCTCGCGACCACTTGCCTTTCTCACATGCCTGTTCATATTGCCATAGGATGTTTAATACAATCGCTAGACATCCAGAAACAGACTGCTTCAAAAGGATTGCCGAAGAGGCAAAAAACGCGAAGAGGGGGGAGTAATCGTATTCCCCCCTGACGAACAGTGTGCGAGAAACAGAATAGAAAAGAGCGAAGACATGGATTTGACAGCTGTGAGGGTTGGCTCTAGTCTTGGAGACAATGTTGCGGATAACAGCGTGACTGTGGGGGAGGACATGGAGGCCAAGGTCGGTCAGGGTCGCTCGGTGCAGGCGGAGTCGCCCGCTCGCATAGGCTCGTCTGAGCAGGTAGAACATTTTAAACGCATCTTTGATGCAGTGATCACAACGGGTCATTACAACTTTGCGGGGGCCAGGATACAGGTCCCCAGTGCTTTAAATATCAAGGCCTGGAGGGCCGGATTAAGCGGTTACCGAGATGCCGCCATCGTTGAGTATTTAGAATTTGGCTGGCCTATAAATTTCGACAGGTCAGCCCCACTGCGGTCCACGCTGGACAATCATGCGTCGGCGGTGGCCAACCCGGGAGACATCGAACATTATATAGAGGTTGAGCTGGGGCATGGGGCGCTAGTTGGGCCATTCAACGGGCCTCCAGTGGCGCCTACACAGCTGAGCCCCCTGATGACTCGTCCGAAAAAGGATTCTGTGTTCAAAAGGGTCATAATGGACCTCTCCTGGCCGCCAGGAGGGTCCGTCAACGATGGAATCGACTCTGACATGTACATCGATGGGCCGGTGTCCATACGTCTGCCCACTGTCGACTATATGGAGCAACGTGTGTGCGAGTTGGGGGCCGGATCTTACATGTATAAAACTGATCTTGCCCGTGGCTACCGGCAGCTGCGGGTAGACCCGTCGGACTGGCCCTTGCTGGGCTTCGGGCATGGGGGGAAGGTGTACATGGACGTATGTCCACCTTTCGGCCTCAAAACATCTGCAATGTGTATGCAGCGAACTTCAGAGGCAATATGTTATCTGCATGGGAGAAGGGGCTTTTATTCAAAGGCCTACTTGGATGATTTTGGAGGGGCAGAGAGGGAGGAGGAGAAAGCGAATGAGGCCCTGGATGTACTACAGGAGGTGTTGGCTAGCCTAGGAGTCAAGGAGGCCCTACATAAGGTATGTCGGCCAGCGCGCATTATGATATGGCTAGGCATCATATTTAACACCATCGACATTTGTCCATGGCAATACCACCACGAAAGCTAGAGGATATCATGCGCATACTGGGGGAGTGGGAGGGGCGAGAGAGGGCAACATTGCGGGAGATGCAGAGTCTCTTGGGATTGCTGCAATTCGTTGCCAGTGTCTCCCCCCCCCACTCGTGTGTTTACCAATCGCATGCTTCAGAATCTACGGGAAATGCCTAAGAGGGGCAGCGAATCGCTTTCGCTAGGGTTTAAAAAGGACCTAGCCTTTTTCCTGGAATTACTTCCCAAGTACAACGGCGTCCGGCTGCTCCTCAAGAAGCCGATTGAGGGGCAAGAACAACTTGAGCTAGATGCCTGCTTGACCGGGTGCGGGGCGGTCACGGGCAAGGAATATTATATGGAGGAGTTTCCGAGCGAGGTGAAAGACAGGCAACATACAATAGCACACCTAGAACTGCTAAATGTTGTCGTTGCAGTTAAGGTGTGGGCAGACACGTGGCAGCATCGGAGCATTAAGGTGTCGTGTGACAATATCAATGCCTGCTTGGCATTACAGACCGGACGGTCCAGAGACTCCTTCATGCAGGATTGCATAAGGGAGATATTCATGGTTTGTTCACGATCTGACATACAGCTTGCCGCTGAACACAAACCAGGGGTGCTCATGGAAAGAGCGGACGCGCTCTCCCGGGCACATAAGAGCGAGAGGGCGAGGGAATGGATCGCTCGGGACACTGTGTTGAACGGTGCCAAACGGGTGAGAGTCGAGGACAATGTGTTTAAAATAAAGTTTGAGATATAAAGCGTATGTGTAAATATTGCTCTGTCTTCTGTTTCAGATAGGGCCAGATTGCGCAGACAGGCAGTAGCGAGAGAGCGTTCAGCTTTCCGCCCGGGTACGTTGGCTAATCAGGAATCTCATGTCTTACTTTATATAGCCTTCACAATTTACTATGCGTTTCAGGATTTCCCGGTGACAGCAGGGGTTCTGAGGGACCACGCAGAGTTCCTGTTGCGCACCTACATGTCGCCTAAGTCGGTTGCTAATGCTATCTCCTCGGTAAAGAGTTTCCACCGCCGTTTCAATTTTGACATATCAGCTTTCGGGGAGTACAGACTAGCACTTTTTATGCGAGCCTTACCTCTGACTGTGCGACACGTCACCCAGAGAGCACCCCCTTTAACGTTAGCAATTTTGAGACGACTCTGTGCTTTGGCACATACACAGGGCTCGTTGGGGGTGGCGTTCGCAGCTTTGCTTTCGACAGCTTTCTATTCTATGGCCAGGCTCTTTTCCCTGGTACCAGCCGCGGTGGATTCTTTCGACCATACACGACTGCCTACGTTGGCAGATGTGAAGATAGGGACTCATTGTTTTTGGCTTTTATTGAAGTGGGGTAAAAATTTCCAAGCTTCAGATCAAGCTTTCACGGTGCCACTTCACGCAGATTTAGGTTCACCTGCGTGTCCAGTTTCGAACTTGCGTTTTTTGCTTAAACTTAGACATGGAGTTTCGGCGGTAGCCCCGCTTTTCGCTGCAGGGGTAGGAGGGAAGAGAGGGGGCCGGGAGAGGCAGGTCGTTTTCACTTTAACTTTGGCTCGCACCTGGCTCAGCACGCTCCTGACCCTTTTGGGCGAGGGACGCGGGGGTTACACGTTTCACTCCTTTCGGAGAGGGGCGTGTACTCTGGCTTTTGAGCAGGGAGCAGCACTGGAAGACATTAAGTCTCTGGGAGGTTGGCGAAGTGATGCAGTTAAAGTTTACTTGCCTTTAGACACCGCTCGCTCCAGGGCAGCGACGGCTTTGAGCTCTCTCGCCCCACTAGCTTCCCGAAAGTAAATTTTTGGACCTTTAACTTTTGGGCTGTTAACTGCACGAAAACCTAAAGTTTTTCTCTTGAGCCCTTTCTACTTAGAGAAGTATTTGCTTTGGTCGATGGTTTCTGCGTGGGGAGGCACCTTAACAGTGTTACTTGCTATTAAGTGTATAGCTGCTCAACACTAGTTGCAGCATTTATAATTAACTGATGTGTGGGATACTTTGTATCCATTTATACAAAGTGCCAAATTGCACTATATGAATTGAGTTTGACTTGTTACCATAAATATATAGTTAAGTGAAACAATACAATTTTACAGTTAATAGTTACATTGTCGTATTGCATGTATGTATATATATATAAGATGTTCTTAATAAATTCTTTTCCTGCATGACTGTGTTATGTCTTCACTCGTCCAATAATGTGGAGAGAATGGTTCGCATTCTCCTGCATTGCTGGCACGCGTGAAGACCTGCCCCTCTACCCGTGACCAATGAGAATTGGCGACGGAGCGTGCTGTGCACTGCTCCGTGCTGATTGACAGGCCTTCAGCCAATGAGCCGCGAGACACGAGGCCGGCACGCGCACCTTGTTGGGAACGCTGCTGTTGACGCTCGTTTTCCCGCTCAGTTTCAGCAATTAAGCTGCGGTCACCACATGCTGGTTGTTTATTTAAGCATTCAACTCCAGCATTCGGACGGAAGATACCTGGTCTCTGGTATCGTTTCTTTTCCCGCCCGCCCTCCCCTTTAGTTTTTTAGAGTAAGAGGCAGGGCAGTCAGATTGGTTAAGTTTGTGGTATAAATACTAGCCCCCCAGGCAGCTGTTAACTGCACGAAAACCTAAAGTTTTTCTCTTGAGCCCTTTCTACTTAGAGAAGTATTTGCTTTGGTCGATGGTTTCTGCGTGGGGAGGCACCTTAACAGTGTTACTTGCTATTAAGTGTATAGCTGCTCAACACTAGTTGCAGCATTTATAATTAACTGATGTGTGGGATACTTTGTATCCATTTATACAAAGTGCCAAATTGCACTATATGAATTGAGTTTGACTTGTTACCATAAAATATATAGTTAAGTGAAACAATACAATTTTACAGTTAATAGTTACATTGTCGTATTGCATGTATGTATATATATATAAGATGTTCTTAATAAATTCTTTTCCTGCATGACTGTGTTATGTCTTCGCTCGTCCCATAATGTTTATGTATGTATGTACGTACGTACGTATGTATGTATTTACTTATGTGTGTGTGTGTGTGTGTGTGTGTGTGTGTGTGTGTAGGCTTTGCATGGACCATTCCATGCATGAATCTACATAATCTTCCCCTACTTATATTCACAGACGTCTTGGTGATAACCTAAGACAGTGCGCCGAGACAGGTCAAATTGACCAGGTTGTTCAACTCAATTCGATGACAAGTTGGAATGCAGCGGTCAACAGGTCTCGAACCAAAGTATGTTAACGTGGGGGTCCCTTCTCAGGGTTTGAGAGGTTGTGTCACTCTCGGAGTAATATATAGGCTTTTCCGTTAAAGTATGTACGACTGTATGGTTAAGCCAAGTTGAAACAAGTTTGTCAGTATTTTGATATTTTAGTATAGATACGGGTATCGAAATAAAGTGTTTTGCAAAAAACCTGGAAAATGACATTATGGAACTGAAATAAGAAAGAAGTACTTTGCTGCTGGCTAGCTTTAACGTGTAGTAGGCGATGTGCCTCGTAAGACAATTGACGAATATAACTACAAGCATTTAACCATTTAACTAATTAATTGTCTACTTTCATGCATTTAGAGGATGGTCATAATTTCAGTTTTGGTATAATTTTAAGCCCATCTCGTTTCAAGAGCTGTTGGTGTACCCCGCACAAGGTTTATCCCTGCCACCTGTCCCACCCCCCCGGAGGCTTGTCCCTGCCGCCACCCCCCCCCCCCCCACCCCTCATCACTGTCAATGTGCCAGTCTTATCGTATGTATCGTATGCTAGTGTCTTTACATATTGTCCCATACTTAAACAAATGAAGATAAGACATAAGAGTGTAGTACAGGCCGCTTTTTTGTACGGATATTTTCTATAAAATATCGTCCAATACATTTTGCTGCTGATGATATTAAGGTAACTTATGGGGTAAATGGGTTTTTACAAAGTTTTTTTTCCTCTAACTTTCTTTTATTTGACTAGTTAGCTTATATATTACAAAGTGTATACCGGAAAGGTCATCTTAAAGGAACACAAAAACATTTCAGATATACCCTTCCAGGGTGCAAATTTAAGGGCTAAAAACTGAAAAAAAATAAACACGCATAGGGTTTTCAAATGGAGCTTTTATACGCAATTGTTGGCCCGTGATATTTGAATTTTACAAAATGTGAAAAATTGATCAATACGTAAGGAAAAAGTATCAGATTTTCCTCAAATTTCAGCTCCATTTAAACTTTATGAATATTTCTTATCTACTCATTGTCCAAAATGAAAAGACTGCGTTACGCATGTCCATAAAATATTATGTTTGTATGTATGCATACATGCATGCATGCATGTATGCATGCATGTATGCATGTATGTATGTATGTATGTATGTTTGTATGTATGTATGTATGTATGTATGTATGTATGTATGTATGTATGTATGTATGTATGTATGTAAGTTTTTACTTTAGATAAAAGTTAAAAGTCAAATGTTCCACACCCTCGGATGAAGAAAGGACAGATAATATGACTCTTTAGACAGACACATTACGATGTGTGTATGCTACATGTACATCTATATCTTTTCAACCTAAATCCAAGTGCAACAATTCTTTCTGTAACAGGTAGTTTCGATGGTAGTTAGAAGTCCACTTGGATATATATCGAGGCTATTATTGCTACTAATGTGATTAACATCTGGCACATATCGTGAGCATTACAGTACAGATATCTAATTCCTCCACCCGTCGACCGGTCGTCTGTCAGAACTTGGTTGTACAGACATCAATGGATAACATGTCAAACACTAAGCCAAGCACATTAATGACCAACGTAAATTGCGAATTAATGCTACGTTCAGTTTTAGGGTCATCCATGCATCCATGCCCTGGGTGGTGATCGGGCGCGCGGTCGCGTATTATGCCCGGGGTTCCCACGCATTTAGTGCAGGAATTAAATGTCGGCACTGTACATTCAAAAGGGTGTATGCAGGGAGCTTAAAAAACATTTCCCCTCTTAGTTATACCTTTGCTGTGCCATATAATACATTTCATAAACAAGGGCGAGTATCTGTGATATGTTTGATTAAAATTGTAAATGTTAAAAATGTCGAATGCGTTCTTCATATATTTGAGGCTTTTCTTTATACACTTACACAGTGACTTTTAAATTCCATTCTATTTCCTGATCAACCCCACATAGGGCGCATATTTTTCTGGGACCACTATGGAAATAAGTTTCTAACTTTTAGTGTATATATCCTGTGTCTGGTTAGAATTCTATTACATAGCAGTTAATGACTCTCCATCTAGTCACCGTTATATATGATTTTTTTGTGTTCCAAATGCTATGCAATGCACATTTTACTAGACCGAATAAAATCAAATCAAATCAAATCAAATACCAATTAATTGACAAGTAACATGCCATCTTTAGGGATCGGATGGTGAAAAGAGTAAGGCAGACATTCCCTACAATACCTTGCTGC
>OZ012690.1:4148005-4153005 GCA_963942565.1 Maea johnstoni | reverse complement strand
AGTTAGCGTTACAGTTTCTTGTACATGTGTTTGTTATAATTTCCGTTTGTGTTTGTTATTATGTCCATTTTGTATCTGTATTTTCAAATCTTTGTATTTGGTTACTAAACATACAACACAATACAATACTATTACCAATTCACACAAACCTTCATCCTAAGACTACCCAGTTGAAATGTGCAGATCATATCTGAAGTCTATACTTTCATTCATTACAATAGTTATTGTCAATGCCATTTCGACAAAGTCTCTTATATTGTAAAAATGATGATATTATATAAATAAACAATTCACAAGGCTTTCGGTCCTAAAACTACAGGTTGGTTAAAATCGCTTTAACGAAGACTATTCTTTCATCCAGCGTTAATAAATTAGGTTTATATCAATCCTACCAAGTATGTTATTCATCAGACCTCTTAATCAAAAAATTATATGGTTAAAACAACTTGAAATAGTCCGATTTCTTCCAGTAATACAAAATTATGCCTTTAAAGGTTGAACGCTTGCTTAACCCATTAACACTCACAGCAGCAAAAACAGGCCTGACAATTTTGGAAATATTTTTCTTACAAAAGCCTTTTTAGGAAAATAATTGAAGGAGAAAAGTCAACAAGAAGTCAGACAACAACTCTCCTTCCAAATATCATGTGAAGTTTTGCTTCATCCCCAAGTTATTCTCAAAAGTATGAAAGTAGCAGACGTTACTTTCTGGAGGAACTCTAAGTGTGAATGGGTTAAGAGACACCGCTTAATCATAATGTAGTGAGAATAGGAGAAGATAAGTTTTTAACCCTTATGGGAAAGAATATAGATGGTACTAATCCAGAAGACATGCTTAAGATATGGAATATATATGGCACCTATATTAGAATGATCTATAGGACAACTATCTCTAAACATGCAGACCTCACGTAAATTGCTATAACTGTGTGACACAATCCAGCCTACGAGCCAATAAGGATGTGTACAAAAAACTCCACCTGTTTTGATTTGCCAATTTATATGCGTATATTCTTTATTTTTCTGTTTCTTTTCCTTGTTATTATATATAAAACCTTGTTTTGTATATCTTTGTTATTTCACCTCTACAGTCAATAAATATACAATACAATACAGTGGGTGGGATGATGGCTACAGTGCCGACATTTAATTCCTGCACTAAATGCGTGGGCGGCCCGGGCATGATATACGACCGCATTCCCGATTGCCACCCAGTTTCCTGGGCTTGGATACACGGATGACCTTGCAACTGAGAGTAGCTTTGATGTTCATGCTAAGTGGGTCATTGGTGTGCTGGGCTTATTTCTTTGACTTGTTGTCCCAGACGTCTGGTCGACTGGTGCAGGAATTTAATATCTGTACTGTACATATTGAAGCCAGCTGTTGTGCATTAAGATGGCATTTTTTTAATCTCCTTATACAGTGCCGACTTTTATTTCCTGCACTAAATGCGCGAGCAGCCAGAGCATAATACACGACCGCACACCCGATACCCACCAAGTTTCCCAGGCAAGGATGCATGGACGAAATCACAACTGAACGTTGCATGGATTCACAAGGTTTATGGGCAATGTGCTTGACTTATATTTTGACATTATCACTGTGTGTTTGTACAACCAGGCACTGACAGACGTCCGGTCGACCGGTGCAGGAATTAAATGCACGTACTGTAGATGGCACTGTTGAATCTCCTTATAGGTGTTTATAAAGGGAAGGGGTGTGTTAACCCATTAGCACTCACAGCAGCCAAAACCAGCCTGATAATTTTGATGAAATATCTTAGGCTAAAGCACAATTAGAAAAAATATTTGAAGGAGAAATGTTAATCGGATCATTACCAACAACTCTCCTTCAAATTTTTTTGTAAAATCATTCTCTATTCAAATGTTATGGTCAAAAGTATCATCAATCCAGACAACGATTGAGGACCTCTTAAGTATTAAAGGGTTAAATTTCTGTTCCGAAGCGTAATGATATGTCTATCCCAATAAACGATTGAAGTAGCTTATGGAATTTATTTGTGAATAAAGAATAATTTGAATACTTTTATACATGGTATAGTTAACAGTTATTGCCTGGCTTGTTGGTGGATAGTGAAGATTATTACCCCGAGAATGAATTATTTCCCGAGGGCAACGCCCGAGGGAAATCATTCCCTTCGAGGGGTGATAATCTGCACTATCCACCAACAGGACAGGCAATAACTGTGTTGTTATGCCGAACATTTTATAGGCCTAACAAGCGTCAAAATCGTAAGACAGGACCAGAGCTGATTTCGATGTTTAGCGGCAGCATTCATTTAATAAACCGGATAATGAATCAGTACACCGGTGCACCATGCAGTGTACTTGAAACTATACTTGTAATCGCCATATCCGTTGAAGAACTCTCGCAATAAATGTTTCGGCAAGCTAATGTCATAGTTATTACAGTTTGACTAATAGTTAGTTGTCAACCAGCCCAACACATTTCACCTGGTCTTATTAATCAAATGCGGCCGGCAGATATGGAATAGGGTAGATTATTGACCGGCAATTATTCACCTGCTTGTGCAATTATTCCACTCTTTCTGGCTGATAGGGTGAATTATTTTATGACTCGTAACATAGGGTGAGGTATAACAATATTCTTTATTGACTGCTCTGGTGTACAAAACCCTACGGCATACAAACAGTTACTAGATAGATGTCGTGTTACCCGACACGACAACCAAAGGAAAATATAACCAAAAGAGTGAAAAGGGTAATTGGGTACGAAGTAGCTCAGTTGGTTAGGTGTCGGACTAGTAATCAGTAAGTCGCTGGTTCAATTCCCGGCCGGGGCACTTTGGTCAGTTCTTGGGCACGACAGTTAATTCCATATTGCCTCAGTCTGCCCAGCTGCAAAATGGGTACCTAGCATTAATAAGGCAGTGCTTAGAGCTTGTGCGCTATATGCTGCCAGCTGCTCTGGAATATCCCCTGAGTGATTGAAATGGTTTCCGTGTGTACAGGCCTGCTAGGGGAGGAAGGTCGTGTGAACATTTCGGTGGATACAAGACTATAAACCGAATACCTCTACCTTTAATCAAGGAGGAAATGGAAACAAAACAAAAATGAACTCGCAGGACTAAGACACTTGCAGAGATGATAACACGTATCTAAAACAAGAAAAACAAGAGATAAGGAAAAGACAAAAGGATAGTGAAATATCTGATCATGTCCACCTTCTAAACGTTGGAGGCCAAGGTGAGTTTAACTCATATGAGTACCTTTTACATCGTAAGAGTACAAATCTTAAGGGGAATATCGTTCTGTCTTTTTTTCTTTACTTTTTTCTTTACGAGTTTCTACTTGTGATTGCACGTTTATATTGCTCAGTAATGTGTTTTCCTGAGAAATTTCACAGCTATATCATTGATTCAAACTGGATATCTTCAGGATGTTCACCCATTAGTATAGGAAACACTTATCTACGGGTTTTCTAAGAATATTAACGTCCTCATTAGTCTAGGTCTCTTAGTTTTGAACACAGTTTTTCTCTATTGTTTTCATGTTAAAGCCTACGCACTTTTCTCATAATCAAATCCAATGTTATTGTCTAGACCATTACTGGGCATAAAAAGGACAAACTAATACAGAAGCTATGATAGCCATACACACACTACTAGTATATGACCTTTTTCCCTATATCGAATTTCACCAAAACGATGGTCGCTTAAACTAAGCATTCAAGGATCAACTGTCCACATACTTGCTTGAAATCTGGCATAGATTAGCTAAGAGTACTTCGAATGGATAGAATATTACACTTTCTCGAATGTTGATGTTGTTCAAAAGTTACACCCCGCTAAAGATGTACTTATGTACTGATTGGTGTATTCCTCTTAAAACGACCTTTCTGTCAATATATACTTTGTTTAGGCCGAAGAGTCAAAAGAAAGCAGGGTAGAGGGAAAAACTGCGTCAAACAAATTAATACCATAAGCTACCCTTAATAAAATCTTCTGTGCAATTAACTATTTTCAAATATTGTGTGATTTAAAAGCTCCCTGATAACATCAAGGCTGCTGATAGTGTGCACAAGTTCAAGCGACAATTGAAAACATTGCTATTTCAAAATGATTTTATTTGACTATATGGACTATAAACATCTGTCCACTGACTATTCTTTAAAGCGCTTTCGAACATTAAAGGTGGAATGGGCGCTATATCAAATATCAATTATTATTATCATTATTATTATCATCATTATTATTATTATCATTATTAGTATTATTATTATTATTATTATTATTATTATTATTATTATTATTATTATTATCATTATTGTACATACATACATACATACATACATACATACATACAAAAAGTCATATACAAACGTACGCACGTACATGTACGTACGTACATACATATATCCAAACTGACAGACAGACACAAACACTCATATACAGACATTCATAAATACTTTCAAACAGACAGACATACATAGATAATTACGTATATACATATGTACGCACGTACATGTACGTATATACACACATATATCCAGACTGACAGACAGACACAGACACTCATATACATACAATCATAAATACCTTCAGACAGACAGACGTACATGCATGCATGCATACTTACGTATATATATATATATATATATATATATATATATATATATATATATATATATATATATATATATATATATATATATATATATATATATATATATATATATATATATATATATATGTATATATATATATATATATATATATATGTATATATATATATATATATATATATATATATATATATATATATATATATATATATATATATATATATATATATATATATATATATATATATAGATTAGATATATATATATATAAATATATATATATATATATATATATATATATATATATATATATATATATATACATATATATATATATATATATATATATATATATATATATATATATATATATATATATATATATATATATATAT
>OZ012690.1:4092919-4140305 GCA_963942565.1 Maea johnstoni | reverse complement strand
ATGTATATATATATATATATATATATATATATATATATATATATATATATATATATATATATATATATATATATATATATATATATATATATATGAATATATACATATATATATATATTTATATATATATATATATATATATATATATATATATATATATATATATATATATATATATATATATATATATATATATATATATATATATATATATATATATATATTACAAATGAGCAATATTGGTAGCAAAGGGGTTTGAAGATGCCCTTGGATTATTAGCCACCAGGCTGGAATCTTTCTTATTTAGTGTAGACTATGAGCCGCAAGCCTAAGCCATGGTTATTTCATGTACTGCATTTGGTCGTGGTCGCTGTGTGGCTAGCTTGAATGCTTCCTCTCTGATGAGGAGGTGTAATATTTGCCAACCGGTGTTAACCTGTTCCTGTTCAAATATCTTTATCACGCAGATGGCAGCACCCTGCATTATGGTCAACAAAACTTACTCCTGTCCTGTCTTATCGCATGCAGAACCTACTGGCTGGGAACTCCAAACTCAGTTGACCTTTGACAGATCTAATTGTGTATGGTTCTAACCAAAAGTCGCAATTGAACACTTACATGGAGTTCAGAGGTCATTACACTGATTATGTTGAATGTCACCGCCTGCATTTAACCTACTGAGTATTCATATTTTGTGGAATCTTGTGTGACTGCATTGTATGACTGTAAAACAGTCTTTCTACCTGCTAACATCTGACCTGTTAGGGTTCAAATAGTGTTATCAAGCAGGTGGCAGCACCCTGCATTATAGTCAGATACGAAGACAGGTCTCACTGAGGGCTACAACCTACTACTGACTGGCAGGAGAGTCCACGCTCAGGAGTCATTTTTAAAAATTGAATTATTCTTTTATTCAGAAGTTAGATTATTTCTCTAAACTCCTTTACATTATTGAAATCATATTGATGTGAATATTTAGTTTCAGTGTGGCTTGAGCTCAGGTCCTTTGTTCTTTTATTGAGATTTCCATGTTAAACTTCACCAACAATCTTGAAGCTCCCACTGAAGCACCTTAAGTTCTCTCCATATCATAGTTCTTTGTAATTGTAATTGGATGTTAATGAAATGCTGCACATTGCTTCAATCATTTCAAGTATTGCCAACAACCGATTTATTTCAAATCTTATTGCAAACTAATATGATACTTTTTGTTGGTATTCCAAGGAAATATTTATAGTTTAATTTAGGATCTCGTTGGTATGCCAATGAAATCCATGTCCACATATTTTGTTGGAGAGCCAAGGAAATCTATTCCAACACTTTTTGTTGAAATTCCAAGGAAAGGGATATGGTTGAATACAGGATTTTGTTGATATGCCAATAAAATCCATGTCAACATATTTTGTTGGAGAGCCAAGGAAATCTATTCCAACACTTTTTGTTGAAATTCCAAGGAAAGGGATATGGTTGAATATAGGATTTTGTTGATATGCCAATAAAATCCATGTCAACATATTTTGTTGGAAAGCCAAGGAAATCTATTCCAGCACTTTTTGTTGAAATTCCAAGGAAATGAATATGGTTGAATATAGGATTTTGTTGGTAGGCCAATAAAATCTATGCCAACATTATTTGTTGAAATTCCTATGAAAATGGCCACGTGTGAAAGGAAATAGAGATTTTGATGGAATGCCAAGGAAATCAATCAGAGAATCTTTTGTTGATATTCCAAGGAAACAATTATGGCTAACTGTAACACTTTGTTGGTATGCCAATGAAATCCACCTGGTTTTGGTGGAATTCCTAAGAAAATGACCACTGGTATAGCATTTTACCCCCCGGTATAGCATTTTACCCCCCGGTATAGCACTTTACCCCCTGGTTTTACACTTTACCCCCTGGTAAATTCACAAAAATGCATTGTGGAATTGCATTTTTTATTTTGGACGGCCTTATATATATATATATATATGTGTGTAATATATATAGGTGATATATATTTTACGTATATATATATATATATATATATATATATATATATATATGTAATATATATATGTATATATATATATATATATATATATACATATATATATATGGATATATATGTACATATATATATGTACATATATATATATATATATATATATATATATATATATATATATATATATATATATATATATATATATATATATGTGTGTAATATATATAGGTAATATATATTTTACGTATATATATATATATATATATATATATATATATATATATATATATATGTAATATATATATATATATAAATATATATATATATAAATATATGGATATATATGTACATATATATATATATATATATATATATATATATATATATATATATATATATGTATATATATATATATATATATATATATATATATATATATATATATATGTATATATATATATATATATGTATATATATACATATATATATATATATATATATATATATATATATATATATATATATATATATATATATATATATATATATATATATATATATATATGTGTGTGTGTGTGTGTGTGTGTGTGTGTGTGTGTAGCCACAACGGATGGATTTGGACAGATTCACGGTGAAAACAAATCATTAACCCAACAGAAACAACGTTTGAGGAAAAATATTGTTTAATTCACAACAACACAACAATGAGTACACGCTCCGTGTCGAATAATACACTGACAAAGGGATTGTTATGACATTATATGGTGAATTATTAAGTTTTAATGTGTATATTTATATATATATATATATATATATATATATATATATATATATATATATATACATATATATATATATATATATATATATATATATATATATATATATATATATATATATATATATATATATATGTATATATATATATGTATATATATATATATATATATATATATATATATATATATATATATATATATATATATATATACATATATATATATATATATATACATATGGGCTAACAAACATATATACATACATAATGACAATCAAATACACTTTACATGTATACGTTATGTGTTCCTCTGTGACCAAAGGTAGAAATCATTCACCAATCATCTAGTGAAGGCCATTTTACATTTTAAAGTAAAGAACACTGAACTTCTGCTGACCTTATTGCATTGGTCCAGACATGCACCTGCTTCTTGTGTCCATTGATTTCACTCTGTGTTCAAAATAATTCTGACTCCAATCTTCATAGGAACAGCGCATCGTGCCGCCGATATTAATTTTACATTTCATTTTCCATGTGTCATCCACGTTCACATTTAAAACATCAAACTGTTCTCTCTGGTGAAAATGATTATAGGTCTGGAGACTTACAATATCGGTTAGTTGCCTGAATTGTACGTAATAATTTATGTGTAACAAATAAAGCCACGAAAGGCATCGTGCTTTGACTGCCTGTGGTATCCCACCGTAAGCAAATACGAAATACAGCTAACTGGAGGTATTTGAGAAAGTTGCCAGTGACTTGCGCTTAGCTGATGACTATTGACGAGGTACTGCCGTTTCCTATACGGGCAACTCTGCTTAATCCGGACTGATGTGGACCCCAAATTTCTGTCCGGATTAGGCAAAATCCGGATTATGAGTTTAGGAATGATATGTAAAGGAAGGGACCAGGACCTTCCTATCTGTCCGGTTTAGACGAAAATCTGGATTACACATGTGCGGATTAACTGCAGAGTTGCCTGTATCATTATAAAATGATGATGTTGATAATGATCAATGATGATGATGATGATGATGATAATGATGGTGGTGGTGATGACGATGATGATGATGGAGGTGATGATGATGATGGTGGTGGTGATGATGATTACGATGATGAGGAGGAGGATGGTGATGAATGGTAGGAGGAAGAGGGTGGTATTACTAAATAATTCTATGTAGGTATACTGTATGTTTACCAATGGTGTTTTGATAACCATATTCATTTCTTATGGGGCTGTCCCACTTACGACTTGCATAAGGGTAAGACAAGATGCGAATTGGGAATTCGCAGCTTGTCTTAGCTTTTCTTAGCTAATCGCGATTGTTCGCACTTATTCGTAGCTAAAGCCACGATTAAAAAAAAAAGTTTTACATGTAAAACTTTTGTTTGCGCCACAGTTTTTGTCGTAGTGATGTGTTTTTTGTCGTACATTGACGTACATAGTTGAACATCATTTCGTTTATGTTCGTATATTTTCGTAAATTATCGAACATTGTCGTGGATTGTTGAACATCGATTCGTGGCACATCGTACGTTTTCGTATGCATTCGTACGTTGACGTACATTTTCGGACAGAAATTAATTGTACCTTCTGACTTGAACATGCAAAATAGGTTTACACGACCCACTTTATCATGAAATAACAGGTTATTCAGCCAAAATTAACATACGAAATCACGAACTGATGGTGATTTAAACAAAAGTCGTAGTGTTGTTACGAATTTTACAATTCTTTAGTCGAACATGTTCGTATTCTAAAGAAAAGTGTCGTAATTAGACATACAAGTGGCGTATATATGCGTATGTATGTCGTATGCACTCGTACAAGTAAATAGGTCCTATCCATTCGCACACATGCGCACCTTCATATTCATAAACAAGTACGATAAGTTACGATATAAAACATACTGTGTCGAACATATAAGGATTTTGTCGAAGATCAATCGTAGCTATTGTCGTGGGACTTCGTATAATTTCGTATCTTTTTCGTACAATTCGTATACATCCTCCGAACGTGATTTTCACCAAATTTTGAACAAATTCGTGGCTTCCCTCGTATATTTTACATGTTCAAGAAATCGTACATACAATTAGCAGTGGCACAGCCCCATTGCCAACTTGACCAATTCAACATTAATTGTTCTTTGCTTCCAGTATTACCTGCGCGAATACAGTGCAGACATGTAATTCCTGCTCTAAATGCGTAGGCAGCCCGGACATAGCACACGACCGCACGCCCGATGGCCACCCAGTGTCCCGGGCATGAATGCACGGATGACCTCACAACTGACGCAGCATTGATTCGCAAGCTATTACGTTTTCCACGGGGGGTTGTATGACCAGACACTGGTGGCAGACGTCTGGGCGACTGGTGCTGGAATTAAATGTCTGCACTGTATGTTTGAGACCTTTGTAGTACTGACGTTGATAACACTGTTGCAAATACATGTATTTCCACTTCAATAGAGAAAATATCTCATCTCCAATCACAATAATGAGCTCCAAACCATGTAACGTTTATCTAAAACAAACAGCAGCAGTACATATAAGAATTTTTTTTAAAATTTAATTAAATTAAATTCAATGAAGGGATGGAAACCATACCATCAAATTATGGATGCTACTTTATTGACCAATCGTACTAAATGTCATTGATTCTTTTATAGTTTGAGAATCGGCCAAAGTACAGTTTGATGATAATTTTCCATAATATACAGGCAACTCTGCTTAATCCGGACTGATATGGACCCTAAATTTCTGTCCGGATTAGGCAAAATCCGGATTATGCGTTTAGGAATGATATGTAAAGGAAGGGACCGGGACCTACCAATCTGTCCGGTTTAGACGAACATCCGAGTTACACATGTCCGGATTAAGCAGAGTTGCCTGTGTAATAATTTGCCCCTATTGCTCCTACCTCTGTACGTGCACGCAACCCGGCTTGGTTAGCTTATCGCAGCAAATATGGACATATAAATAGGACACAGTGTTTTAGTTTCTTGACTACTCAATTAAAGGACAATTTCACCACGAATAAAACAGAGGCCAAAATAGTTTTTTATGGTATTCTCTACTTAAACCCAAGTTCCCACCAGTGTCAACCTTCATACAAGAAGTATATTGCTGTTTAAACACCTACTAACAGACACAAAATGGAGGCACTGGGGGCGGCCATTTTAGCCATTTTAGTCATTAGCAGTAAGGTACAATGTAGCTGCTAATGACTTAGTCGCACCAACAGCCAGAGATAAGCTATTCATGGTGGAATTGTCCTTTAACCCTTTCAATGCTGAGGCTACTTTTGTCCAAAGCACAAGGACGCAACGTTTTTTGAAAAATATCTAAACCCTGTCATGTTGGTATTATTTGAATAGCTCTTGCTAGGTACTCTCAGATGAGTACCCATGCACTAGCTTTTCAATCGTTATGTATAGTCTAGCGGATAAGCTAATAATTTTGGCCAAAATCGTTCACTTTGTGATAGAAGTGTAAAAATTGGTATATATGTACTTTCGTGGATGGAGATTCATATAAGATCATGACCTGCCCTGGGTCATGCCCCTGGGGGTCAAAATTTAACATCTAAAAATAACCGACCAATCAGAATACAGTATTTTATCATCATATCAAAAACTTATGATAACTTTTTCCAGATCTACAACTGATGCACACAAGGATATCTTTTATTTTCACTATGTGGTAATAATACTATTTTGACCTTGAAAGGTCATTTGGGGTCAAACCAATGTCAAATATGCCAAAACTAAAAAACAAACACAAAAACCATCCTATGTTATGATAGAAAAACTTGTTTTGAATATCATGGTGTTTCTCTGTATCCCTATCCTAAATGCTAGGTAAATACAAGGTCATTTTGGGGTCAAATCAAGGTCAAATATATGGGAACTTCATCAACAATAACTTACTATTACAGTGTATGTCAAACCCATATTCTGTTCATTAATTTTTTTGTTGAGAGCAGATTATAGCAACATTTACCTAATTAAAATCTCACTAAAACATGACCTTTGAATTTTTAACTTCATTATACAGCTACTTAAAGCAAATATGTTCAAAATCAATATATCCTTAACTGAAAGAAGGAAGACTATCAAATACAGTGTTTTACCTGTTCATTAGGACTTATTAAGCGGTTATTGGCAGGTTCCTGCACACAGACAAAGAACAGTGCAGTTAAGAGTTGCCAGAAAGCATTTACACAGTCCTCTACATGCTTTTGTGCATTTACAGTGAATCAGTTCATGGCACACCTTTTCTGCTTCGCAGGGACTTAGCCAGGACCCGTCCTGCCTGTCGTTTAGACAGGTAGTTTACTAAAAAAAACTCCTATTAGGACAGGCAAAAATGTCTTTGAAGATTTTTCAATTTTGACTTTTGGGGGGTAAAAACCAAATATATTCCTAACAAACCACCTTCTAGGACATAGCTGAAGTGTAAATTGCCCTTTTTAGCACACCAGGCTATTAAATGTAGCTGGTATGAGGCTTTGAAGTAGATTAGTAGTTAAATCTGGACGGGCAGAAATTATGAAATTGCCTATTTGGACAGGTATTTTTAAAATCCTGGCTAAGACCCTGCTTCTTCGGATAGTGTACTCCACAGTGGTGCCCAACCATCACCAATATTCTGCCATTCCCAGTCAGGTGGATTGGGTAATTCTTGGATTGGAGCACATTCCTGTGCCCACACATGACCCGCCTGATATGCTGCTCGCTTTATGTGCTGTTGCAATGCATCCTATGTGGGTGGTATATTGTCTAGTCCCCGATTGCCTTGTGCAAATAGTGATTGTCTTGTTTGGTTTACTGTTCTTTTAAAAGGACATGTACGCTGTAGAGTAACACATTGTACACAAACCACCTGAAGTAGATGTCAAAATTCTACATTGAGCAGCACTAGTGAATATGCTAACACCACAATTGTGCAAAACCTTTGGGGACTATGCACAGACAGTTTGTTTGCCTTATATTGTGGCACAGGTCCAGGATGAAAGAAGATTATATGTCGTATGGGATAGATATATCACAGATAGTCTGAAACAGGGTCTGAGAGAGGCGGGGACAAGATGTCCACAAGAGGGTCATGTCCAGTTCAACCATTCCAGGCAACTGGCAGACATTTTTACGTACTGATGAGAACAAGACTGAACTATTTGCCTTCTTGGCAGAGCAAGTGGCGACCGTGGAATTACAACGGAAAGAAATTCTGACCACTTATGATGAAGATGTCATCAGTGCAACACAATTGGAGATATCTGGAGTATAATGCCATGCAATCATGAAGAAGATGACACTAGGATATTCCTCCATGTTGTTCATGCTGCTCGTGAGGGACACTCAAAGCCTGTTATACGTACAGTTGACACAGCTGTTGATGTGCTTGCTGTAGCATATGTACACACCATGCAAAATGTAGAAGAATTAGGGTTGGCATTTGGGGTTGGGAAGAATTTTAGGTTCATTCCCAGTCACACTATTGCAAGTCAACTAGTGGAGCTTGTGTGCAATTCTCTTCCATTCTTCCATACACTTACTGGATGTGATACAGTTTCTTCCTTTGCAGGCATTGGGAAGAATTGAGTGCATAGGAGAGATGGAAGGCATTCCCAGCAGTGAGTCTAGCATTCTGCAATCTCGCAAATAAGCCAGAAACACTATCAAGTGATCCCCAATGACCTGAATCTCATTGAAAGGTTCACTCTGTTACTGTACAGCCATGCATGTCCTTTTAAAAGCACATTATAGCGCATAGGTATGAAAATAGCTGGGCTTGGATAACACACTATGTTCAATGAGAAGCTGTTTCTGTGGCTTTAAAGTGGTCCCGGTTCACAGCAGTGAGCTGGGACCAAATGCAGAATGGGGATCCTCAGTCGGGACCAAATCCAGGCTCAGCAACCTTTAGAAAACATGATTTTTGTGTCATTTTCACAGAGTTGTTTTAATTTCTTATCACTCAAACTCGCTATAATAGCCATTAAGACCCACCACTGAGCATTGGTGCGGCTTCATAGCCTCGCCGTGGGTGTTTGTTGCAAAGCTTTGGCCTTGGCGGCCTCAGCTTTTGCAACAAACACCTACGTCTGGGCTATAAATCTGCACTGATGCTCAGCGGCGGATCTTAATCCCTATAGTTAAAGGACAATTACACCTTCAGGCTATTATATGCTGAAAACATACTTTGATATGTGTACTTTACTGTCCCTGTTCACCTGAATACTGTTTGGCTTCCCTACCTGTGAAATTGCACTTAATTACTACCCCCAACCAGCCATACCAGCTGAACACCATGGGCGCCATTGTATCCCACAATGCCCTGCCAGAATCCATCTGACAGCCAGTTCATGATGTCACAACCGCCCTACTTCCTGTATGCAGAGCTGCCAGAGCCTGTCTAGTGTACACATGAGACAACAAACAATGTTGTGAAAATGGTGACTTGTGCTGCTTATGGATGCTATGACATATCTGACAATGGGAAAGGAAAGAGAATACCTTCTTCTCCTTTCCTAACCCAAGGATTAAACCAGAAAAGAAGGATTTAGCAGCAAGATGGCTATTCAACATTGGGACAGGATGGACAGTGACGAACTACTCTTTTGATAATGCCAAAAAAGTTTGTCATGAACATTTTGAGGAATCTTGTTTTGAGACTGAACTACAAGAAAGACTTGGATTTAGGATCCGTAAACGCTTGAAACCTGATGCAGTGCCTACAATATTTAGTTTTAAACCCACACAGAGCCTTGGTCAACAAGATAGAAAAGAAAGGACCAAGAAGCGCACAAAAACAAATGTAAGATGTGTTACATCCAGTTGTTGGACATGGAAGACATTTCTTTATTTAGAGGGTACAATAAAATGTCTAACAAAGGGAGAGAGATCAAAGTACACTTTACATTTGTTTTGGATTTGTTTGCTTCTGCTAGACCCCCAAATTTGTATATTATTTATTCTTTACCACCAACATCAGAGTAATATTACTCCTCACTTTGGTTGTTTGTATGACAGCTCGAAAAGGTCAGTATCAAATGACTCCCCTTGACAATTCCAAAATTCCAAAACTAGACTTACAAACCAAAGGTGTTCCTTAGATTGACAGTACTAGCCAGGTCAATTACATTACCTGCCTGATTGATTGTTAGTTCCTCAGATTCATTTCCTGCAATGGTAATAGCAATCCACATAATGGTGTTGAAGTTTCCTGAGTACCTGAAGTCCCATGGGGTGTTTTCAATTCAGGGAAGTGCTTGAAATTGTGGATATCTACCCAACTTCCCATTTCATGCCACTTCACAACTACCATGCATTTCAATACAAACAAACACTAATTCAAATCTAATCTTAAACTTGCAGAATCTAGTGTGTCTATGTAAACTCAATAAATATGTCATTTGATCTCTGTCAAGTTTCATCTACCAGAGGAAACAGGACACAATGTATTGGGTCCATCTCACTAAACTGTTTAACATAAGAATTTCACACTCATTTGAATATCAGTTAACGAAATGCATCAAACCGCTAAATTGCTAGGAACACAGAATGGCTGTGCATATTATAATCACATTTTAAATTATCATTATTATTGGTATTATCATCAAAAGTAGTAGTTATAGATGAATTGCTATTATCATTAACATTATTAACATCACCTCAATGATAAAAAGAGGAAGTAAATTGTCTGCAATTGACAGATGAATATAAACAGGTGGATGTCACACTTGGAGTCTAATTGTCATACTTTGCATGATTGCTACTCTAAATAGCAAATAAAATGTTCTTATTTTTTATACAGATTATCAATGATTTGCTATTACAAGTGAATGAGGTGTGAGCCTTGTATTGGACCATTATGTAGATGGTAAATCCACACACATATACACACACATATAAGCTGTGAAGAAGCAACACTCCCAGCAGCTAGTACTGGCTGCTGATGACAGCTGCCTATCTAGTGCAACTATTCTGTTATCTTCTGGCTTCAAAATGGCCAACACCAATAAACTTCTTATATGAAGGTGGGTAGTTGTGGGGTCTTGGATTTGAGTAGAGTATACCCTAAGACACCATTTGAGCCCATGTTTTATTCATGGTGGAATTGTCCTTAAACCAAACCAAAGACAATCACTATTTGCACAAGGCAAACGGGGACTAGACAATATACCACCTACACAGGCTGCATTGTAACAGCACATAAAGCGAGCAGCATATAAGGCGGGTCATGTTTGGGCACAGGCATGTGCTCCAATCCAAGAATTACCCAATCCATCTGACTGGGGATGGCAGAATATTGGTGATGGTTGGGCACCACTGTGGAGTACACTATTCGAAGCGGCAAAGGTGTGCCATGAACTGATTCACTGCAAATGCAAAAAAGCATGTAGAGGACTGTGTAAATGCTTTCAGGCAACTCTTAGCTGCACTGCTCTTTGTCTGTGTGCAGGAAACTGCCAATAACCACTTAAGTCCTAATGAACAGGTAAAACACTGTATTCGATAGTCTTCCTACTTTCAGTTAAGGATATATTGATTTTGAACATATTTGCTTTAAATAGCTATCTTATGAAGTTGAAAATTCAAAGGTCATGTTTTAGTGAGATTTTGATTAGGTAAATGTTGCTACAATCTGCTCTCAACAAAAAAAATCAAATGAACAGAATATGGGTTTGACATACACTGTAATAGTAAGTTAGTGTTGATGAAGTTCCCATATATTTGACCTTGATTTGACCCCAAAATGACCTTGTATTTACCTAGCATTTAGGATAGGGATACAGAGAAACACCATGATATTCAAAACAAATTTTCTCTATCATAAAATAGGATGGTTTTTGTGTTTGTTTTTTAGTTTTAGCATATTTGACCTTGGTTTGACCCCAAATGACCTTTCAAGGTCAAAGTAGTATTATTACCACATAAGAAAATAAAATATATCCTTGTCTGCATCAGTTTTAGATCTGTAATTTTTTTTTACATAAGTTTTTGATGTGATAATAGAATACTGTCTTCTGATTGGTCGGATATTTTTAGATGTTGAATTTTGACCCCCAGGGGCATGACCCAGGGCGGGTCATGATCTTATATGAATATCCACCTGAAGAAGTACATATGTACCAATTTTTACACTTCTATCACAAAGTGAACGATTTTTCGGCTTATCCGCTGGACTAGTAATGGCCAAAGTAGCAACCTACAGCATAATGATCAAATACCGACTTCAGGAAACAAATGTACTTCCAATGGCATATGGGGTTAAGTTGTGAATGTAGAGTCATATTGAAAGTTCACATACGTTAATAATGGTGCACAGTACAGACATTTAATTCCTACAACAATCGACCGGACGTCTGCCCGTGCCTGGTTGTACAAATACCCATGGGTAACATGTTAAAAGAAATAAGCAACATACATTGATGACCCACGTAGCCTGTGAAACAAAGCTACTTTCAGTTGTGAGGTCATCCATCCATTCATGATCAGGAAACTAGGTGGCATCCGGTCGTGCAGTCGTGTATTATGCCCGGCTGCCCATGCATTTAGTGCAGGAATTAAATGTCGGCACTGTATAGTATTGCCTCATACCCTTTTCGTGAAACTCACAGACCTCTCATTATGCTGTCGCTCAGCAATACAAAGGACTAGTTAAATACAGGCACCTCTGCTTAATCCGGACTGATGTGGACCCTAAATTTCTGTCCGTTATAAGCAAAATCCGAATTATGCGTTTAGGAATGATATGTAAAGGGCGAGACCGAAAATCCGGATTACACACGTCCGGAATAAGCAGAGTTGCATGTATCTGATCTCGACAAAGGCTTGGAGACAAATATGATAGGTCTCTGGACACTTTTCTCTTTATCAAAATTCATTGAAAGTTGGGTATCAAATGTTGATGGATCTGCGCAATTCGCCATCTTAAATGCTTAGTAGCATTTCAAGTTTGTATTTTGTTTCAAAGTATGGCATTATGGCACATGAAACGGGCAACAGAGCATTTTATTTCCATTTTCAACAATCAAATAGAAAGAAATGGTTGTAGGATTCGTATGGAGCGAAATGATATGCAGATATTCTAGGCTATAGCGTAGGGACTGGCAAGTAGTAAATGATAGAGGAAAGCCAGTGACAGGAAAAACTCAAAGTGTTATATATATATATATATATATATATATATATATATATATATATATATATATATATATATATATATATATATATATATATATATATATATATATATATATTTATATATATATATATATATATATATATATATATATATATATATATATATATATATATATATATATATATATATATATATATATATATATATATATATGGCAAGTAGTTAATGGTAGAGGAAAGTCAGTGATCAGGAAAAACTATCAGCTAAACTCCAAATCGCTGGCAATTTTACCATATGCATAAAAGCAATACTCAATCCCTAAATCTAATGCAGGGGTAGTAATCTTATGTATCAAGGAAATACTTTTTTATTGTATGCCCTCATTCTACACAAAGGGGCAGGGTTTGTATTCTAAATACAGTCTAATCTAGTCGTACCAAACAAAATATACGATGAGATTTTGGAAAATTCATAGCTTGACCAATCATTTAGGTAAGCAATAAACAGCATCTAAATTTTTTATATATATATATATATATATATATATATATATATATATATATATATATATATATATATATATATATATATATATATATATATATGTATATGTATATATATATATATATATATATATGTATATATATATATATATATATATATATATATATATATATATATGTATATATATATATATATATATATATATATATATATATATATATATATATATATATATATATATATATATATATATATATATATATATATATGTATGTGTGTGTGTGTGTGCTTGTGTGTGTTCTGATGCTGGTGATTATTACCGCTTAGTCATATGCTATTTTCATTTCAAGTCTTGGCCCAGTCCTCTTTTGATGCCAGTTTCTGTTGGCATTAAATCCTTAAGATGTATCTTTCCACCGTGTCAGATATACGTCTTTATTTGGTAATATACAAAGTAATTATACCTAGCACATGCATTGTCCTTTTACTCAGAAGTCTATGTGGTATGTGTATACAGGCAAATCTGCTTAATCCGGACTGATATGGACCCTAAATTTCTGTCCGGATTAGGCAAAACCTGGATTATGCGTTTAGGAATGATATATAAAGGAAGGGACCAGGACCTTCCAATCTGTCCGGTTTAAACGAAAATCCGGATTACACATGTCCGGATTAAGCAGAGTTGCTTATATATGAATTGAATTTAAATTTCACTTTTTCACAAGTATTACTAGAACGTGAATATTGGTTTTCCATTATAATTTCAACGTTGAAGAAATCAACTTAGCAAAAGCGGATATTCGGTGGAGCGGGAGGTACGGGCTACCGAGGAAAAAGACGCTTTCTCCGTTGACCTATCATTGGAAGTGTGATGTACCACACTTAAGTTAAAAGCGATGGTTTCACCTACCACCGCTCTTAACCCTTTTGATGCTGAGGCTCCTATCGTCCGAGGCAGAAGAATACAAAAAAAATGAAAATCATCTAAACCCTATCATATTGGCATTCATTGAAAAGCTCTTGATAAGAACTATCAAACGAGTACCCATATGCCAGAATTTCAGTAATTTTCAATTTTTTTCGCATAATTTTGTCTGGACCAAATTAGCCATCAGCAGCCAAAGGGTTAAGTGGTTCCAAGTGGCTCAAATGGTGTAGGGACACACGCGTCCTTTTCTTTTATTGCAATCAAATCAAATTAGATTACTATGTACTATCATCACCATCCAAGCCTTAGCCTACTTCGCCTGTTGCTCGTACTGTGTCCTCCACCAAAAGCTTTATTGTGCTGCGACTCTCCACGTAAGACACGAATTCTCAAGATTTCTATTAATTTAGTCACGGCTCTGTTTGCTGTTTTCTCCTTCCTCTTCGTGGCCTGTCCTCTTTTCGCACAAGCAGGTGAGAGAATCTTCTGAGCTCTGAAAGAAGAGAAAGAATAATTAGGGATCATGCGAAGTCCGCGGAGGATTTTACGACATGCCGTAATCCCATTGGGGAATTTTGCGACAATGCCAATGGGATTTTTACGACAATGCAATTAATGGAAGTTATTCTGTAGGCGACAGAGTGTCCCATGAAACACATATCTATTACAGGTGATAATACCATACGTTATACTTAATTACGAAGGATAAAAAGTGACCACAGAAAATAATTGGTGAATTGATAATGATTCTGCCTGCACAACATAGCATATTTACTCCCGTAGTAGAAATGGTGGTCTGACTGCTTTGAGAATAATTGAGCTATACAGATGTTTCTAAACACATTTGAAGGAAGTACCTTTTGATTTAAATACAAAACTGCAATCGGATATTTTCTTGCAATTAACAATTATTTTCATATCATGGCTTGCATGTTTCACAGTTTACGTTTAGTGGAACACACCATTGCTTAGGCATTTATTAAAATTAACCATTTTTCATATAATAGTTTTCATATATCATAGTTTACCTTTAATGGAACACGCCTTTATCTTATAACTTAGCAATCAACCAAAAAAATGTTACATTCATAATATGGGTTTCGTATTTGGCCTTTAACGAAACAAATCTTAAGATTGAACAATTCTTGCAATTAACCATCCTCTTCATACATTGTAGTATGATTCTCATTGTATTGTACCATATGGAACAGAAAGCTTTCTAGAAATCTCTTGCTATTATATATACATTTTCGATTTATAACATTGATTGTTATGACAATATTATTTTGATTTTATATCGATCATTTAAAAAAACATCGTTATCTAATCATTTCTAGCAATCAAATAATTTTCATAATATGATTATGATATTTTACCTTTGACATGTATGGGAACACACTACTATCAGCATATTCTTGCAATTAACCACAGTCTTGTGTCTTGTAGTGACTACTTGCCACACTACATGTATATATGAGAATTTATAGATGAAGTCTACAGTGCCGACATTTAATTCCTGCACTAAATGCGTGGTCAGCCTGGGTCTAATATTGCCACCCAGTTTTCTATGCATAGGTACTGTACTGTATGGATGACCTCACAATTGAACGTAGCTTAGATTCGCAAGCTAAGTGAGTCATTGATGTGCTTGACTTCTTGACATGTTATGCACCAGTCAATTGAATCCCCGGGAGGGGGGGGCCGGGACATGCGGGGATACTGCTCAGGAAAAAATCAATAAATAGCACTCATCCCCACTGGCAGGGACCAATTCTGTGGCAGTATGCCCCACCCCTGGGGCATGCTCAACAAGAATACACAAGTTCCTAAGATTTCAACTTTTTATTTTGTGAAAATAAACCACAAAAATCTTAGCAGTTACATCACAAATAACAAAACCTTCAGCAGTTATAAAAATAAAATTTTAGACTTGGAGAAGACACCCTTCACATTACTTTTATTAAACACCTGACGTCCATTGTGATACCATTGTCAATGGAAAGTCTCTGAATTACAATTCAGTTTTAAAAGTATATCAACACTCTGTGTATTGCACTGCAGTACACTGGAAATGTTTATCTACAATGAAGTGATTGTAGAAAAGGTATAAACAAGTGTTGGGCATAGGGTCATAGAATGAGTTCAACAGATGGCTGATTTTTTTGAACTCCTTAAGTGAATGATTGAGTAGTCTGTTTCAACTTTCCCATCTTCAAGTCAACCTTCTTAGGGAATTTGATATTCTACTTCCACATTTGGGCAACTTCAAGCCATGGTCAAAGCCTGGGGTGTGTTTTCTGTGTGAGCATCCCAAGAAAATTCCGAAGAAGCAACCACTAAATAGGAAAATATTTCATCAAGTGGTTCTTGAGATATTGTGCAGACAAATAATTCACATTGCCCCCAAGTGGTGAGCTTCGAAAACTGAGATGACCACCGATAAATGTAATTGAGCCCCAAGAAACTTCCGAAGAAGCAACCACAAAGTAGGAAAATGTTTCATGAAGTGGTTCTTGAGATATTGTGCAGACAAATAATTCACATCAACCCAGATTGGTGAATTTTGAAAACTAAGATGACCTTCGAAAAAGTGATCAGATGATGCCCACTGTTCTGTGGAGGCACTGTTTGGAGATATTTAAAAATCATACCCTGAAAAAAGTTATATCCACCTGAACCAATAAATCCTTTTTTTCTTTTTGGTCAAGCAAAAAAAAAAATGTTTGCTCGACCAAGAAGAAAAAATGCTTGCCGAAAAATAGGCAGGGTAGATAGTGTTTTTTTTGTTTGTTTTTTCACAGTGAAAACCATAGGGTTGAGATTTGCTTACCAGGAACATTTGTTTGACTTGTCTTTTGAAGGATGTACAGCTCACTTACTTCAGCTATTATTCAAGGTCGTATACAACTATTCATGTGTTTATGTCCATGATTGGGATGTCTTTCCCTATTTTTGTAGGGTTACCCTGAGCAAACATTTTTCGGGGCACCTGTTGGGAAAACAGTGGGTGTTGGCATAAGAAAATGGTTGGTGGCAGAGTGAAAAAATCAGACCTAAATTAAATATATTCAACAATAGGTTACAGTGCATTTCATATCTGTCTGTCGCCATGGATTTTGGACAGGACTCTTTAATAAATGGTGCCATGAGGTCCATATATGGCGCAGAAAGTTTTCCCCTCATTTGCATCCCAAATTATGATCAGATGAAAACTACCCCTAGATGAATCATGTAGAGCTCTATACAATCAGAGATCAATTAAACATTGAAATCAAATTTAAACTCAAAGTACATGTGGCCAAGTGGTCTTATGGGCTCAGATTTCATATGATGGTTCATCAGTATTATCATTTTCAATTTTATTTCAGTGCTATACATTTCATCAGTCCAGCTGAAATTTCATCAGGTAGCTCAGTGATTGAGAGTCCAGCATCTGATCCCAACCCAGGTTTTACAACTTACCCAGGGCTTCGGGCTCCCTGGATTTTTTCTAGGGAGCCCTAGGAATTTTCAGGAGTTTTTTGAGGGAGCCCAAATAAATTTCAAGGAGCCAATACTAACTAGGTCCAAATAATCAATTTCTATTTAAGAAAAGTTTTTTTTATTTTTTTTGTGGTAAATCTTTCTGTACTAAGTCATTTTTCTCTTTATTTTCTTCTAAAACATTTCACCGGTCCAGGTAACTCAAACAATAAGCCCCCAGTGCACTCAAACTGTCAAACAGCCCAGGTTCTATTCATACAATCAAATAATCAATTTTTATTTAAGAAATGTTTTTTTTTCGTTTTTTTTGTGGTAAATATTTCTATACTAAGTCATTTTTCTCTTTATTTTCTTCTAAAACATTTCACCAGTTCAAGTAACTCAAACAATAAGCCCCAAATGCACTCAAACAGCCCAGGTTCTATTCATACAATTCAATAATCATTTTTTATTTTAGAAAAGTTTTTTTCTTTTTTTTTGTAAATATTTCTTTAATAAGTAATTTTTCTCTTTATGTAACTCAATTAATAAGCCCCCAGTGCACTAGAATTGTCACACAGCCCAGGGTCCCTTCACACTGTTACTATATATGTGTAACCAATACCAAAACAATCAACCTGAATTAAGTGATCAATTTTATTTTTTAAAAGTTTTTTTTCCTTTTGGGGGGAAAATATTTCAATTCTATTTTATCTTATTTTTCATTTTTTTTATTAATCCCATTCACCATGTCATTGGGAATAGGATCAATTTATGTAAATAATTAAATATGATCCATCTCATGAGCTACCTGACATCAAGGCTGCTGATAGTGTGCAAAGCTTCCAAGAAACATTGCTATTTCATCGACTACAAGGACTGTCACTATAAACATGTGTCCACTGACTATTCTTTAAAGCGCTTATAAACACATTACAGGTAGATAGGGCGCTATATCTTTTTTCAATTATTATTATTATTATCATATTTACCACGCCGTCCTGCTCCCACGTGTGACCAGAGAAATACATCCCCTTGATCCGCACCCCTATAGGCACAGCATGCTAGTACCTATGGTATGTGCGCCTCGGGTTACGCGGTGTTGCCTGGGGAAGTATTGGTCACGTGATTGGTTTCGCGGCAATTTCAGTCTGACCCAGGGCCTGTGAAACCAGCAGGCAGCCAATCCTGGGGTACACATGTTATCTATGACTCATAGTGGTGTGAGGCAGCGAAATTTTATGACGCATGCACAGTGCCCACTCCCTGTCTACTACTCCCAGGTGTGACACAGCAAAATCATCTTCTTCGCACCGAAGAAGTAAGCGCGATCGTATCTTTGAAATGTTTTGGCATTGGTCATACCTTACGCTATAGGTGTAATAGTATGACCATTGTCACAACATATCAAAGAAACGTTTGCGCGTTAGGTAGACTGCGCACCATAGTCCGTAGTTGGTCAACACAGTGGATCTAGCACAGGCCGGGTGCGCCCGGCTGATAGGCCTACTGGAATCGTGGCAGCAAAGTATAACGTCACTATTCAAATCCCCGCCTATCATGCACCGCCTCGGGACAGCAACAATAAATCACAGTAATCCCGGTGTACCGGGCAGCTATTTTAAGCAGTATTTAGCAGAAGCACCGTGTTTCCCGGCCAAGTCCCGGCCCCCCCTCCCAGGGATTCAATTGACTGATGCATTATCCATTGGTGTTTGTACCAACCATGCACCGTCAGACGTCCGGTCGACTAGTGCAGGAATAACATGTCTCTACTGTGCACCATTATTAACGTGAACGGTAAGATATAACCCAGATTTTTAGCAAAACATACTCAAACAATAAAAAACGACCTAGATAGATATGATGCTGGTGGCTAATTTGGTCAATACAAAATGATGCAAAAATACTGAAAAAATGGCACATGGTACTCATCTGAAAGTACGCAGCGAGAGCTATCCAATGAATACCAACATGGCAGGGTTAAGATGTTTTTCAAAGAATCGTTGCATCTTTGTGCTTTGGACGAAGGTAGTCACAGCATTGGAAGGGTTGGAAAAGTTTGTAATTGGATAAGGACCTGTCTCTCCTAACGGTACTTGTAAAATTCCACACTTTTCCTCTTAGTACTCCCATGTTTTACTTGCAGGTGATCAAACATCAAATCTCTATATGGGAACTATGGGTTTGATTGAATTTCTACTCTTTTACGTTAATCTGAGCCAAGCGAGATCTATCCACAAACGCATATGCAGTAGTAGTAGTAGTAGTAGTAGTAGTAGTAGTAGTAGTAGTAGTAGTAGTAGTAGTAGTAGTAGCAGTAGTAGTAGTAGCAGCAGCAGCAGCAGAATATTTAGTAGCAGTAGTGGTAGTAGTAGTAGTAGTAGTAGTAGTAGTAGTAGTAGTAGTAGTAGAAGTAGTAGTAAAATGATTGTAGTAGTAGCATCACCATATGTAGTAGTAGTAGTAGTAGTAGTAGTAGTAGTAGTAGTAGTAGTACACAGGTAAAAATTGACGGGTTATAACAGGCCCCTAACGGGCTCATTTTAACGGGCACGTATAAATAATAAAAATAATGGGACCGTTACAGGTTTTCAAGCCTTGAAATGTCGATATATTGAGGGATAGAAAAACGGGCCCGTGACGGTTCCGTTTGGACACGGGCCCGTACGAGCCGGTGAACTTTTACCTGTGTAGTAGAAGAAGTAGTAGTAAAATGAGTAGTAGTAGTAGTAGTAGTAGTAGTAGTAGTAGTAGTAGTAGTAGCAGCAGCAGCATATGTAGTAGTAGTAGTAGTCGTAGTAGCAGCTGCAGCAGATGTAGTAGTAGTAGTAGCAGCAGCATATTTAGTAGTAGTAGTAGCAGCACCAGCAGTATATGTAGTAAGAGTAGTAGTAGGAGTAGTAGTAGCAGCAGCAGCAGCAGAATATGTAGTAGAAGTAGGAGTAGAAGTACATGTAGTAGTAAAATGAGTTGTAGTAGTAGCATCAGCATATGTAGTAGTAGTAGTAGTAGAAGATGAAGTAGTAGTAAAATGAGTAGTAGTAGTAGCAGCAGCAGCATATTTAGCAGTAGTAGTAGTAGTAGTAGTAGTAGTAGTAGTAGCAGCAGTAGCAGCATATTTAGTAGTAGTAGTAGTAGTAGTAGCAGCAGCAGTAGCAGCACCAGCACCAGCAGTAGTTGTAGTAGGAGTAATAGTAGAAGTAGTAGTAGTAGCAGCAGCAGCAGTAGCCTTAGCAGCACATGACTCTAGACCTTTGGCGTACAGTTTTCAATGGAAATCATACTAAACCAATTCTGATTTTTTATTCAAAAAAGTGTCTATACTTCTTTAACATTCTAAATATACATGTGCATTTATATATCTTTTTGTTTTGCTTTTCAAAATAAATGGGTTCATTTTGTGTTTATATATGCATATTCCAAGAAGAAGCAGATATTCTTTTTAATACTTTTACGTGGAATTGCTTTGCCTTCTTCCTCTGAAGCATTTCTGATTGCCGTATAGAGGTTTTTTTTAGCCAATCCCTTTTAACAATAACATTCCCCCTTTAGATTACCTCCATAAATCAGGCATAGGTATCTTCCCAAGCCATACGTTTGAAGTTAATGAGTCTTTAGACTTCAATGTAAAGATCGACCAATACGTTGGTATAGGTACAATAAAACCCAAATAAACTATACATTTTACGAAAGATGAGACTCTGGAGAGGTCACAGGTGACACAGTTTTTATGTTTATATATTATATAGAAAAGATACACGTAGGAATATTTCATTTTTAAATATTTTTGTCCAAAAAAAGTCATGGTCGATATTCTTTTGCAGAATTTCACTTTTCTTTTTTTTCAAAGTCAGATATATAAAAAATAAAATACTATGTGCCCAAGGATGTTTTTAATTTTGTAGTAAAATTGATCTCTTCTAGTAGGACGCTTTTTAAAAAGGCCCATGACTGTCTTTTGTAGTTCTAATTAAGAGTTCTAATTCAAAGAAATAAGTAGCAATTTTTGTTCAACCTTCAAATATAAAAAAACACCCTTAATGAAGGTGTTAAGGTCCCAAGACCCTTTGAGGTAGGTCCAGCACTTCGGACATTAGCGAACATTTTCTTCATTTACAGCCACCGTGAGATTTAAACACCCATTAAATCATATATTTTCTGAAAGATCTTTTCAGCTACTTCGCAGTATAACTTGTGTTTATCGTTGCTTTAATTCAAGTGTTGTATTGAGAAAAATGGTCATACCAGAGGAGGGCACTTAGTATATGATACACCGGGCCTCTTGACCCGGTATGCTGGTAGCGACGTCATTATAGAAGACTTAGCTATTATAACGCTACCACCCCTTGTACATAAAATGTTCCATTGCTTACACAATGACTATGTTTATACTGTGTTAGCGGTAACCACAAGTATGTTTATATATTCTCTCTGTAATAATACCATGTCCATATTTGTATGTTATACAGGTGAACTTGGATATGACGGACCACTGTACGACGGATTTTTGCATATGACGGACGATATGCTTGGTCCCAGTCCGATGCATATCAAGTATTCGTCATATGTATACGACGGATTTTGCATACGACGGACCAATTTTCGTGGTCCCATTGAGTCTGTCATATCCAAGTTCACCTGTACTTTTATATAATTTTGTATTTGATATGGTTTTGTACAGTATCGTACAGTCAATAAACATACAATACAATACAATTAGTTGCATCCCTATTTGGGAGATATTCGGTTTCAAGACCAGGTGGAGGTAGTCTTTCTATAGAAATGGCTTAATTCCCCCCTTACTTCAGGAAATGGACATTCTATTGAAAAATTCCACACCCCTTTCAGTTGCTCTACTAGCTGGGATGGCCACAGGGGTTTAAGTGTCATTGTCTATCCCCTCTAGGTGCAAGGTCATGTCATACGTACCTCGTAGTATGACAGGACCTGAAAATCGGCATTAACTACGTAAACCACGTGCTGTTATTAATCTTGAGGCATATTGGAACATTCAAAAATGTTTTTTACATACTTATCGTGAATATTCCCTGTTTAGGTAGGACCTTGCACCTTACCAAAGACATGAATGATCAAATGGTAGCGTTTGGTTTTCAAGGAAAGGGTGAGTCTTGACATTTTGCCAAAAAACGAAACACATCCAGATATGTTGGTAGAGGGTGCCACATCAACTCAAAATTATTGATAAGTTTATCATTATTCTGTAACTTTGAGATGTAAGCTATACAATGGCATAAGTGCCGTAGTCTACATTTAACTCGGTGTTCAGATATTTAAGTTTTAAAAATGACCCGGGTATCGGGTAGGGTTCTACCTTAAGTAGCTTAGAGCTGCACTCTCCCGCCAAGTGACGTAGTGTTGCTTGGCGATATACGGTGCCACTATTCATGCATGAGTGATAAGAGTCCCAAGGGGCCACACACCAGGAAACCTAATGAATGGCCATTCATTAACAGAGACTTGACACCTAACAAAATGATTCTTCATTTCTGTGAAGGAATTTTATAGTTTGACAAGCCTGATCTAGTTACTCTACTGCTAACTGTTAACTTGGATGAAGAAAAGAATGGATATGTAGCGGGAGACCAATTACTATATGCCCTAAAGTTGTGCTGGATTCATGCCAGGAGTACCAGATAGGGCATCAGCGCGAGGTCACGTGGGAACAAGGACCAATCAGGGCTCTCGCATCGATTACATTACTGAGAAACCTTATCTCCACCACCAGCTGGCCGTGCCCAGAGCACCAATCTTGGCCTATTAGCGGCTTTTAGTTGACACTGGTTGAGGCTAGCATGTTCAGGTTGACCGGCTGGTTTCGAATCCACTTGTGTTTGTGTCATCTAAGCTGTTAAGGACAGTCACCATTAAACAAGAGATGCTTATCTAAATCGAAAGTTCCTTAGAGTGAAGTCAGATATGAAAAGAATTCACCGGGGAAGGGAAAGGGGATAGCTCACCAATATATTCATACTTCTTATTGGCTGAAACCCATGCAAGGATGTTAGTAAATAAACCCATGTGGGCGTTGGAACTTGCAATGTGCTTCCACTACATTATGCTTGCTTAGCATTTTTCTCTTCCAAAATGGCACATGGGAACGATATTGCATAATTTCAGTGTAGCCCTCTTCTGGCAAACTTATATCGGAGATTAGAAATGCCAAGAACCCATTTTGGCCAACTGATACTGAAATAAGTGCTGGACCCACCTTAAGTAAATTGAGAGCCTCATTTATTACAACTTTACAAAACAATTACACGTTTTAATGTATTTCTTTGCCAACAAAATATTTCCTTATAAGAGTGTCATCTTGGTTTTCGTTTGCTATTTAACCCATTCATGTCAGATGCATACTCACGGTCTAGGATTGGGGGCAAATCTTGTCAACAAAGCCCTGTTTTGAGAAGTACACAAAATATATTTATCTTTTGTTCCAGATGTCCATTTCCCCACCATTGACGGATAGAGAGGTTTGATAGTTGGTACAATTAGGTATCCAGAATATTGCTATCTGATAGCATCCACTATACCGTATACCCCAAAGCTTTCAAACAATAGTTCAAAAGCAGTCTTTCGGCATTAATACCCAACCTTTTACATTCCACATCATTTGCTCTTCTTCCAATGTCGTATCCCACCCCAAAGGTCTCCATTGACTTCTAGTGTATGCATGTATTTTAGTTGAATTTGGAATTTCGTTTTTCGTTATTTTTTCTGACATATTGTGGCTAACACATGACTTAGTGGATGAAACCGGAGAACCTGTCGAAAACCACCGCCTAACCCAAAGTCACTGGCAGCTTTCACTCATGCCCGGGTTATCTTGATTGAATATAGCTCTTACCATAAAAGGTTACATATAGTACATATTGGAAGCAATAATAATACATAGAGAACTACTAGATCTAGTTATAAGATTAATATGAAAATCTTAAATGATCATATGTCTTATGTTGCATAAGGCCAAGAAAAAATATTGTTTGTTACCTGTAACGGTCTGAACAAAAATAGGGTAGGTAGGTCGGTAAAAAAAAATTTTTTGCATTATCTCTTTGGTCAAAAATGTGTGTTTTATGCATCTCTTACGTTGATTGGGAGTTGGGAGGGTGAAACAAACTTTAGGGTATGGATTTTTTTGAATAAAAACTTGTTAGGGTAGGGTTACAAGAAACAAACAAAGAAGGCAGAGTTGCCTGTACTATGATCAATGATATTCCTGGAGTGGTAAACCAGAAATGGGCAGGTAGCAGTATGACATGGGACTTAAATTACAACGTCATTTGGCACTCTCAAGTATTATATATGGTCTCGCCAATAGTTCTATCCCATCAACCCTTATGATGCTGGTGGCTAATTTGGCCAATAGAAAATGATGCAAAAAACCTGTAAAATAATTAAAACCCTGGCAAATGGGTACTCATCTGAGAGTGCTCAGTGAGAGCTATCCAATGAATACCAACATGACGAGGTTTAGATGGTTTCAAATATCGCCTCAGCATTGAAAGGGTTAAACCGATCACTTGAAATCTATAGTAACTGTTATATTTATAATACATAACATAGATTTCACGGCAACCTATATTAAATACAACATTGATGGTCTTGCAAATGACATGATGCTCAACATGGGGTAGATGTGTATCAACTATTTTTGATTAACTACCCAATAGCATTTTTTAATTACAGCTTTTGTTTTTATTATCATTATAATCAATATTTTCATAAGTAGTAGTAGTAGTAGTAGTAGTAGTAGTAGTGATGACGGGAAAACTCGTTCAAAAATATATACCTAGTTTTGGAAATACACAGAAATACAAAGTCTAAGAGGCAATAGTATTAACACAGGCAACTCTGCTTAATCCGGACATGTGTAATCCGGATTTTCGTCTAAACCGGACAGATTGGAAGGTCCCAGTCCCTTCTTTCACATATTATTCCTAAACGCATATTATTCCTAATTTTTGGCTTATCCGGACAGAAATTCAGGGTCCACATCAGTCCGGATTAAGCAGAGTTGTCTGTATTGTTGAATTCCCATCATTCCAACTCAGTCATGAGCATTTGCATTTTTCAGCCATCCAAAATTCATGAGAATGCTCATTTTGGATATTTATGAACTTGGCCTAAAAGGCACCAGAAACATTAAATGTGTTTGTGCCATGTACCTACTAACCCAGATTTCACTCTTGGGTATGTGGTATGCTCGCAGTGGAATCAGATGAGCTTCATAAACAATCCCTTTTAGAATAAATAATGCAAGTTAGGGTTGATATGGCATTTAACCCATCCAATGCTGAGGCTACTTTTGCCCAAAGCACAAGGATGCAAAGTTTTTTGATAACAATCCAAACCCTGTCATGTTGGTATTCATTAGAAAGCTCTCACTGAGTACTCCCATATGAGTAACCATATGCCAGGGTTTTAGTCATTTTTCAGCTTTTTTGCATCATTTCGTATTGGCAAAATTAGTCACCAGCAGCATAAGGGTTAAAGGCTTATGAAGAAAAACAAGATTTTGTGTCAGGAAATCCGCTTTATATACTGGGGGTGGGGGAATGGAGGGGCTATCCTGCACTTAGGGAAGTCATATAGCATTCTTGTAAAAGCCTATGGTAGTCGGCAAATAGCTATGGGTATCTTGAAGCGGTAGTAGTAACTGCAAGTACTTGACAGGATAGGTCTTGATGGGACGTACTCATGTCCGTAACACGCCACGAAGCAGTCGCGGTAAGTCTAATGGCTATCTTATGGTAATCTAATAACAGTCCTCATCATAAAGAATTTGCATAAAATCGTATTCAAAACATGGATTTTGGTCGTATGCGCTAGATCGGCAAGGTCGTGGAGAAGATCGTGAATGTGAGAATGGGGCTTTAGATTTTATTCTTTGGTCTTGAAAATGCCCAGTACCACCTCGAGAGTCTCTCTGAGGTGTTTTGGGATTACAGGCAACTCTGCTTAATCCGGACTGATGTGGACCCTAAATTTCTGTCCAAAATCCGGATTATTCGTTTAGGAATGATATGTAAAATCAGGGACCGGCCCCTTCCAATCTGTCCGGTTTAGACGAAAATCCGGATTACACATGACCGGATTAAGCAGAGTTGCCTGTAAAAGAAGAAAGACATACAGGATGCATCTAATGAGGGCTTACTTGAGGTTATAATTAACCAATTAACACTCAGAGCAGCCAAAAGAGGCTTCACAATTTTGAAAATATTTCAATTTCAAAAGCATTTTCTTGAGAACATTTGAGGGAGAAATGTTGATCAGAAGCCAAACAACAACTCTCCTTCAAATATCTTGTAAACTTTCGCTTTATTCACAAGTTATTTTCAAAAGTAAGAGAGAAGCAGACGATACCTTCTAAAGAAACTCTAAGCATGAATGGGTTAAACAGGGCTGATTTTATGTTGATTTTACTTTCCCTACCCTATTATTTGAGATGAAATTAGACTCAATCAATAGTTTTCACCGATGACAGTTGTGAGAATTTCTTTTTAGCATTTTGCAAGAGTGTTTGTATTGCATTTTTGTATGATTCATATATTTCTTTTTACTTAACTTGTTAAGGAGTCCTGACATGGGTAAGAAAACGAGATGACTTATAGTGGGAGGGGGTGAAAGTGTATATTTGACCTTGGAAATCCATTTTTTGACCTCGAAGGTCTCCTTAATGTCATGATCGTTATTGGACTAGAATGCATTTTCCATCAGGTATCTTGGAGGGTTCATTTGTAGTATTTAGTTCATTCTAACGCAAGTTATGAGCATTTGTATCTTTATCTCATGAGGATGCTCATTTTGGGTATTCAAGAAATGGGCCTTAAAGGTGGCTACGGCCCTGGCAATTGACCATCTAACCATTGTCCAAAAAACAATCAGAATACGGTATCTTCAAGTGAAGTGTGATAATACAGGCAACTCTGCTTAATCCGGACTGATGTGGACCCTACATTTCTGTCCGGATTAGGCAAAATACGGATTGTGCGGTTAGGAATGATATGTAAAGGAACGCACTGTATAACTGGTTAATTTGGCGTGTACTTAAGTTGGCGTGTTTTTTTTTCAAAAAGGTATTTTCCCTGTATTTATTTTGGCGTCTGAAGCAGTCAGAACAACGCCATCTTTACGTAGACATATTTTTATGCGATCTTTAATTTGGCGTTGATGGGCATTCGCAAAAAACGCCAAATTAAAAACCACGCTAAATTAACCAGTTATACAGTATCTCATTGTGAGGCAGCGTGGCGTCTTTAGTGTTTATTGATAGCAGGAGACGAGGCATCTCTCCCAACAACAAGTCACCTGCGCAGAGCAGCGTGCCCGAGGCACCCGACTCTCCCATCATCAACATCAGAATAAAGGCACCCCCATCCCTTTGGCGAAAGGTTACTTATTAGATTCCACACAAGACAGAGAGGTCGAGAAGGGATGGATGTCACAAGACTGTTGCTTGTCTTGCTAAACCCCTCCCCGAGTACAGGATAATTTCCTGCTTCTCCTGTTGTGCTGCCCTGAGGTCACGTGGTGCGTTAAGTGATATTCTGCGCGCATCAAACACTCATTTAATTACCCAGAAAAGATGTTTATCTTGACTTTTACCAGGCTATGCTTTTGGGCATAGACGTTGAAAGATACGCTTTTCTTAATTCTACTGGTAAAAGCTCCTCGTGGAGTTATGTTTTATGCAGTAATATATGTCATGTTATATTAGTGGGTACGTCTTAATTGTGAGACCTAGAATGAGCGTTTTCTGTGATATCAGTTATGATGAATCACACACACACACATGTATATATATATATATATATATATATATATATATATATATATATATATATATATATATATATATATATATATATATATATATATATATATATATATATATATATATATATATATATATATATATATATATATATATATATATATATATATATATATATATATATATATATATATATATACAGTGTACTTTTGTTATTAAACCTAAATAACTACTATATTAGTACCAATAATGGGGCATTCCCTCGTGGCGGAGTGGTCTAAAGCATTTCCATTTGCCACTGACAGCTCGCTTCTCTAACTTCTGCTTGGGTTCAAATTGCAAGCTAGTTAATAGCCTCATCCCAAAACACACCTCACAGCAGCATAATCATTTAACAAGGTGTATCTAAAGGTTCCTGAGTGTTATCAGGTAGAGAATATCATCGTCAAATGTCATTATTCAATCCATATTCTGTTTTATTTCAAAATTTACAACTTTTCTTTCAAATGACATAATCTCATTACTTACGCAGGTGATGGTTGCTGCAGTTACTTTAGGGATATCATTGACTATGCCCAATAAGACGTATCTTTTTGATTTTTCTACTGCTGAAGACTTTTACAGGCCATAACATTGAAAATTCTAGTGAGAAATCTTAACACCAAGGACGTTAGGGACGTCTGGGTAGAAAGCTTTTCAACTATTTATAGCATGACGGACACCCGGCATTGTCCTGACTGTGATGCGCGACCATTGAGGTTTGTCATTGCACGACTGTCTTTTGTTCCAAGCCCACATGGGATCAATGAAGCCTGTCCTTGCTAAACCACCACTGGGTTATATGCTCCGCACACAAGATATCTCACTAGAATTTTCAAATGTTTTGGCCCGTAAAAATCTCTAGCAGTAAAGAATCAAAAAAATACTTTTTATTGGGCATAGTCAGTGACATCCCTAAGGCATCTGCGAACTTGTAGTGACCATCACTTGCGTAAGTAATGAGATTATGTCATTTGAGTGAAAAGTTGTAAATATTGAAATGGAATAGAATATGGGTTGACTGTTGGCTATGATATTATCTACCTAATAACACTCAGGAACCTGGAGGTACACCTTGTTCTATGATAATGCTTCTATGAGGTGTGTTTTTTGGACGGGTCTTTTATCTAGCTTGCAATGGTATTCATCACCTTAACTGCAATTAGTGAGCTGTATATTGTGAAGCTTTATATTATAAACGATGTCTCATTTGAAATTATAGTGGATATTTATATTTATGTGCCTGTGTAAGGAGACTAGTATTTAAGTATGTCTCTTCTTTAATATAGATAATTATTTGAGTTATGTTCTAAGTTGGTTTGAAATTAATATCTGCTTATGATCCTATCTCGCTGCAAAATTGGCGTCTCTTCTTCGATATCGATAATAATTGGCCATGTTCTACGTGGTTTGAAATGAATTCCTACTTATGTTCCTTTCTCGCTGTAAGTTTTTGCGATGTGTGCATAACGTATGATATGATTTTGTGAAAATTGAATTTACTGCAAATGCATGACTACTACTACTTCTTTGTTTAGATATCAGGCCGGATTGCACTTTCCAACAGGGTGTAACTAATAAAATATCACATAAAGTGCAGTATTTGTAGGAGTTCCTTTAAGCATCACTTTCTCTGCCATAATAAGACGTACAGTACAGACATTTAATTCCTGCACCATTCGACCGGACGTCTGCCACTGCCTGGTTGTACAAACACCCATGCATAACATGTCATAACAATAAGCCAAGCACATCAAAGAGCGAAGTAGCTTGCGAATCAAAGGTACGTTCAGTTGTGAGGTCATCCATGCATCCATGCCCGGGAAACTGGGTGGCAGTCGAGTGTACGGTCGTGTATTATGCCCGGTCATTTAGTGTGGGAATTAAATGTCGGCACTGTACGGGACTAGATAGTTTTTAGTGATGGAGGAAACCGGAGTACCAGGCGAAGACTCCAGATTTAACGCGAGGTAATGCTCTCCGCTGTGGTTCTAGCAGCTGACATGTCAATTTCTCTGTTGTACTAGACTGGATTGGCCTTCTAACATTGCTGTTAACAATTGTCAATGTTAGGAGGCCAATATACTCCTTAACTGGGATCCCTACAATGCTTTTCACAACGTTCATTGTTCGTACCCATTGTCATTGATTATAATTATTTCTCGATTCGATATATTTATACTTTATTTTCGATTTCGATTATTTCGATACGATGCATTGATATATCCACAGATACACGGTCAGTGCCATAAGCGAAAATCACAAATCATTGATCAAGGATTTTCACCGTATCAAAGGATCCTCCCTCACTTTTCTGCAGTGGAACAAAAAACGTGAGGCATGAGAATGTTGAGAAATGCTTTTAAAAAGCATGTGACCCTCGATGCTGACAATATTGATCCACCGTATAAAGTATGGTATGATATCATAATAGGTTCTTGCACAAGCAACATAAAAACTCAAAACCCTTGCAGACCAACGAATGACACTCGCACGTGGATTTTCGACACAGATTTTTGGTCTTCTTCAGGTTGTCAAGTGTTTTTGTATGGAATGTGACCGAGGCTTTTAGGGGCTAACCACCCCAAAATAGTTGAATATAATGTGGCCCTTGGAACCTCTGACCACAAACCCACACTTCCTAAAGTGTTGGCACTCTCCACACATAGATCCCGTCTTCCGCTGGATTGCCACACGACTAGCATTCTCCACCCATAGATCCAGCTACGCATAGTATCTCTGCCACTACACCGGTTCTATTTCGCGGAATATTTTGATGAGTGACGTCATTAAATGTATCCCATTGGTCAAAAGGTGTGATGCACGTGGTCATATTTACATTCAACAATGACGTAGCACTGACCTCTTTCTGTCAGTGCACGAGTACAGGACGGCCGAGTGACTGATTGGCAAATTCAGGACTTTTCACCGCATTTTCTCATGAGCTATTGCAAATAGTACTAAGGCATTACACCCGAAATATCATAAATATCGTAGTTTGCGCCATTACAAATAACTGAATGGCGAACAATGCACGGAAGCTTCATATTTGGTATAATATTATAAATCGTGCAATGAAACAGAACGGAACTTCAAAAACATGTAGAGTGATCGTGTGATCAGTAGCAGAGATACTAGTCGTGTAGCAATCCACCGGAAGACGGTATCGCCGCCTTGGCAGAGTGCACGACTAGTCGTGTAGCAATCCTGCGGAAGACGGGATCGCTGTGTTGCAGATTGAAGTGTTGGCTCACGTTTGTGCTGCAGCACATCACAGAAAGCCATTACAAAAACTTACGGGTTAAGTTATACTTAGGTAAGCACCCGCTAAAATCTACATTAAGTAAGACTGGTGCATATGGCCATAAGTTCTATTAGAAAGTGAACTTTCACCTTTGTTGATTTGGAAGCAGAACAGACAAGTTACTGTTATTACATTATCATAATTCCTTTTATGGTGGAGACTTCACAAGAACAAATTAACTTGAAAACCTTGCCTAAAATTTTTACTTATTAGTATAAATCAAAACGCCAAAAGCCATAATATGTATCTGCAGAACTCAACAGAAAATTAATAGTAAAGGCCATAGAAGCCCATGCAATTAAATACAGTAGGTAATAATGAAAGCATTATGAACAAGATCCACTGACAAACGTTATTTTAATGGTTTCCTACACTTAATGACAACGCTTTTTCACTTAATCATGTGGTTTACTAAACCACTTTAACGACACTTGTCTCTGATATGTAGCTTTATCGCTCTTTCCCGGAAGCCGTTACTGGCAAATAGTCACCCATAAATGGGTCTGTCTCCAATCCTTTCTATATAACGCTAAGGTTGATGTGTACATCATGCATACGTCTTTATTGTACTATATATGGAATCAGCGTATCCCCTTTGGGTTACGCTGACGACATTGCTAGTGCTAGCACAAGTAAAAGTTATTCAGATCAAGTTCTTAAAGGAGCGGTCTAATCATTTTTAGTTTGGGGTTCTTTAGATAGAGCAGATATAATTATACAAGAATCAAATCAAACCTGGTGTGAAAAAAATGATATGTCTTTAAAATGAATCTTTAGGTTTTCTAAGGGCTAGCCTGACTGACCTCCCAGCTACCGAAGTGGTCCCTGAGCATCAGGGGTCCTAGTGGCTTTATGACGTCAGCAGCGTGCTAGGAAGTTTGCGTGTGAGCCACTATTAATCTAGACCCCACACCATGTAGTACAGTTGGTTTCAACAACTGACCCCCAGTGTACTGATATTTAGGGGAGGAAGAAGAATTATAAACAAATTCATTTTGAAATTGAAATCAGGTAGGTTTTATGAGCAGCTCTATTATCTCTGTCTGAGACACATTATTGAATTCTGGTAGGCCTATGAATGGCAAGTCATTTCCTGGAATTAATGAATGTCAGTAGATTTCTAGGCTTTTCAAACTGTTTTATCATAGATGGGAAAGCACCTGGTTACAGTTTCTATGGATCTGGTAGTCCCATAGGTTCACTTTTAAGGTATCTCTCTAAGAAGTGTTCTGAACACACTAGATTTGCCTGTCATGGGTGGATCCTTCCTTTTGATAGCAATAATCCATTTTTTTCTCAAATTCTTATTCTTTGGAATTCTATGAAATGCAATCTTTTTATCCTTTGCATTTTCTGGGAGTGTTAGTGCAATTTTCAGCCATGCAGTGGACCATTTCAAGACTTCCTTGTATATCAGTAGAGAAATGAATGCTGCCTTACTATACTGTCTACCCAGATGTTCTCTGCAGAGGCACGCCACATTGTCATCACTAGCACATTTCGCATAATCATGGCTGCCCCCAGGGTGTGGTTTCTGGCATTAAAAGTAGCATTTATCGCTGAAATAGGTGCAAATGGGCAGGAGGTGGGTCAGAAATCTTGTGAGTGATTTCGTGTTTTGGGGCTCGGCAAGCCTTGTCCCAAGACACAAAATCACTCACTCGTGCAAGATTCTTCCTCTTTCCATCCACGAGTGATGGAACCTCTATATCTCTGTTAAAAACTGCTATTTATTAGAAGCATTGCGGTTGTAAAACCATCGTCCATATACAGGACTATAATGTTAAATAGGCTAAACCAATATAAAACAACATTGAAATCGGTAGATTATATAAATTCTCAAGCCCAGCATTTGACATTTTAAAGGTTGCTGACATTTTTGGCTTACAGGCCCACATATATGAAATGTTATGTGGTATAAAACTCTTTTCCAAAATACCATGGAAAGAAATGGTGTGGTCCCGTGCATGGGAACTTGAAAACTAAGACTGGAGTTTTACAACAACGCTTTTTTGCTCTACTAGAATACTGGGAGATATAATGATGGGTGTTGAACCCCACATGTGGTGGAAATTAGCAAATGTATCTCATACAAATAGAGTACAGACATTTAATTCCTGCACCAGTCGACAAGCCGTATGCCAGTGCCTGGATATACAAACACCCAGGGACAAGTCCAGCACACCAATGACCCACTTAGCAAGAAAATCAAAGCGACTCTCAGTTGCAAACTCATCCGTGTATCCATATCCAGGAAACTTGGTGGCAATCAGGCATGCGGTCGTATACTATGCCCGGGCTGCCCATGCATTTAGTGCAGGAATTAAATGTTGGCACTGTATAGTCCAGTGTCAAACTATGGCAAAGCTTGCCTGTACAGAAAGCAAGCTCAAAGCTGACTGCTATCAATATCATAATGATATATCAATCCGCCCACACTGTGATTTATGTAATATTCTAGCCAAAGAAAAAATGCAGAGCATATGATATTACAGTGCCAATATATGTATACAATCAGAGAAAAAATGTTTACTGAAATAGACGAGTTAGGAAGTTCTTATTATAACACTCAAATGGGCAATTCCCCTGTAGACATTATAGAGGAGCAATACTATAATTTCTTAAAGATTGTATCAAAATATGTGCATGAGATTTACACTACTATCTTGAGAAATAGGACAGATATAGGACAATCATCTTTCTTGTAAGTTTCTCTATATATGCAATTCTGTTTAAAAAGACAATTAAAAATATCTTTTAAAGTTGGTACCTTAGCTTTTAGTCGCCTTTTTACCTCTTGCTTTGATTCTCCGTATCCGAAAGATGAAGTAGCAGTAGTTCTGTAGCATTCGTATTTTAGATAATCTTACTTCTTTATCAATAATAATGTAAATATGCTATTTCAACAACATATCAATATATTATACCTCTATATTCCCCATACATTTTCATCTCACTACCATGAGCGATTTTCTGTAATATCAATTACAGTCATTAGATATAGATACATATATTTACCCCCCACCCCTCGTCGCTTTCTCTCCAAATATGTTCACACATGAATAAGAGGTACATACGTTTTTGTTTATGTATATACATATATAGTGACATTTTATGTATTTTGCATGTCTTGTAAAAGTACGTGCAGCTGTTTCAAATATACTTTAGAAATTATACTCAATCGTTTCAGTAGTTAGTTCATTATGCAGTCACCTTTCCGAAAGGTCTGTCATTACTTTTTCTCATAATACTGTAAAAGTGTATCCTTCGGTCAAAATGCATTAAGGGTGTGCAGTATATATATATAGCAAATATGCAGCTTATGTCGAGTTACTACCCTAAGCGTCGAGTAAAACGATCACTATTCAGTAGACCTGATCATTTATCACCCTTCACTCAGAAACACTCTTGGCTATAAGTAAGCCAGTGTGAGGAAGGGCAAGTCATAATTTGTCATGTAGATTTACACAAATTTATATCAACACAGCCTAATTCGATTCAATGTGCTGAAGCCAACCATGTCTTGTGGGTACCTTATGACATTTATTCTAGTAAAATGAATCAATATGTGGGTCGCGTCCATAAACGTTCCCATATATCACTATACCATTTAGGGGATAATAAACTTGGAAAGTATAAAAGGTATATCATCAGTCCGTGAGCCAGACCACATAAGAATCGTTATGTTATCCCCCCTCAGCCCAAAATTGCTAACTACCCCTTACCATGGCGGAATGTTCTGGCAGGAATAAAGGGAGGCACGTGAGAAAATTACCAGTGACTTGGAGAGATTCTGCTTAGTCAAAAGTTAGGCTGCAAAGATTTTTCGAAAAACATCTAAACCCTGCCATCTTGGTATTCATCGGATAGCTCTGGCTGAGTACTCTTAGATGAGTACCCATGTGCCAGGGTTTCAGTCATTTTCAGGTTTTTGCATCATTTTGTATTGGCCAAATTAGCTCGCAGCAGCATGAGGGTGAACAGACAGCTTGGGATAGCTTGTTCCATATGGTGCTTACATAGTAAGATGGGCGCTAAGGCTATGACGTCATGATATGTAGTGATCATGGAATCCCGTGCTGAGAAATACGGTAGACTCTAATTCCTGGCGAACTTTATGCATGACGTCATGGAAACTTGTGATCTTTGTATCCCTACCCAGGGCTAGGTTTAGGGTTAGGAATCAGGTCTTTGGTTAGGTTAGGGCTAGGGTTAGGTAACCCTAAACCTATTCCTAGACCTGATTCCTAACCCTAAACCTAACCCTACCCTTAGGGGATTCCAAGAACACAAGTTTCCATGACGTCATGCATAATGTTCGCCAGGAATTAGAGTCTACCGAGAAAATACCTCACGTTTCAGACATTGACACCACGGGACAACACGTCAAACTGTCGTGACGTCATTAGTTTATGCGTATGTTAAGCTCTTTCCATCTACTCAACTGATGTCCCGTCAACAAGTGGATATCAATCTTCAAAAATCTAAATCAAATAATTCACGTTAAAAAAAGCTTTAACGCGTAATTCTTTATACTTTCATTTAGATTGCATTTTAACCATCGTCTTTTAGGTTTTGTCATAACGCAAACATTGCTCTATCCCAAATACAATTATTACATTCGTTGGTTCTACCAATGAATGCACATTTAAATTTAGTCCCAATTATATATGTGTATGTATCTAGGGAAAGCGTGTACGTATTTCACTTGCAACCAATTTGGATACTCCCAGGGAAGGTGAACTTTCTAGAAAATTCTACAAGTGAATTCAGACATAAACGCTAACTCAAACTGTTACTGGCCCCGTAGGACCAGCAACACCTAGGATCTACTGGTCCTGCAAATTCTTTACTGGTCCTACAAATTTTTCTTTAATATAAAAAGAAAAAAACATTGCATAAAATCCACAGGAAACATCTATTTTTATCTATTTCATCTTCATTTATTTCAAAGACATTTGGCACATTCGTGAGGGGAAACTTTTTAAAAAGAATGTCCCCAAATGTTTACTGGCCCTGTAGGACCAGTTGAGGTCTTTTTTACTGGCCCTAGGCCATTTTGGGTAATTTTTACTGTCCTGGGGCTATATGACCACTATATGAGCCCTGGAACTTAATCTGTAAATACATTGGTTAACAACACGTCAAGTGCACTGAAAACCAACATCAGATAATAGACTATAAGTCCTAGTAGGCCTTAAATCATATTCTAAGCAACATGTTCTCTTTGGCACTTCACTTTTGATCGATATGGATAAAGATTTAACGTACTTTGGGCAATCCCTGGTGTACAGCAAAAACGCCATTGCTGTCTGAGCTAGTAGTTTGCACATTGTCTTGGATGTGCCTTTGCACAATTCATGCATATCCATCATTGGGATACGTTCTAAAGAAACACCAATGGCAATGCACTGGGATTCCTGCTTGGCGAGGGTGAGATGATAAATAATGGAGGAATTGTGAGTTTTCCCTTGGCAAATGGGATTACTAGTGGTTTTTGATTGACGTAAAGGGTCTTTATCATCGAAAGCACTTGCCAAGCATTAATTGCCGCTCTGGCCATGCATACAGGATAGGGGGTTGAACGGCTTTTTGGAACCAGTATACAGGCCTTGACCAAAGATCATAGTAGCCTGGCATCACTGATATGAAGAAGATATGGTTGTTTAGAGTAACAATAGATTAGAATTGTGATAAATTTAAGATACCACATGTTTGCAAATTGATTAATTAATTACATTTCTACTTGACGAATGTATAATACACACACACACACATATATATATATATATATATATATATATATATATATATATATATATATATATATATATATATATATATATGCATATATACATACATTCATATAACATATATATATATATATATATATATATATATATATATATATATATATATATATATATGTGTGTGTGTGTGTGTGTGTGTGTAATACAGATCTTCTTTAGGATTTCAACGCAATAGATATATGTTCCTAGCCGTTGAACGCAATAAAAATAAAATTGCATTAAAATAATGCTAATCAACTTCTAAACAAAAGATGAACTGCATCAACAAGTAAGGAATATGCATGTATTTTTTATTGTTTTCATCCATATGATGTTATTTGAAATCTTTCAAGGGGGTATAATTTGTAAAATATTTGAAGGAGAAGTGTTAATTACTTATTAGAACACTAACAAAAAGGTCTTTTCGAAATACTTGTCACAGGTTTAACAGTATTAACAATTTCTAAAGGTACTCTCAATCATTAGATATAATCCCAACATATTGGCCTTATATTTTAGAAGAGAACAACTTGGATGGTGGATACGGTTATTGTAATTTGTATTTGTAATTTTATGTTTATTGACTATATTTGAATAGAATACAAAATCATACTTCTTGCAGATAGTACACATAAACTAATCATATAAAAGAAAGTGAAAAAGTATCAAATCTATACTAAGTGTTAAACATTAAGCAAAGAGAAATTGTTATACACTAATGTATAGACAGAGTATGCATACTAATGTATATATTAACTGTGGTATCAAACACGAAGCACATTATGGGTCAATTACAGTTGCAAGGTCAAGGCCAAGAAAAAATAGTGTTTGTTTTCTGTTACGGTCAGAAAAGAAATAGGGTAGGTAGGTCGGTCAAAGAATTGCATCATTTCTTTGGTAAAAAATGGGTGTTCTTTGCATGTTTACGTTGATAAGGAGTTGGGAGGGCGAAAAAAAACTTTAGGATAGGGATTTTTTTGGATAAGTAGGGTAGGGTTACAGGAAACAAACAACTTTTGCTAGGCCTAATCAGGTCGTTTTGGCAGAATTTAATGACCCACTAAACTTTCTTGGATTAAGCAAATGTAAACAGGGGAAGAGGGTCGGAAGAGCTCAATTAGATGGCACATACAATAATCAATGTAGTTTGTAAAGTATGAACAGCCAGCTTTTTCTATAAGAGACAAACTTGATAAGTTCAATGATATCAGGAAACAAACAATAGGTCCAGACTTGTCACTTATATTGTCATTTATTCAATTTTCAATTAAAGGCTGTTCAAATAAGCCCAAAAGAATGAAAGGATGAATGACAATCTTCTGGGAAATTCACGTGTAGTTCGATTTTTATGTATTTTAATAAAGTTAACGTGAAAATGTACGTTTCACAACATTACATTAGTGTCAAATAAAATTGGCGTTATTGTATGTCACTAATCGTGGTGTTAGTTTATCCTTCTGCAGTACAGACATTTAATCCCTGCACCAGTCGAACGGACGTCTGCCAGTGTCCGGTTGTACAAACAACCAAGAACAACATGTCAAAGAAATAAGCCAAGCACTTCAATGACCTACATAGCTTGTAAATCAAAGCTACTCTCAGTTGCAAGGTCATCCATGCATCCATGCCCAGGAAACAACTAGGTGGCAATCAGGCGTGCGGTCGTATAACATGCCTGGGCTGTCCTTGCTTTTAGTGCAGGAATTAAATGTCGGCACTGTAGGTGTGTAAGCAATAGTAATTTCGATGTTAGTCAGTTCACCAGAAATCGTTTCCCAGATTTCACTAAATCGATCTTTCTTCTGCAATGACAACGCATAAAATTCATCACGACACAGCTTGCTATACACACGTTCTTTTGATATCGATTAACTGGGGATCTATTTTTTTGCTGTTTCTCATTTTCTGTTTATTGTCATTTTTGTGGCGATAATTACCTAATCAACTACTTCATGTTAAGAGAATTCTCCAAATAATTTGTCTGTCTGTCAATTGTATTGTAATATGTGTTCTTTGTTGTATCCATTGTTCCGTTTGTTTCCATTTTTTTTTATCAGATATGGGCCATCTCGGAGAGCATGTTTTATGTTTTCTGTGGCGCTCCTGCAGTATGGACATAAATTGGTTTTAGATACAGTGCCGACATTTAATTCATGCACTAAATGCGTGGGCAGCCTGGGCATAATAAACGACCGTATGCTCGATTGCTACCCAATTTCTTTGGCTTGGATGTATGGATGACCTTATAACATGTGTCATTGATGTGTTGAGATTATTTTCTTGACATTTTAGCATGGCTTTTCATACAACCAGGCATTGGCAGACGTCCGGTCGACTGGTGCAGAAATTAAATGTCTGTACTGTAGGTGCATGCTAAACTTTGAATGTTATTTCTGATAAGATATTCTGTAGTGCTCACACTACATGCAACACTTTTTAGTTCTGTTTTGAGCTAAAAGCTAATTTAGCTGGAAACGTTATATTAATAGAACTGTGTCATGAAAAATAAATTTCGCGCCCTGAACTTCATCATCACATCGCATGTGTAAGACATATTCTAAACCTGACCCAAGCTGCACGCAGTCCATATTTTTCTCTGCGCATGAGCAAATGAAACTTCCGGTTCCTATTCTAAGCCCACTGATTGCCTCAGAATCGTCTTTTTCAAGCATATGAGAGCACTAAAGGTTAAAGATCGAGTGTTGTTGCCCTCTCAAAGATGGCTTACTGTCTCAAATTGGGTAAAAGTGGCAATTACTCGGTGATCTTTTTACAGTTTGTTTTTTACAGTATTGTTATATTCAGACCCTTGTTTTTGATCAATGTCATATTGGCCATCATATGCGTGTATTCTGTGAGTCGGCCAATGCAAATACTGTAGAATAGGAACCTAATCCAGGGTGCAAATATTTGACCAAAAATGACCTTTCCGAATTTAATTTTACCGAACAGTCATTATTACACATTAACACAGATGGGGGCAGATTTTATTCCAAATTTAATTCGATTTTCAAATTCGGTAAATTCGGATTAATTACATGCTCGGAATCATTTCCTATTCTACAGTATGCAATTTCATAACGGCCAAGCGGGTTAACACTGTTCAATGAATCGTGTTGCCCTTTGTGCTATTTGAAAATTCGAAAATAACAAAACAAATGAGATGTTGCCAACCTTAAATGATGGCCCCTAAAATGATAGAGAAAATTCCCAAGGCTTGGAAATATAAGACCTAGATGCCATCATTCAAGAATAACGTGTCCATAAATCAAATTGAATTTAACCACCAAATTAATCCTAATTGAACCTAATTTCTCCCAATAATAGACCACATAGATATATCCATTTTTTGCTCTCTACATATGCAAAATCATGCAAAGACTTGCACCGTTCATAGTACTGCTATTTATTGCTTATTGCATACGTGACATCTCAAGAAATTTGGAATTCTGGTTTTTCGTCACTATTTCTGCCATATTGCGGCTAAGTCGATACAAGCTAGTTGTAAGTTGTGGCGGTGACAGGAGTACATGGCGATAACTACCGCTTAACCCCAAGTCACTGGCAACTTTCTCACTTGCCCCGATCGGGATTCGAACCCGGAGAGTGGTTAGAGACAGCTAGCAGCCAGTGGCAACGCTTTAGGCCTTTCGGCGATCAGAGCAGGTCCTCTTTATGGAGTACGAATTCGAGATTGGGTACAGATACTCAAATAGTCTTCTATAAATTCATTCTCATGTGCACAATACCAAAGATGCAATGGGGCTATGACTCGATAAAGTAAACTTGATTTATATTCGCTTTTGATTCGAGGGGAATTCATACCAAATTTATTAGATGATAAAGGGTTGTTATTTATGAATTGCATTGTGACAACCGAAGAGGGGGAATGGTCTTCACGCCATATTATAGCTTAACATATACGTGCTCAGCCTGCAATCTTCCCATATTACAGAGACCCGCAACAGTCACTGACTGACAAATTGAGAAGAGTGGTGGCGAATTATCCTAATTATTACCCAGCTTAATTCATCGTTAATTATAACTCAACTTTTGATTAGCTGGATGTCAAGATGGAAATGATCTCAACTGGATATATGCATGCATGCATATACATATATATATATATATATATATATATATATATATATATATATATATATATATATATATATATATATATATATATATATATATATATATATATTATGTGTGTGTGTATATATATATATATATATATATATATATATATATATATATATATATATATATATATATATATATATATATATATATATATATATATACATATATATATATATATATATATATATATATATATATATATATATATATATATATATATATATATATATATATATATATATATATATATACCGTCGAACCTGCCCGAGCGACCGCCTCTATTAAGAGACTGCATTTTCATATCAATTAGTAGAACATTATAGTTAAAATAACCCTCTATTAAGAGACCACCTTAAGAGAGGTCAATAAGAGACCATATTTTAGTCTTCCCTTGGGTGATCTCTTAATACAGGTTTGATGTGTGTGTGTGTGTGTGTGTGTGTGTTTTGGTGAAGGCATGATAGCGGTAGCATTTTATAGTATGCAGACCCTTAATAAGACGCGATGATGTTTGTGTACTGGCGTTCCAGACCACAGAATTACCCTCGTCGCCAGAATGTCGCACCATGATTACGACCAATTTACGGCAATTGAGTTGTTTTGATCACGCTGAGAGCACCCACTTACGGCAACCGGAAGGGTGGGTGTCGGCGCGTCCTTGTATTTTGCTGCTCTACATTTTTAACAATAGAAGTGATTCACCTTAATTTTTGGAAACCTGCAAGTTGGAACTATTGGCGAATGAAGCACTTATATCATTATCTTCAGCAAGTGATAGGATTTAAGAAAATGCAATGTGAATGAAACACAATCTGGTTTTGGAATCTTCAATGTAGAAAATCTTACGGCATCTCATTTGAATATTAGTGTACTTCAGATATCCTATGTAGTAAAATTGTCCGAATGTATTGGCTTCGTTATACATAATGGCTCTCTTGATTGAATCATGTATCTAAAATTGTTGAATGCTCTGACGTAAGTACATGTACTACAGTACAGACATTCAATTCCTGCTCCAGTCGACCGGACGTCTGCTAGTGCCTGGTTGAACAAACACCCATTGATAGCAAGTCAACAAATACGCCAAGCACGTCATAGACCCACACAGTTTGCGAATCAAAGCTACACTTAGTTGTTAGGTCATCCATGCATCCATGTCCAAAAGAAAATGTTTGCAATTATGCGTACGGTCGTGCATTTTGCACGGGTTGCCCACGCATTTAGTGCAGGAATTAGATGTCGGCACTGTACGTAAGGGTCCATAAGTAATGCATGTAGATATCAGATCTTCAATTTACCACAAAGTAAATCGGTGTGCCGTAGTCAGTGCACGCATATCACTAAAATCGTAAAGCAAACATAACCACCAATAATTTGAATAACTATTCCACGGAACATTACAAAAAATGATTTTTGGCGTACTTATTAAGGCAAATCAGTACCGAAGTACCAAATATAAGTGGAGGAAATCTTCAATATCCGGGTTAAAATGGAATCGACCATTAACAAATGTATATTATTTGTTTACAAGTGCTACAACATGTAAATACGTTTCCTTTTTTGTTCCATATCTATTTATGTGTCAAAATATGATTTTTTAATGTAAAAATTACAGTCAATAAACATAAGAACTTATATTTGTGGCACACAATGCAGTTTCTATCGCGCCATATACAGTGCCGACATTTAATTCCTGCACTAAATGCGTGGGCATAATAAACGTTTCCTTGGCTTGGATGTATGGATGACCTTATAACTGAACGTAGCTTTGATTCGCAAGTGCCGACATTGAATTCCTGCACTAAATGCGTGGACAGACCGGGCGTCCGATTGCCAACCAGTTTCCTTGGCGTGGATGTATGGATGACCTTATAACTGGATGTAGCTTTGATTCGCAAGCTACATGTGTCATTGACGTGTTGAGATTATTTTCTTGGCATCTTAGCATGGCTTTTCATACAACCAGGCATTGGCAGACGTCCGGTCGACTGTAGCAGAAATTAAATTCTGTACTGTATATTGATGAGCTCAAAGAAAATGAATGCGAGATGGAGGCAGGTTTGTTGATGCCGTAATGTACAAATTGGAATAATGTGCTCGAAGGGTCGAACATTAAATTTGACAAGTGACTTATAATAAAGTATGGTCCAAAAGTATATACAACCATTTGGTTATATGGTTATTCTGGTTATGTGAAATATATTAATGTTGTTTTAGAAGTGGAAAATCTTAGACCTATAATAGCATGGTAAGATTGATAGGTACATGTATCTAGATATTTGTGAAATCATATCTCTACCAACAGTGTAAAATTCCCCTCAATACGTTATAGCAAAAAGAATGGTGTTTCACTAGAGATAACCAGGTCATTGAATATTACATCAAAGAACAAAAACAATCGTATTCAAAAATAGAGTCAAGATCGGAGAGAATAACAACTATTTTGAGGAATATTACGTAGAAAACCTGGAAACGTATATATATTTTAGGTAGATACAAATAGCCGTATTACAAAGATGCAATTTAAGAGACATTGATAAAAAAAAATCATTCTGTATAGTGAGCGTTCGTATGGTATGGGTTTTCTGAGAGATATATTTAAGCATTAAAAATTCAATACCACAATGAAAGCTATCCTGGATCGCTCTATCTCCTCAAACAACGCTTTGATTGAAACAGCATGTTTCTTGCGTTTTATTTTCCTCCAAATCCTGCGTTACAAAATGTGCCAATATCATGTGACAGTCTCCAAACCAATTTGTGCAATTTTCTCACGTCGTCGTGTGATGAGCCTAACAATTACACGGCTGCCTTTAACCCACTCAGAGCTCCTCCAGAAAGTGTCGTCTGCTACTTTCATACTTTTGAAAATAACTTAGGAATAAAGCAAATGTTCGAAAAATATTTAAAGGAGAGTTGTTGTTTGACTTGTGGTCATTATTTCTCCATCAAATATTTTCACAAAAATGCCTTTCGGTTAAAAAGTTTTACAAAAATTGTCCGGCCTGTTTCGGCCGCTCTGAGTGCGATTGGGTGAAGCATGACGTCATCCTTTGTTCCCCACTTAATCTGTTCTCGATACTTGTGGCGGCAGTGGGCGTAAATCAGTTCGGTATAGGAATATCTAAAGCATGGTTTGGATCTGGAATTTCTGCCTTCTAACATGATGTCAGTGATTTTGGAATTTGGATTTTCGTTTTTCGTCACATTTATGCCATATTGTGGCTAATTCGTAACTAGCCATTTGTAAGTAGTGGAGGAAACCGGAGTACCCGGCGAAAACAACCGCATAACCCCAAACACTGATACCACTCCCGTTTGTATTCAATTATTTCTAACTTTATGTATGTGTAATTCTATATCTGAGTACATGGTCAATAAACATTACATTACATTACACTGGCAACTTTCTCACGTGCCCAGACCAGGATTCGAACACAGGCAATGGTGAGAGACAGCGTGCAGTCAGTGGCGGCGCCTTAGACCAAACGGCCATCATAGCATATGGTTTATATCTTTATTGAACCAGGTTGCATGTCAATCACAGTTTACAAATGCGTGTTTGTTGTCTTTTCTAGGTACAACAGTATAATTTACCGTTTTAATGCCTGGTAGGCTGGTATATAGAAGACTATTTTCCAGGAAGATTCTACTCTTTTTTGTGTTGAAGCGAGATATTCTTCGAGATGTACTGTAGAACACACATATAACGCGTGTCCCAAATATAGCAAATTGGGGAGTTTTCACGCGCTATGTACGCTATATATAAACAGGCGCGTAAATTGTGTGATCTACAGTAATTGATTTTTCAATTGTGCTATTATTTGTGGAATTTTACAGCATAGTTAATCCTTGATCTCCTATGTGAACTACAACTAGTTACAACTGCGGTAGGGTCACAAAAGGTACCCCCATCAAGTACACAATGTGGAGAAATTGTTTACTACACACTAATATGAGAAAGAGAGTATGAGTTACTATCCGTCAATCGATTGCTACGTCATGCCACGTTGCGGTTTAGGCTTTTAACCCATTAATGCTCAGAGCAGCAAAAAGAGGCCTGATGATTTTGAATATAGTTTACTTACAAAAGCATTTTCTTGAAAACATTTGAAGGAGAAATGTTTATAAGAAGCCTCACAACAACTCTCCCTCAAATTCTTAGTGAACTTTCGCTTTATTCACAAGTTGTTTTCAAAAATATGAGAGAAGCAGACTATACTTTTTATAAAAAGTCTTGAGTGCTAATGGGTTAAGTAAGGCACTGAAAGTTGGTTGTATGAATACCGGTTCGGGAATACTGGTTCAAAGACCCATTTGATCACTATTGGCGCTCTGTCTCTAGTGTATCGAAGGCAGGGATCGAATTATTTAGCTCACACATGCGGAACTGTGAGTGTCATACCGCATTTTGAAATATGCATTGATCGAATACGTCTAAATGTAGAGTGTGAGTAAGTGCAACATTTAAAACTATCAAGCCGGCTTTTATGTATATATATATATATATATATATATATATATATATATATATATATATATATATATATATATATATATATATATATATATATATATATATGTATATGTATATGTATATATATGTACATATATATATATATATATATATATATATATATATATATATATATATATATATATATATATATAAATATATATATATATATATATATATATATATATTTATATATATATATATATATAAATATATATATATATATATATATATATATATATATATATATATATATATATATATATATAAATATATATATATATATATATATATATATATATATATATATATATATATATATATATATATATATACATATGTGTGTGTATGTATCAGGGTACTAACATTGCTTTTCATTAATTGTCAATGTTAATACCCCGATACCACTATCTATCTATCTATCTATCTATCTATCTATCTATCTATCTATATATATATATATATATATATATATATATATATATATATATATATATATATATATATACATATATGTATATATATATATATATATATATATATATATATATATATACATATATATATATATATATATAAATATAAATATATATATATATATTTATATATATATATATATATATATATATTAATATATATATATATATATTTATATATATATATATATATATATATATATATATATATATATATATATATATATATATATATATATATATATATATATATTATACAAATATGCCATGCCAGTGGGGGTAACATGATGGAATGTTTCCCCGAGGGAGGATGGTTTTCCCGAGGGCGGAGCCCGAGGGAAAACCATCCTCCCGAGGGGAGACATTCCATCATGTTACCCCCACTGGTATGGCATATTTGTTTTATCATACTGAACAAACCCCATTTGTAATTTAAACAAAGCAAGGTCACAGATGACTGGTGATTCACACATTCCCCGCTAGGTGTCGCTAGTGGCAACGGGCAAC
>OZ012690.1:4073337-4088337 GCA_963942565.1 Maea johnstoni | reverse complement strand
GACTTTTTTACACCGAGGATGAGATAAAGAAGATCATCTACGGATACATACCGGTAAGTACTAGTATTCCTTATATTTCCTAGGACTGTCATTGATATGACGAGTATCGATCGATCGAAATAATTTTTCCAATTAATCGAAAAAAGAATTATGTCAATTGTTATATCAATTAATCGAAACACATTTTTTCAGCCTTTTACACCATTTTTAGCCAAAACTAATAAGAATTTTGAAGAGAAACTCAAGTATTCAATCAAAAAGTGTTGAGAAAACCTTTATTGTCTGTGCATTGTGAGAAACTTAGGATCCTAGCCACAGAAATAGTTTGGAATATGTGAAAATATTCTATTAGAGCACTTCTTCAAAATCGAATCGAAATAATCGGAATCGAAAAATAAAATGTCAATGATCGAATCGAAAAAAAATTGATGTCAACGACAGCCCTAATATTCCCTCATAATTAATGTGACAGGGGGTATGGCTGATGATAACTTCGTTATCCTTGTTGTGAAAATGGGATACGGCCGATGTCTGCACTCATCCAGCTCTATTGCACTCGCTGCGATGCAGCTAGCTTCTCGCTGACCAATTATTAGTTATTCTTGTTATGAAATTGGTAAAAGGCCATCTTTTTTAAAGTTGAAAAGTTTTTGTTTATTGCAAATCTCAAACAAGCACAGTTACCTCATCTCATTTTACATACAAATAGTATGAGAGAGAAAATCCAGTACAAATAAAAAGATCTTCGTCACTATTGACAACAAACATAATTATAACAAAAAGTAGACAATGATATGTATAACATGACTACTATGTGACATTTTTTATTGGTGGAAAAAAATCACATTTTTCATTGGTGGAAAAAAACAATAATTTGAATCTCTCCAGTTCTGCAATTACTGAATGCCAGCTACCTAGAAATTGCTCATAGCAATCATTTATTTGTGCCCACTATTTTTCGGTCACCACATATGTTTTCGATGTTCTTTTAACATGATGCATGTTGGTACCCGTTTTAGACTCCCTGTTGACGTGTAAGCACTGCTTGGTAGATAACAGTATAAGATTGATAATAAAATATTTCTTTTTCCTGTCACCAAGAATTTTGATTTTGATACCTTTTTTGTAATTTGAAAACTCTGAACTTCAGTCCACAATATAACGTAAACGGCCATCTTATCCTCGAGATATACACCATGTTTGGCTGATTATATTGCGTAAATAGTGTTTAAACAGCTAGAAACAATTTATAGCGGCATTTCGATCGACAGTGACCGCCATTTTGAAAACCCTCTGTTGCTATGGACTGCCCCCCCAATGGTTGCTAGGCACTACCGGAAGTAGTATAGATTTCTTGAGGTCCTACCAATGAACGTTGTGAAAAGAACTGTTAGTTAGGGGGTTGTTTGTTTACAAGATTAATATTGGACACCTAATGATAACAATCGTTAAAAGCAATGTTAGATTCCAATCCAATCCAGTACAACAAAAAAAGAAGAAAGTCATATTTCCCTTTGCCTATCACACATTGTGAAAGAAACACTTGACCCGGTTAAGTCAGTAAACGGTTTCTAGAATTAATGCGGGAATGGAAAGTATATCATGCTTTGCTGATCAAATTGCATTTTGATTCATTGCTTTGTATATTGATGTGTCTAAACGTGTATAAGATATTGTAACAAGCGAACAATTTTTCTTTTTCTATGGCTCTAATATCGCCAGAAAGCCTTCAGATGATGGATTTGGTAGAGATTGCCTATCACGAATATAAAATATGGTAATAATTCATGCTCTCACAATGCTATCACTGACATTCTAGGAAATAATATAATAAATGGAATTTCCTTTGCTGGTACCTAATGCGAGAAAAACGCCAAGGTCATCTAACACATATACTGTATAACTGGTACTTTTTAAAAGCATTTAATTTTCGCGCTCCCAATTATAGCATCAAAATGACAACCTTCAAATAAATATTTATTTAGTAATGATATATAGTTTGAATGCGCGATTTTAAAGTAGCAGAATTACCCTCCAGCAGGGATGTACAGCGAAATTTTATCACTTCAAATTAAAGCCGTATATAGTAATTGGAAGGTGGGGTAAAAATAACTTCTGAACGTAATCCCGAATGCGATAGTGAAGTAGAAATAGACTTCTTGATGGTTCATTGAGTAAATATTTTCCTTTAAATTCACCTCTCTTCGTCTTTAAAACGTATTAGACTAAGTGTTTGCCTCACACTTGTGAGTAATTTGATTACTCCTTTCTAGGTAGCGTGTTGGGTCAAAGTAGCTCAGTTGGTTAGGTGTGGGACTAGTAATCAGTAGGTCGCTGGTTAAATTCCCGGCAGGGGCACTTTGGTCTGTCCTTGGGCAAGACAGTTTATTCCATATTGCCTCAGTCTACCCAGCTGCAAAATGGGTACCTAGCATACATAAGGCAGAGCTTAGAGCTTGTGCGCTTTATGCTGCCAGCTGCTCTGGGATATCCCGCGGGGGATTGAAATGGTTTCCGTGTGTACAGGCCTGCTAGGAGAGGAAGGTCGTGTGAACATTTTGGTGGATACAAGACTATAAACCGACAGTGCGATGAGGATTTTCTAAGCCAGCAGGGTATCTGGGTGGCATTTGGACTTTCAAATATTTTGTAGGGAATTTCTTAAAATGTCGATCTTAAGTATATATAAGATACTTTTCTCACCTCAATATCATTTCCATGACATTGTATATGGAGAGTACGCTTTATGTCATTGAGTAAATACATGTGCATTGTTGAATTCTGAGTATATTGTGATCTCCCTCGAAAAATTGAACCCCAGAAGTTTTGGAATTGCCAATTTTGGGCAGCCGGTTTCTAAATCCTGGCTAAGACCCTGGCGATGAATGCGGCCTTTCAGGATCGTCACTTTTTCTGCCAAATCAAGATTAAAACGTTACTAGCCAGTTGTAATTGATATCGGAGTACCCGGAGAAAGGTACCGACTAACTCCCAGTCACTGTTATATTCCGCACATGCCAGTCCAATGGACGTTATAATGCAGGCGTAAGGGAAGGAATTCAATTAACTTATCCTTATAGGATAGGGCCTGTTCTAATGGCAATGTAGTCTACTCTCACCACCACGGGCCTTCCCTGATGGCCTTGTGGTCCAAGGCGTTGCCACTGACTACTAGCTGTCTCTCACCACTGCCTTGGTTCGAATCCCGGTCGGGGCATGTAATGTGAGAGGTGGCAGAGGTTTACGCTGGGTACGACAGTTTCCTACTAAACCCACAACTGGCCAGTATCAACTTGATTAGCCACAAAATGGCGTAGAAAAGTGACAAAAAATAGAAAATCAAATGGGATACATTTTTTGTAAATTATGTATATATATATATATACATATATATATATATATATATATATATATATATATATATATATATATATATATATATATATATATATATATATATATATATATATATATACGATAGTGCGATAACGAAACTCAAATAGAGGAAACATGATATTATGAAAGCTGCTTCATTAAAAACAATTGCAATGCAAACATACTCCCACGCTTCAGCATATTAAATTATCGTATCTGCACCCAAAGCTAATAATAGTAATAACATATTTGTGGTTGAAGCGTAAAGATGGAATTCTCATGGGTCATGTCTGATGTACATTCATCTATTGTCTATTACATGAATTGTAGCGATGAAATTGGCAGCCAGGTCTGCCGGGGAAATAGATCAAAGATTTAATTGGCAATTAGAGCGTTTGATTGTCAGCCAATCAGCGGAGTGATCTGTCTGTCAGGAATAACCTGGTCAGGCCATTTTAACTCTTTCGCATCCGGGGTCTACACATGATCTGAAGGAATTGGAATTTCGTTTTTTGTCACTTTTTCTTCCATATTGCGTCGAAGTCTTGACTAGCCAGTGGTATCGTGTGGAGGAAACCGGAGTACCCGGCGAAAACCACCACATAACCCCAAGTTACTGGCAACTTTCTCACATGCCCTAGTGGGATTCGAGGATTTCAAGGATTGCATTAATTATTGAGTTATGCTTAAATGTGTAGTAGAGCTAATCCACTTATGATGATGCACACGTAATGTCCCAGTCACACCAGTGAGAGTCCGACTATCGCACGATTGCAAACTCGGCAGGTCGGGCCCGATAATTTTACTGATCCGGCGATAGGCGGAACCGATTCCAAGCCCAAAAACGGAATCAGAACCGTTTAAAAGTCGGTACTGATTTGTGATCCTGTTCGCAAATTCAATGGTACCAATTTCAAAAAGTCGCAAGTAAATTTCTTGACTTCGATATTCGTACGCACGTCGGATCTAAATATTGGACGCAAGTCATATATTTAGACTTGTTGTACGAATGTCTTGCGATTATCTCGAAATAATTACAAGACATAAATAATTGATTAATTGAATTATTATTTTGAATTATTGGCTCTGAACATCTTACGATAAGTCGTGCGGGCGTGACTGCAAATTTGTCTATTTTCAATATCGGACACGGTCCAGTTCCGATTTCAAAATTAGCACAATCGGAGCCGTTCTTGGAATCGTACGATAGTCGGACTTTGGTGAGACTTTGGCATTATAATGATGCACACATTATAAAACAACTTTTGTTCTGACCCCACAGGTCGAGTTATATTTGTATATTTTTCTAAAGAAATTGCTATATATGTTCTCTTGCTACCTAGCGATATTGAAGGTCACTACAAATTCTCCACTGGCTTCTTTTGACATTAACTCTCCCAATGCTAAAGCTATTTTTGTCCAAAAGCACAAGGACAAAAAGATCAAAAAATATCTAGACCCTGTCATGTTGGTTTCCATTGGATAGCTCTCGCTGAGTACTCTTAGATGAGTACCGATGTGCCAGGGTTTCAGTCATTATTCAGGGTTTTTGCATCATTTTGTATTGGCCAAATTATTCAATTGAATCATATATATGCAAATATCCTGACACATGTCATTTCAGAGTGGTCATATGCAATATCCAGGGCGAAGGTTGGGGAATATGTTAGCAATTATAAACAAGCAATACCTCAGCTACATGATCATATGAGTTTCGGTTAAATTCATGAAACTTGAAAAGAATTGGGTAATTTGTATAGTAAACCAGAACAGGTTCTTAGCCACCAGCAGCATATTGGTTAAAAGTAACTTTGCGCGCTCCCCGCCCTGGTGACACTTGACGTCACCACATGTGCTTCATGTAAAGGCTTTCAATGATTATCGTGTTTTTTTTCAATTCATTTGTTTCGCTTTCTCATAAAATCGCAGTTGAAACAGGCTTTTACGTCAATAGAGGCGTTGCATGTGCTAAAAAATGTGTATCTTAGATTTATTGAGATTGGTAACACTTCGACTTTCTTAGTCCATCTATGTTGCAGTATCTCCCGGCCACTCCTCACCAACCTTTATTACGACAACACTTCCACGTAATCGAATTCGACATTATGACTTTTGCCTTAAGAAATCATTAAAAGCTTTCAAACGAATAAACGCTTTCAACACAGTGACATACATAACGTTGTCGATTTAACCCTTCTGTTGCTGGATTAAAAGCACGATTTGAAAAGTTTGAATTACAACCTCTAAAGAAAAGTTATCTGAAAACAATTTAGATAAGCATTGTTAAATTTAACAATCACAACAACTTTCAGTCAAATATTTCTCAATATATAGCCACTTTGTCAAGTTAGGTAACAATATGTGTTACTGTCCAATATTTATGTGAAAAAATAATAACTTGTATATTCTATATTGCTGTATACTGCTATACCAATGCATTGAAGGCAATTGTTTTTGTACCCTGTGTTGACATGTTTTTGGAGGAGGAAAATAAAAATGATTTGAAAATAAAATAAAAAGTTAGGTTCATCTGAGTCAGTTGTGAGAGGAAAGGGGCAATTTACAAATAAGGTTTCGTTAAGAGCACGCGCTTCAAATTTAACTCGTTCATACCAAAAATGCAGCTTGACAATAACTTTCTAACGAAACTAAATTTTAGAAACCAATTGAATGAAAAGTCTTCATCCGGACACAATTAACAAGTCCCCCTAAAATACTTTGTAACGTTAAGTTTAATTTCATAATCATTTTCAAAAATTCCTTATGTCCAGACGACACATGTACAGAGAAGTCTAGGCTTAAGGTGATGGGTACCATTGCAAGCCAGTTAAAAGCCCTGTCCCAAAACACACCTTAACGCAGCATAATCCTATAACTAGATGTATCTCCCGGTTCCTGAGTGTTATCAGGTAGAGAATATCATCGCCACCTGTCATTATTCAATCCATATTCTGTTTTATTTCAAAATTTACAACTTTTCTTTCAAATGACATATTCTCATTAATTACGCAGGTGATGGTTACTGCAGGTTCAGAGTTACTTAAGGGATATCATTGACTATGCCCAATAAAAAGTATTTTTTTGATTTTTTACTGCTGAAGATCTTTACAGGCCATAACGTTGAAAATTCTAGTTAGAAATCTCCACACCAACTACACTTGGTAACCTCACATGCTCATAGCTAGCATGTATTTATAGCATCCTGACCACAAGCCATTGTCTTGAGATCGTCGATGTGTATCTTTGTGCAACTTTCTTTTGTACCCAGTGCTCAGAAGTGATCCGCGAGGTATGTCCACTACTATCAAAGGGGTTCCTATGCCTCCACACACGGGAAACCTCACTACAATTTTCAATGTTATGCCCTGTAAAAATATTTAGCAGTAAAAGATTTAAAAATTACTTCTTATTGGGCATAGTCAATGATATCCCTAAGGTAACTGTAAACCTGTAGTGACCATCACCTGCATAAGTACTGAGAATATGTCATTTGAGTGAAAAGTTGTAAATATTGAAATGAATTAGAATATGGGTTGACTACAGACGGCTGACTATGATATTCTCTCCTTGATAACACCCAGGAACCTGGAGATACGCCTAGATATAGGATTATGCTGCTTTGAGGTTTGTTTTGGGACAGGGCTTTTAACTGGCTTGCAATGGTACCCATCACCTTAAAGGCATAGTACGGCATTTGATAAGTTGGCAGTGACATGTTAAACTTTAATTTCAATTTAAAGATACCCCACAGTTAGAAATTCATTAAACGTGTAAAGTGTATTGGATTTCTAACTGTGGGGTATTTCTTAAATGGACTTTAAGTTTAACATGTCACTGTAACCTTGTCGAATACCGTACTACGTCTTTAATTAAATGGCTTAATACCAGCACTTAAAAGAATTGATCCAATATACTCCAGAGAACCCCACTAGCTAGGAGATGTTTTCCCATTTCCGGTCAGTTACTGTAACTCATAGTAGTATCGTTTACATCCTCTGCCAAAAGCAGCCTGGCAATTTTGGCGAAACCTTTAAGATGAGCATTAATACGTATTCATACATAACAGTTATCGAATTTGAATGATATACCATTGGCCTATGGCGGTTATTACATTCTTAGGGCAGAACCTTTATATCATAAGATACTAAAAAGACATGACATACTTAAATGAAGAAGCTAAATTTTCAACCAGGTTTTAAAAGCAAGACATACATTCATCAAAAGTCTTTATTTTTCTGAACACTGATTAGTTTGAATTACATGAATTACATGAAATCCGTATTTGTATATATATATATATATATATATATATATATATATATATATATATATATATATATATATATATATATATATATATACGTATATATATACGTATATATATATATATATATATATATATATATTTATATATATATATATATATGTATATATATATATATATATGTATATATATATATATGTATATATATATATATATATATATGTATATATATATATATATATATATATATATATATATATATATATATATATATATATATATATATAAATATATATATATATATATATATATATATATATATATATATATATATATATATATATATATATATATATCATTAATGGGTTAACGTGGTTGTAAATGTTTCGTCTTCAGGGAAGGCCTGCTTTGAGATATATGTATTATGTTAATGAACCGGGTCTTACCCTCCATATTAAAAAAAAACCATACCTCTTCCCCACTCCTATAACCCCATAATTTGTGCAATAGTTTGATTTGACAGAGGAAGGACTGACAGCATGCTGCAATGTTATGGTCATGTGACCCTAGTTAGCTGATCATAAGCCCCTCCCACCTGCTTATTAAAGCTGGGGCCCCTCTGAGCTTTAACAGGATAAGGTTGTGTATTCGATTGGTAACTGATTAGAGCTGGCAGTAGGTCAATCTGTCTTTTCTTTGTATGCAGGTGTAGGTTATTAAGGATGTGTGTTGGGTAAGGTGGGCCACTTAGCACCACAGACAATGATGCTTTAATCAATTCAAGAATAGTGTATTAGGGGTTAGTCTTAATCAAAATGTGGCTCCAGCTGTCTGAGAAAAACAGGAGACATCCCAGTTTTAGGGTTTAAGGAAAAAAAAATGTGTGTATTTGATGGGAATATGGGCTTTTGGGAGGGTGTTGGGTCATTCCGTCTCAGACCTCAAGCTGGAACAGACACTCTATGCTCTATGGATCCCTAACAATACTAAAATGGGACAGGGAAAGAATAGGGGAAGAAAAAGAGGAAATGCACACAAGCCAAATGTATCTCCGCTACACAATGGATACTCCTACAGAGAGAATGAAGAAATTCACAGTGATAGCAGCAGCAACAGTGATGAGGAGGATGGAAATGAGAATGAAAATGACTTGGTTTCATCATCAAACACAAGTATTTTTTCAAACAATAATACAGCCATCATGATATAATTACCCAAAGTACAATTACACCCATATAATTCAGCTACCAACTTACTGAAGCCTGGATTATATTTTTCACAACAATTGTTGTCAATTCAGTTGGAGACACAAAAGAAAATTGCAATTGCAGGTGCATAATTGGGTTAGATGATAGATTAGCACTGTGGCCTCAGCTCTGAGGAAATAGATACAGGTATGTGTGGTGTCATAATCCCCTCAGGGCTCCCCATTCCACAATGAGTGTGGTGTCACTCATAATTCCCTCAAGGATTATGGGAGTCACGAGGAAATGCTAGGGGTAGAAAGGTCACTTCCTCTGAGCATTTCAAGCCGTGTAGTAGTGCATGTGGACATTTTACTCATATGGGATTCATTAGACAAAGTAATATACTGTGTGAGACCTTAGGGAAAGTTGCCATTTCTGCTGCAACTTGGATCACTGGAGTAGGAGATACAGCAATAGAGGTTTGTGAAATTATCTTTCTTTCAAGGCCCAAAATCTAAAAGCCACCTTGTCAGAAAGCTATGCTTGGGATAGCTTCAGAATTGGCCCTGCAACATGTTTATTCTAGATTGATGAAGCTAAAAACACATAAAGAGTATTACAAGCGTTATTTGCAAAAACAATATACTTGCAGTCAAAGAGTCTGCCAGCATAACACACTATATAGCTGAAAAATGATTTTGATGGCAAAGCTCAGAAATCTAGAGCTATAATGCATTACATTAGCATGCAAACAAGATGCCAGTCTACGAAGTAGGTGGGGCTTGGGTGAGGTCACATGCCCATATATGGCATGGTTATTAGGCAGTTGCAGAAATGTACTTATTTATACTTATATTTGAGGTACCTCAGAAGAAGATATGTTGACAGTTGTGGAATACAATGGAAGGTTACTTTATCTTTCTACTTGGACTAAAATAAATGCATTAAAGTAGTAGCAAATTGTTGCACAGTAACAACAACTGTGTAAAACACAAAACTGCCATTTTCTCAGCTAAGTTTTCTATAGTTTTACTCTCACGGCTGACGTGATTTCAGACACAAATCTCAATCAATTAGCTTCAAACTTTGCATATAGATTCTAAAACAGGTTCTCTAGGGAATGAGACGGGGATATTGCAATATCTTGTCTAGTTTATTTTTTATAGTGAGTCAAAAATCAAGAAATGAAAAAAGTATTTATTTTATAAATTGTTGGTAGATTAATGACCATAAAAAAGTTAGGAGCAATATTTTGCAAAACCCCAGTCTCATTCTCTAGAGACAAAGGTTTTCTTCAACATAATAAAAAAATCAGGTTATTACCTTAGACCCTGCTCTTACATTTGCGTCAGCCGTGACATATGTACTGAAAATTGACTAGCCAAAGCTTTGACCCCAATATCTGCAAAATATTCGGATTACACACAACCTACCTACATCCTATGTATTCCTTAGAATCTCATCTTTCTAAAAATATATAGTTTGTTAAGGGTTTAGTGTACAGATAATGAGAAATCAGCCATTGTTTGAGGGAAAGTCTACTCTCCGCTGGGAACGTTTACAGCCACCTTAAATGGGTTAAGAACTCAAGCTACTCTACGGTGGGAGTGTTTATGGACAGAAGTACCTTCCAACTCGCGCTTAGATATAATTTGCGTTACCAGTAAAAAGGATTTCCATCTATTATATGTGCATTAATACGTACTCACACATAACAGTTATCGATTTTGAATGATATACCATTGGCCTGTCGCGCTTATTACATTCTTAGGGCAGAACCTTTATATCATAAGATACTAAAAAGATATGACATACTTAAATGAAGAAGCTGAATTTTCAACCAAGTTCTTAAATCTAGACATACATTCATCAAAAGTTTTTATTTTTCTGAACACTGACTACTTTGAATTCCAAGTACATGAAATCCGTATATATATATATATATATATATATATATATATATATATATATATATATATATATGTATATATATATATATATATATATATATATATATATATATATATATATAAAGAAAAGAGTCAAAAGCATTTCCTGTCTGTGTAGAAGCTTATGTTAAGTTGGAAAATAATCTGTCTCTTACTCTGCTCAGTGATGGCCTAGACAGTCACGTTTGGTCTGGTTACAAGGGTAAGGATGTTTGCATTAAAATATGTAAAGATCTCGAAATAAATCCATCAAATAACCCCATACCGACCTTTGGTCCCAACCAAATAATTGTTTCCAGGATAAGTTGTATAGGTAACATGAGATACGTTTGGCTGTGTGGAATTTGGAATTTTGATTGTCGTCACTTTTTCTGCTCCTCTCCGTGGTAAGAGACAGCGAGCAGAAAGTTGTGACCACTCGGCCATCAGGACAGGCCGTTTTATTTAGCAAAGTGCCTGATTGCTTTTTTTCCAGGTGACACCAAAACCAACAACACCACCAACACCAATACCGACACCACATCCGACACCATATCCAACACCTGGCCCAACACCAGGCCCAACACCTATACCAACAGGATCTCCAATGACCACTCCTGCCCCACCACGGGGAACGGACAATGACCAATGTTGCCCTACGTATGTATGTTTCTTTTCTTTCTTTCTTTCTTCCCTTCTCCAATTTCTGGAGACTCACTGCTTTGTCAGGAGTTGGGTCGCTCTATATTCCATTCCTTCTCTTATTGTCTCAGTTGCTCTGTAAATGTCATCAGTTTCATTGTCATATAGGTCACTCAATTTCAGTCTGCTATTTATGTGTCCGTATGATTCACAAGCGACCAGGTGATTCATGTCGTCTCTATCCTTACTGCATAGAGTGCAGCACAGGTTGGTCTTGTTGTTTTTATAGTGATAGTGTATGTGACAGATAGACCGACAGGAAATTCTGAAGTATGTGACATTATTAGTTACATACTGTTTGAAAGTGTGGATTGGTCTGATATCCATCCCAATGCACCATTAAAAAAAACTTTAATTTAAATTGGTAGAATTTAATCTTGACGCCAAACCTACATATTTACATTTAGGATTCCAAATAACCTCTTTTTTGACCTTGAACTCAAGGTCAATGTCACAGTCAGTCATGCCATATTTGTCATTAGGTAGAGTAGGGTATGCCCTCTAAAATGGGTGTTCACTTGTATCATGTAGTGGATTGTTTGAAATTTTATGGCAAATATTCTACCTCAAACCCATCTTTTTTCCAGTATATTTGCCCTAAAATTGGTCACTAGGCTAATCCTGGGGTGGTCTGCTTAACCGGTTCTATAAAAAATCTGTCCTTATCCCTAAATGGTGGCCCGGTACTTTCATAAATTCCAGATACTCCCTTTTAATTTGAGACCAAGAAAAAAGAGCTACTCGGTGGGGTAATTAGAATTCCCATTTTGGGCTTTTGGCCGCTAGTCTACTAGGGATACGGATGAATGAGGGTGGATAGCAGGCCGGACCAAACTTATTAACCCATTAATGCTTAGGAGTAATTGTCGACTGGATTTAGGATACTTTTTACAATAACTTCAGAATTGAGAGTGATTTTACAAAATATTTGATGGAGAGTTGTTGATAATGTTCTGATGAACATTTCTCCTTCAAATATCTTTCTATGTGTGCGTTTGCCTGCAAGATTTCATCAAAATTGTCAGGCTGCCTTTGGCCGCTGTGAGCATTAATGGGTTATAAAGGTGTAACAAATTTATCACCTGCTCTTCCATGGCAAAACTAAGCTAATGCATAGGACACCATGATAGAGAATGCATCCTGTGGCAAGAACATCCGCATTTAAAGGGTATCATAAACCAAATGAATGCTTCGACTTTTTTAAACACAGCCATGTGCAGTTTGTTTTAATGTAATACAAAGGGATCCTCAATTCTATTGAAGAATTTTCAAAATGGAAATGTATATGTTTTTTAGTGCGTCTTACTTAAGGAGTGATTTTATTTTTCAGAAATATATCCTTTCTACCTTTGAGCGAAATGCAGCAATTGATGAACATCAATTCAGTACTTCAGACACCGGTAGTAGTTACTGACGGAGTTACACCCCTGATGCAGTTTATTCCCATAGGGAGATGCACGTATGTATTCTTATTGTAAATGTGGAATTTGGAAATTTGATTGCGTAACTTTTTCTAACTTATATATATATGATATGCTTAAATGAGACTAGCCAGCTTTAAGTGGTGGAAGAAACCGGAGTACCAGGCAAAAAACACTAGCTTACTTTAAGGCACTGGTAACTTTCGCACGAGCAGATGTGAGAGACAGCGAGCAGTCAGTGGCTTTACCTTATACCACTCGGCTATCAGGACAGGCCTTCAGTGGTGAGAGACAGGGAGCAGTAAGTGGCAACGCCTTGGACCACTCGGCCATCAGGGCAGGCCCTACAAGGGCGAGGGACAGAGAGCTGTCAGTGCCTACACTTTGGACCACTCGGCTATCAGGGCAGGCCCTACAAGGGCGAGGGACAGAGAGCTGTCAGTGCCTACACTTTGGACCACTCGGCTATCAGGGCAGGCCCTACAAGGGCGAGGGACAGAGAGCTGTCAGTGCCTACACTTTGGACCACTCGGCTATCAGGGCAGGCCCTACAAGGGCGAGGGACAGAGAGCTGTCAGTGCCTACACTTTGGACCACTCGGCTATCAGGGCAGGCCCTACAAGGGCGAGGGACAGAGAGCTGTCAGTGCCTACACTTTGGACCACTCGGCTATCAGGGCAGGCCCTACAAGGGCGAGGGACTGAGAGCTGTCAGTGCCTACACTTTGGACCACTCGGCTATCAGGGCAGGCCCTACAAGGGCGAGGGACAGAGAGCTGTCAGTGCCTACACTTTGGACCACTCGGCTATCAGGGCAGACCCTACAAGGGCGAGGGACAGAGAGCTGTCAGTGCCTACACTTTGGACCACTCGGCTATCAGGGCAGGCCCTACAAGGGCGAGGGACAGAGAGCTGTCAGTGCCTACACTTTGGACCACTCGGCTATCAGGGCAGGCCCTACAAGGGCGAGGGACAGAGAGCTGTCAGTGCCTACACTTTAGACCACTCAGCTATCAGGGCAGGCCTTCAGTGGTGAGAGACAGCCAGTAGCCAGCGGCAACGCCTTGGACCCCTCGGCTATCAGGGCAGGCCTTCAGTGGTGAGAGACAGCGAGTAGCCAGCGGCAACGCCTTGGACCACTCGGCTATCAGGACAGGCCCTCAGTGGTGAGAGACAGCCAGTAGCCAGCGGCAACGCCTTGGACCACTCGGCTATCAGGACAGGCCCTCAGTGGTGAGAGACAGCCAGTAGCCAGCGGCAACGCCTTGGACCACTCGGCTATCAGGACAGGCCCTCAGTGGTAAGAGACAGCGAGTAGCCAGCGGCAACGCCTTGGACCCCTCGGCTATCAGGGCAGGCCCTCAGTGGTAAGAGACAGCGAGTAGCCAGCGGCAACGCCTTGGACCACTCGGCTATCAGGACAGGCACTCAGTGGTGAGAGACAGCGAGTAGCCAGCGGCAATGCCTTGGACCCCTCGGCTATCAGGGCAGGCCGTCAGTGGTGAGAGACAGCGAGTAGACAGCGGCAACGCCTTGGACCACTCGGCTATCAGGACAGGCCCTCAGTGGTAAGAGACAGCGAGTAGCCAGCGGCAACGCCTTGGACCACTCGGCTATCAGGGCAGGCCGTCAGTGGTGAGAGACAGCGAGTAGCCAGCGGCAACGCCTTGGACCACTCGGCTATCAGGACAGGCCCTCAGTGGTAAGAGACAGCGAGTAGCCAGCGGCAACGCCTTGGACCCCTCGGCTATCAGGGCAGGCCCTCAGTGGTAAGAGACAGCGAGTAGCCAGCGGCAACGCCTTGGACCCCTCGGCTATCAGGACAGGCCCTCAGTGGTGAGAGACAGCGAGTAGCCAGCGGCAACGCCTTGGACCACTCGGCTATCAGGACAGGCCCTCAGTGGTAAGAGACAGCGAGTAGCCAGCGGCAACGCCTTGGACCCCTCGGCTATCAGGGCAGGCCCTCAGTGGTAAGAGACAGCGAGTAGCCAGCGGCAACGCCTTGGACCCCTCGGCTGTCAGGACAGGCCCTCAGTGGTAAGAGACAGCGAGTAGCCAGCGGCAACGCCTTGGACCACTCGGCTGTCAGGACAGGCCCTCAGTGGTGAGAGACAGCGAGTAGCC
>OZ012690.1:4058758-4068137 GCA_963942565.1 Maea johnstoni | reverse complement strand
GTTTTCCGCCCAAGTGACCGTTCTCTTGTCTGTTTGTGTGTTCTTACAAGCCACGGCCAACTCATGGGAGTCCATTTTAGTCACATTGGTTGAATTGATATCCTGAAATTTAGATGAATTTCCCAAAATCAGATTTTAGAGCCCCATTATAAAACTACAAACGAAGTCTAAAAATGATTTGATCAAATTTACACGGCTAAGCATTTTGATATCTTCAAACAGTTGTATACTAGTATATTCACATGACAGAATTTCTTATTTGTGTTGGTCCCGTATACGTGAAATTTGAAAAAAGGTATTAGTACAGCAAAGATGTGAGATTTCCAAATAAATAGAGTGATTAATATACCGGTACTCTGTGTGTAAAGCGACATCCGAAGATGAATAAGGTGTATTTCAGAAGATTATACTAAATCTCAATAAAATATTGCAGTTTTATGTCATCAGTATGCTCGTAATGTATAACGAATCACACATGCCACAAGCTAGTTAGAGAGTAAACGTTTGATTCTGATGATCATCAGTATTAGTACCTATTTCTCAATAAGGTACATTTGGTCTGTCCTGGAATAATTGAGCTCTATGTCCAAGTAATGCTCTCCACGGTTGGCGTATTCACCAACCCATTATATCCGCTGGTTATTTATTTTCCATGCAATGCACCTGAATCTCTTCAATCCCCAGGAGTTATTACACCAGCAATGTATGTAAAGAAATGGATGATTGGAAGATAGTCTCCATTCATATCTCCAATATTTGTACTTTATGTTGATTATACTATTTGTATTTGTATTATAACTATATGATTTTGTAATAGAAATATTACAGTTAATAAACATATATATATATATAGAAACATCGGAATCTTTAGTTACAAAATGATGTGAACGAACATTCTGTAGACATGATTTCAAACAAATGAATATTATTCAAAGAAAAGCTAACTCTTAATCTATATAGATACGACGTCTTTACTGAATAAATAAAGGAGCTTTCTGTGGCTTTCTGCAATCATGATTTTAAACAAATGAGTATTCTTCAAAGGAAAGCTAAAGCTTAATCTATACAGATACGACATGTCTTGAGGGAATAAATGGAGGGAAATAAGCTTATTCGCAGAAATACTACGTTTGTTTTTTATAAGCCAATTACTTTGGTGTCGCTCAAGCGAATAATGCGAAATTTCTAAGGACAAATATAACAGTGTGGAACATATTGATTCGAGTTTGCGTCGGTCTAGCGAATAAGTTCTAAGTGCAAATACAACAGCACGAATGTCAATGACCGAATACGCAACCGAGAGGGGGGTCTCGTTCAACTGCTGCGACACAACTCAACCCACAACCACTCAAGAGGTGCGTTCTGCGCATGTGCTTGAGCAACTTTCTCTATAATGTATACATTTACAGAGCCCTCATTGGTCTTTGCATCCTTGTGACGTCACACTGAGACTAGATTCGGCGCGATTATGTGTGACCAGGACTTTATAATGGGTCCTATTGTAATTGGTCTGTGGCGACCAATCCATGTTCTATTCATCTAAGATAAAAGTGTATTGATTTTAGTCGTTTCACATCCCTGGTTTCACCTGCTCCTGAATAAATAGCATACTATTTATTCTTGATTAGCACGGAACGAGTTGTGTGGTAACCGTGACAAACTTCTACATGATTACCTGTACCTTGGTGGGTTAACCCCTATGCTGCTTGTGGCTAACTTGGTCAACATGAAATGATGACAAAAAGCTGGGAAATGACAGAAACCCTGGCACACAGGTACTCATCTGATAGTACTCAGCGAGAGTTTTCACATGAATACCTACATGACTTGGTTCGGATGATTTTCATAATTTTTTGCATTCTTGTGCATTGGACGACAGTAACCTCAGCATCAGAAGGGTTAACGCATTTGCACCGAAGTGCACATATGGTCTGACAAATTTTAACATAACTTACTGTTTGGAGGTATAATTGAAAACTATTTGAAGAGGGACTAGTGAAAACAACGTGAACTACAACTTTCAGTCAATTGTGTCTCAAAATATTGCTCTGTTGTCAAGATATCTTCGTTTATCATCAGCTCCACTCTGCTACTAGCAGCTGATTGGTCAATTTCTTTGTTGTAATAGACTATATTGGGTTTCTAACATTGCTTTTGGCAATTGTCAATGTTAAGAGGCCAATATAATCCTTTTTTGGAATCCTAATAATTCTGTTCACAACGTTCATTGTTAGAATCCCAAACTTACCATTCGTTTCAATGGCAACAGTGATTACATTCTCCCCCTACAGAGGTCGCTTCTATATAGCAACAAAGACAGCTGGCACTCCATCGCTTTGCTACTAAATCCTCACGCTCCAAATCCTGGTTCATATACGCCCAGAAGAGACTCTCAAAATACCCATTCTACTCACCAGGAGAATGCTTAAGCAGGGATTTGGATCCAGCAATATGGGCTTCCTACATGAAAACCTGTATTGAAGAGACATGGGAGAGGAGCCTAGTCGAGAGTGCAGCCTCATACCCCAGCCTGCGCTACCTCGGCTGTCAAGATAAACTCTTCAAGAAAGCGCACCCTATCTGGGAAACCGGCAACCACGACTCTATCTCCACTCAGCAAGCCATCATCAATGCTCGACTGGCAACAGGCACATATCGGCTGCAGGCAAACCGTGCGACCTTCAACCAATTCACCGTCAGCCCAGATTGCCCACTCTGCCACTCCGGGGCAGAAAATAGATCACACTTCCTACTCCAGTGCAAAGCCCTGGATGACATCAGAGATACCTATCTCCCTAAGATCCAGGACTGCATCCGGAATAACCTTGGCATAGAAATAAGCGAGCTTGAAGTAGATTCACTACTAGATCCCTCAACAATCACTGACTATGACACTAGGCATATGGAGGGCCTACAGGCGGTATTCATGTTAACTAAGCGGTACATGTACAAATTACATTGCAGAAGGCGTATTCTCATAACTCTTATCTGCTGAGATTCTACTGGATATGAACTATTCTGCAACTTACTAGGAGGCTCTACGTGAAAGGGCGTGCGACTCAAGACAAGAACAAGATGGCGGCCACTGCTCTTCACACTACAGCTAGAAATTGTTTTTGGTTTTTAAAACACTATTTGCGCATAATGGTCTGCCAACATGGTGTGCTTCTGGAAAATAATGGCAGAAGTAATTGAAATGGATGTAGGTTTGTAAATCGTAAATTGCGGGTTCAAATGAGCAATCCTTTCCGTTCGCTCTGCGGGAGTCTAGTCTGACGAAGTTTTCTCGGATTTCCGCTGCAAGAACCTTGAACTTAGAACATGTTGTGCTTATCGTAATACAAAATTTGTGTCAGGTTGTGGGGCTGATGATAAATTTGTTACCCTTTTCGTGAAAATGGTGTACGGCAAGATGTGTGCGTGTTCTTTAGGCGGGTATCGCACCGAGCCGCCTGATCGCCTGGTGTGATACCCGCCGGCCTCGCGCAGACATCTTGCCGTACACCATTTTCACGGCAAGGATAACTAATAATGTGTCAGTTTATGTGCATGCTGCAGATGTGGGTGTGTTAACCCCTTAACACCTGTACAGCCCTAAACTGCCTGATTAATTTGGTGATATCTCTATAACAAAACTGATTTTCAAAATAAATTTGAAGAAGAAATGCTGATTAGAAATTAACCAAAAACTCTCCCTCAAATATTTCTTCAATTTATGATTATTAGCAAAGATATTTTCTTAAGTATCATAATTCCAGACAACATCTATCAAGGAGAACTCGAAGCATGAATGGGTTAAACTTAATTATAGTTCTGGCATCTAATGCTAATTGCAGCACATTATCTCCAAGGATGAGCTTTAATCAAGCTGGACAAATAGAAAGACGAATAGTCGGTTTATACAGCAATTAACAATTAAGGAAATAATCAAAATTTCATCTCCTATGTTCTATTTTTGTCATACCTTTCAAAACTGGATAAGTAATTAAGCTTGGTGGAAAATCCTGAGAATTACGAGAAATAAAGCTACTTCCTATTCTGACTGAAAACAAAAAATGATTACTGAAATAATCAGGCATATATATATATATATATATATATATATATATATATATATATATATATATATATATATATATTTATATGAATATATATATATATACATGTATACATGTATATATATATATATATTTATATGAATATATATATATACATGTATATATATATAGATTGTGGTGGCAAGAGGTGTTTATTTAAATTTATCTATCTATTGCGGTAAATTCATTCAACGAAGCAAATATCTGTGATATCTATTATAAACTACTGTTTACGAAAAAATGATTAAAGTTTTTGCAAACGTATAAACATGAACAAGGAATTCACAATTTACGAACTACTGTTTAGAATATATGAGAAAGGTTTTTTAAGACGTATAAGCATGCATAAGGAAGTCACAATTTACAAACTGTAGTTTACGTAAAATGATAAAGATTTTTGAACCAATACATAAAAGCATAAGGAACTAATTAATTCACACTGACTTTGAACCGCAGTTAATGTTATAGGTCGATGTATGAAAGTGACTGGGCCTGCCCCACTGGCTGAGTAGTCTAAGGCATTTCCACTGCACTGGTTAACTACCTGTCGGGGCATGTGAGAAAGTTGCCAGTCACTTAGGGTTGTATTTTTGCCAGATACTTCGGTTTCCTAAACCACTTACAACAGCTAGACACGATTTAGTCTAAATATGACAAAAAATGATAATACTTTAAATTCCTAAGTGTCCTTAGCCATTTAGTTGATACAGTTGCCACACAAGGTTGTTGTACAGGCCTATTTCCAACCAACCTCAATAGCAAATCTACAAGAGATGACACCTAAATATGGCCTGGGAGGTAGGCTAGGTATACATGATCAATGGTTTAACCCCTATGCTGCTGATGGCTAAGTTGGCCGATGTAAAAATAATGCAAAGATCCTGAAAATCACTGGAACCCTGGCAAATGGGTACTCATATGAGAGCTATCCAATGAATACCAACAAGACATGGTTTAGATGGTTTTCAAAGATTTTTGCGTTCTTGTGCTTTAGGCGATTGTAGCCACAGCATTGGGAAGGTTAAGAAAAACAGTAGTACATTGTGGTCCCATCTGGGAAATGATAAAAACAACAGTTTTCATTCATCACTTCTTAATAGAAAAAGTTTATTCTGTAATTCATTTTGTAGCTTTATACACAGTACCAATTAAAATAATATATCAGACATTTTTCCAAGGCTAAAGGGGCCTGATAACTGATAAACTAATATGTAATAATAACAAATAAAAGCATATCGTGATTGTATAAAAGAGGTATTATTATTAATCCAAACAAAAGCTTATTAACCCATTAATGCTCACAGCACCCAAAATCAGACTTTTGATATAATTTTTTTAGTTAAGTAAAGGTTGGGAAAGATTTAAACAGAAATGTTCTTCATAACATTACCAACAACAATAAATATTTTTGTAAAATTATCCTATATCCAAAAGTTACTCTCAAAATCAGCCAGACAATTTTGATGAAATTTTATAGACAAAAGTTAAGTGGAAAAAAACTTAAACAAAAATGTTCTTCGGAACATTAGCAACAACAATAGATATTTTGTTACTCTTAAAAGTATAATAGATCCAGATGGCAAGTTCTAGAGAAACACTTAACCCTTATACTGCTGTTGGCTACTTCAGTCGAAACAAAATGGTTCACAAAAAAGCTGGAAAATGACTGAAACCGTGGCATATGGATACTCATCTGACAGCACTCAGCAAGAGCTGTCTAATGAATACCAGCATGACAAGGTTTAGATAGTTTAGAGCCATTTCTGAGGAAGCGTGCCTCTGCAAAAAATTAGCTTCAGCACTAAAGGGGTTAAGCATTGATGGATTAACCCATTCAGGCTCGGATACTCCAGGTTTTAACCCATTAAAAGCCAAAACAAGCCTGACAATTTTAATGAATCCTTGGAGGCAAAAGCATAGCAAAGAAAATATTTGATGGAAAAATGTTTATTTAAACATTACCTACAACCCTCCTTCAATCATTATGTGAAAGAATTCTTTATTCCAAAGTTATAGTCGAAGGTAACTTAGATCCAGACGACAATTTCTGGAGGCACTCTTAACCCTTATCCTGCTGTGAAACCTATGACCACTGCTGCACACCACAACAATTGTTGGTTAGCAGGATAAGGGTTAAGCATCAATGGGTTAACAAATCAATACAAAATATGCAAACATGCAAAAACAGCATCTACTCACAAATTCACTCTAGTCCACTAAGCATGTACAGTAGATAAAATATAACCTTATATTTGATACTTCATTTTAGAACAATCATAATTAAGATTTGTTCCCTGTAAGCCAGGCATATATACAAACAGATTACAGGGCCACGAATTACATTTATATTATCCACATATAGAGCATTGCACAAAATTGCAACAACAAATATTGAAACATGAGAAAATGAATTCATTCACTCTTTCTTTAAGTACACAAAATATCCACCTCAAGTAAAAACTGAGACCTAGAGTAAATCAGGTACAAAAGGAAATGAAATTTTATGTTCATTTCTAAGGATCAATTCGTTTTTGCATGATCTATTTGACAAATTTCATTCATTTTTTAGGTATTACCAATTTTATTAGATCCCCTAGCGGCTAGGGATATAAGATATACACAGGATTTTATACAGACAAGATATTTATTTGCTGTACGAGTTGACCAGTCACCTGTTAGTATCAGGTAGACCAGTTGCCCGGACATGCTTGGCTGCAATGTCGAGATAATTAGGCATAAATATTCATGACCTATGAAGCAGAGTACCAATGCCATATTTTTCTGTGATGTCGATGATAATAAGGCATAACTATTCATGACCAATGAAGCAGAGTACCAATGCCATATTTAGCTGTGATACCCATGATAATTAGGCATAAATATTCATGAACAATGAAGCAGAGTACCAATGCCATATTTAGCTGTGATGTCGATGATGGCAAAAGATGGCAAGATAAACAAAATTCCAAATTTTTTCCAGGGACTCAAGTTTTCTCTGCCACTAAGTACTGGCTTTACCTAATTAAGCCACGAATGACAGCAAAGCGACAATAAACATTCTATTCGATCACCTTCCTTTATTGATCCCACAATACTTAGTCAATAATTTCCAGCTCAAAGCGCCCAAAAACGTTCAGATTCTTTTGGCGATACATTTTTAACCATAGCATTTTTTTGTCATTATATGCACAAGAACTGTTAACCATAGCTCTACTACCAACCGTTCTTCAAATCATTTATGAAGTTACACGTAATTCCATAGTTGTTTTCCAAAAATATTACAAAGCTTTTATTTTATAACTTCATTGATTTTTTATCTGTAAATTTGTTTTTCAAATTGAAATCTCGATTGTTCCAATACAACAGTCTACAACATGATTTGTCTTCAAAGAAATAAGCGATTGAAAACAGCTTTAACGCAAGCAGGTCTCAATATAGCTAGCAGAAAGTCCCTTAATGAAGCAGCCTTTTTCGAAGGGACAACAACATGGTTATACATGTACTGTGTCAAAAATATACCACTAACCATTTATAATCTTCAAATGTATATACATATATGTTTCAAGTTGAATATGAAATTTCCCTTGATGTATGTTGTTTACTGGTTAACATATATAAAATATATTTTCACCTTCACATATTTGGTATTTTCTTAAAGCGCTGTTTCTAAGACTCGTGCAAAAAATAATTTGAGTTCTAACCCTTATGCTGCTGGTGGCTAATTTGGCCGATACAAAATGATGCAAAAAACCTGAAGTATGACTGGAACCCTGGCATATGGGTACTCATTTGAGAGTACTCGGCAAGAGCTATCCAATGAACACCCACATGACAGGGTTAAGATGGTTTTCAAAAATATTTGCGTCATTGTGCTTTGGATGAAAGTAGCCTCAGCATGGGAAGGGTTAACCCTTTAACCATTCCATGTGAACATGAATGTAATGACGTTTGCATGTAGTAGCACCCAAAATCTATCCAAATCATTTGGCAATATAACTGTTATTACATAGCAATCAACTTCGCCCTTATGCTGCTGGTGGCTAATTGGGCACAGATTCAGGGTCCTGGATATTGTAGGGAGGGTTCCTCTCCCTGTGTATCAACCTCTCAGAGTCTCCAATAGAATTATATGCGTAAAGAGTTGGTCACAGATTCAGGGTAGAGGCTACTTTAAAGAGTCCCCACTCTCTGTATGAACCTCTCAGAGTCCCCAATAGAATTAATAATTATATGCTTATAGAGATAGGCACGGAATCAGGATCCAGGACATTGTAGAGAGGATTCCACTCTCTGTATCTAGCTCTCAGAGTCTCCAATTGAATCATATGCTTCTAGAGTTAGGCACTGAATCAGGATCCAGGACATTGTAGAGAGGATTCCATTCCCTGTCTATCTACCTCTCACAGTCTCCAATTGAATCATATGCTTATAGAGTTAGGGACGGAGTCAGGATCAAGAATATTGTAGGGAGGATTCCACTCCCTGTGGATCTACATCTGAGAGTCTCCAATAGAATTATATGCTTACAAAGTTGGGAACTGAATCACGATGCAGAATATTGTAAGGAGGATTCCACTCTCTGTATCTATCTCTCAGAGTTTCCAATAGAATTATATGCTTATAGAGTTAGGCACTGAATCAGGATCCAGGATATTGTACGGAGGATTTCTGTCCCTGTTTCTTTCCTTGATGGTTGTACTTATGGATTGCAGTTCTTCCTTGAACCTACAATGAAAAATCAATGAACTATCACACTGCGACTGAGATGTTCCTGTTATGTTTTTAATAAAAGGTCTACGGTGCAACTTGATCAATTCATTTGTATCTAGAGATATCGTGGTGAGATTGTTTTTCTCTGTAAGAAATTGATTTTCTATTGTTTTCCTTCCAATGAAATTGATTTTCCATCAGTAACACATGAGTAGTAAAAACTAAATGGAAATATATATGCGTATAGATTGGAGGAAGGAAGGTGTTAAGAAAGGATCAATCTAGCTAGCTAGCGTTAATATCGACAAAACTAGTCAACTTTTGCACAAAATTGGCTCTCTAGCAGTCACACCCTATATATATATATATATATATATATATATATATATATATATATATATATATATATATATATATATATATATATATATATATATACATATATATATATATATATGTATATATATATATATATGTATATATATATAAAAAAATATAAAAAAGTGTTTGAGAAGAGAGAGAGAGAGAGAGAGAGAGAGAGAGAGAGAGAGAGAGAGAGAGAGAGAGAGAGA
>OZ012690.1:4033758-4056258 GCA_963942565.1 Maea johnstoni | reverse complement strand
GCACATAAAAATGTACACTGTACGAAATGAACATGTTTCTATACAAACGGGAACATTTTATGTATATGTACATGCAGAAGAAAAATTACTGTCGCAGTACATGCTTTTGGAAAATGTACAAACATTTGGGATTTGAACATGTAATTTACATGCATGGAATAAATATCATGCATGTGGATGCATGTGAAAAACATGCATGTTCAGGTGAACAGGAAGAATGAAGTTTAGGTACACTCATAATGGAACGTGCATAATTTACAAACATATGGAAAAATGTTTAGGTACATTAATGTGAAATGGTGTTTTGTACAAACATGAGTGAAATGAACATGTACATGAACATGCATGTGGAGAAATATCAACATATTTATGTACAAATATAAAGGATATAAAGATGCATATGTACGAATAGGGGTAACATGGTAATCATGTGTATATGCATGTCACTGGCAACTTTGTTGAATGTTTTTTACATGTGTTAATTTGTTTGGTGCTTGTGCACTACTGTGTTTTGCTTCTTTTGTTCCTTGTTTTTTTGTTGTGTATTCGTACATTTTTTCGTATACTTTTGGATCGGTCAATAAAGTACAATTACAATTTCTCGAATATGTATACTCTTTTAATCCCTGCGGCTAATTATCCTCAGATGGCCTTAGATCAGAAGTTTGTGCATAATTAGTCAGCAGACCAACCTACAGTATGTTGATCTCACATGAAAAAGTTGATGTTATTTGCCTGTGAAAATTGTGACCAAACCAGGAGCAATACGCACACATATCCTTCACCAAGCATAATACTCATCATAGGCAACTATTTCCCTCTTTCATGGGAAAGAGTGGATGACAGGGCCTTAGCCAGTGGTGTCTGTGTGTCACTTGGATACCATATTCCTATGTTTAAGCACACGTGCTAGGAAAAAGATTGCTAGAAGGAATATTGGCAATCTTCCATATAGCTGTGCGATTAAACAGAGGAATACGTAGAGCTAGGTTCCTAGTCCCTAAAAACTGACATCCCCTTCTGTGCTGACCAAGCAGTGTGGTGTAGTACCAGATATGGTAGATAGATGGCACCACCAGATTATCTGATCTCTAGAGGTTTTAAACTGAATCCTGGTGAGATAAGTGTAAACTAAATGGACCACTACGGCCACCTAGAATATTTGATGCTGGGTAACAGAAAAAACATAACAGAGAAATACATATGACATCTTGTGAGGAATTTCTCAAAATGTCAATTATATATACATAATGAATGAAAGCAAGTGAAGGCTTTAATTGTATGGTACATATGGTAGAGTGTATAGCGTATGCAGGTGTTCAGTGTACAATCTCCATATAAGACAAAAAAAATGAAATACTTCCACACCAACCAATGGTCAACCCCTTAACTGTATTGCAAAGTGTTCAGCCCAAGCAGATGTTGAATGTACAAAGGTGTTCACTTTAGAAAGGTGAAGTACTCCCAACAATATCCAGTGATTTATAGTGATGTCATTGATATGAAATTTTATCGATTCGATTAATTGATTTTTTTTTCGATTCGATGCGATTCGATTCGATACACCGTAAAATGCTCTTAGGGCACAATTATTTATAGGGATGTCATTGATATCCCTTTTTTCTCGATTTGATTAATTGCTATACTGTATAAAGTACACCATTCCTTCCAATTTCTCTTACAAAAGCCATAGAAAATACTTCAATATTTAGTCAGAGTTTCATTTTGCGTTAGTTTAACAGGAAAACGTCCGGGAAAAGTGTATTTTCTATTTATAATCATACGCCATTATTGGGGTACAGAATATTGATTATTTCGATTCGATACCCAACCATTCGATTCGATTTAATTGACAAAGTTAAAATGTTGATTTATCGATTTGTCGACTATCGATGACATCCCTAGTGATTTGTACCTTATTATTGGAATCCATCCAGGAAAACTAGTTGTGGGAAGAAAAGCGCAAACACATCAACCAAAGATTGAAAATTCATATGTAAGAATAGTCAGACCTGCATGGCAGACCACCCCTCTATAAGGACCAGTCCAAAAATAGCACCCCCCCCCCCCCCTCTGGTTAAAAGAATGCATGTTTCATCTGTTAGTAAAGACTTACCTGACTCTAACCCCTAGGCTGCTGGTAGCTAATTTAGTCATTTAGTCAAAAAACCTGAGAAATGACTGTAACCCTGGCATATGGGTAAGCTTCTTAGAGTACTCAGTAAGAGCTTTCCAATGAATAACAACATGACTTGATTTAGATGATTTTAATAATTCTCCTAGTGATGTCACACTTATGCCAGTACAAGGCCTCTGACATAGCCAGGTCTACAGCGCATATAGTAATTGGTCTCTTGCTACATATCCATTCTTTTATTCATCTAAGTTTGAATTAGTTTCCTACCTTGATTCCAGCACCACCGTCTTTACGGTCCTTCGTAAGTTCCGCTCTCCATTCCTGTAGCTCTGTATCTAATTCTATCTTCTCTGGTGTGTCTGTAGTTTAAGGAAGAGGAAAAATAAATCATACACAAAATAAAATATTTGTATCTAAGATAAGCAGAAAAGACACTGATCACTTGACCATATTCAAATTCTAGAGTTTAATGCAAAGTACTTATATTCATTCCACCATATGACACTAAATCTTTCATACCTTTACCCACATTATCTACTTTGTTTTCTGAAAAACTCTAGAACTGACCACTACAGTAATTTTCACAGATACACTTTTATTTAAACTCAAATAGATTCTTGGACTCACTACTAAAGCAATTTTCAAAGATTTATTTTTGCTGGTATTCTAAAAGTGCCCTTTGCTCTCAAAGAGTTCTGGAACTCACACAGGATCCTAGCCAGGATTTAGAAATTGGGTGCCCAAAGTTGACAATTGTAAAAATTTTCGGGCATCCTTTTTTCAAGGGAGACAGGTATCTGACCACTATTTACTTAAACAAGTATTTACTCATTTAAAAATAGGGCATTAATACTTATACAATGTGATTTTTATTGAGATGCAAAACTTATTTTAAACTATATACTTGAGATTGACATCTTTATAAATTGATCACAAAAATATATTGGATGTCCTGAGGCATGATTTTTTAGGGTTTGGGTGTCCAAATGAGGCCCAGACGCCCTGCTTGCTGAGACTGGTATTTACTCACCATAGTAATGTCTGACGATCTTCTTTACATATGTCATGATTGCTTTGTGGAGTAGCATGGCGTCATCTCTGTAGTGGTAGTTTGGCAACGTGTCTGGTTGTAGCACCTAAAGGGTTAAAGAGAAAGGTCACATATAATACAAAAAATGAAATGTAAATCACTGTATGTAGACTTTATAACTTACATAAATAATTCAATCAAAGTAGAAAATGTGAACATACATTCAATTTTATTGCAGATTTGTTCTCTTTAATTTTGGGTTCATTTGAAAGTAGGCTGTCAGTTTGTTTATATATATATATATATATATATATATATATATATATATATATATATATATATATATATATATATATATATATATATATATATATATATATATATATATATATATATATATATATATATATATATATATATACATATATATATTTATATATATATATATATATATATATATGTGTAAATATATACAGGGCGTCCCAAAAAAATGCAATCCTCCACTTTAACCATTATTTCTTCAAAATAGCTCAAGTAACTCCAAAAATCACTTCATGGTTGATGAGAATGATATCTTAGAGATAACCTGTTGCAGTTTCAAGCAAATCCATGACAAAGCTTTGAGGCAACGTTTGAACCCTCTATCATTTCACTCCAACACAAGGTAAATTTCCAATGCATGGCTGCATACTGACCAAGCAAGTGAGGCTGCTATTTTTAGCATGCGGCTCTGGCTGGACACTCAAAACCAGTCTTCACCATAGGTTTACATTGCTTTGGAGTGAAATGATATAGGTGTCAAACTTTGCCTCACAACTTTGACATGGATGATCAGATTTGGTTGAAACTATAACAGTTTATCTCTAAGATATTATTCTCATTAAGCATGAAGTCATTTTTGATGTTACTTAAGCTTGTTTGAAGAAATAATGGGAAAGGGGGAGGATAGGACGCCCTGTATGTATATATATATATATAATATATATATGTATACTGTAAATCACTTAAATATGGCGTGAACATGAAATAGCGCAAATACGATACTGCCCTGGATAGCGTGATCTAGGTATAGCGATGAACGGGAACAGCAGCAGCAAGTTCAATTAAGAATTTTTTAAAGACGGGGATTTTACACTAGCGCATATGGGCAAAGCGCTATTATCGCTATCTTATTGTTCCCGCTATACTTAAGTGATTTACAGTATATGTGTGTAATCAATTCAAAAATAAATTTCAATTTCATGTTATTGCAATTATTTTAACTTAAAAATATCATTTCACACTTGTAAAGGCCAAAAGAGCCTGACCCTTCCATGATAAATTTTTGTCAAAGATCCTTTCTGAAAATATCAAATGGGGGAATATCACCAATCAGCAATCCAAAAACTCTCCTTCATATACTTTGTAAGTTCATGCTTGGATCTTCACTCATTAATGCTCACAACAGCCAAAAGCAGCCTCACAATTTTAATGATATTATGCAGACAAAAGCAAAGTCAGGAAAATATTTGATTGAGAAATGTCAATCAGAACATTACCCATAATTCTCCTTCAAATATTTTGTAAAACCGTTCTCAATTTCCAAGTTATTGTCAAAAGTATCATAGATCCAGACGACATCTTCAGGAGGACCTCTTCAGTATAAATGGGTTAAAAGACCACTGTATAACTTACCCCCCTTGTTTCTAATTCCTTTGGCAAGTTCCCATGGACGTCTAATCGCCATAACTTAGTTCTGAAATCAAATAACAATGCAGTCAATTCATATATATGTACATGTACCCAGATTTTAGGTATCAGTGGACATTTTCTATTAGATGATTTGCATTAAAAATATTTGGTCGCTAATTGTAGTATTTAAGGCCGCCTTATTTCAATTGTTCGTTGCCCTAAATTATTTATGGTCACCTAAGGTCAGTGAGCACTGGTCTTATTCTTATACTGCATTACTACTTATTATCCCAATCCCAATCATGCATTATCTATTTTTTGAGATATAACTTTTCCCAAAATTTAAAAAAATCTTTGAGATAATGACATATTTGGCGTGAATTGAGCCATGAAAATAGGGCGAGACCAGCCCTACATTAATGTTGATAACTACATTAATTAAAGTTAGAAAAAGTTTTTCGTTTATTGCAAATCAATCAACCCAATACAAAAAGTCCCATTTGTTTGATTTTCATACATACATACATAATATAGGGCTATTAGTCTAGTGAAAAATCGTAGAATTGCGTGAATTGAGCAAAGTGACCACTTACCCTCTTCGGATGAGCTCAAACATTCCTGCCCGCCCGACTGTCATCGTCTTATCAACCCAGCCTCCTTCTGATACCAACGTATCCAGACCTCTCCTGAAATATCAAAATCAAAATACTCACATTACACCAGATTAACTTGTCAAAGGACAATTTCACCATGAATAAAACATAGGCCCAAATAGTTTCTTAGAGTATTCTCTTCTTGAATCCAAGTTAATTCCCACCACTGCCATTCTTCACACAAAAAGTATATTGCTGTTTAAACACATCCTAACGCACAAGAAATGGAGCTACTGGAGGCAGCCATTTTAGTCTATTAATAGCTTATCTGAAGCTGCTTGGTACTCGCTTGTCATTAGCAGCTACCTTACTGGTAGTGGTGGGACCTAAGAAACTATTTGGGCCTATATGTTATATTCATGGTGTAAATGTCCTTTGATGATCACTGTGGCAAAAAAATAACCTGACAACTTTGATGAAATCTAGTTGGGAAATCATTTGAAGGATAAATGTAAATTAGAACACAACCATCAACTATCCTTCAAATGTTTTGGAAAAGCATTCTTTATTTCGACGTTTTTGTTAAATGTATCACAGATCCAGAAGACAATTTCAAGAAACAGATTTAAGCACAGTGATAAAAACTAACACTAGCCCACTAGCCAATGCGAATTTCTTTCAAATTGGGCGAGTAAGAGTCGAAATATGCTCGCCCATTGGGCGAGTGAACAATTACCCACCACTCAATATAAAAATTCCCACCCCAAACCCTTTGTTTTGAAAAATAAAAAGGAAAAACTAAGAACAAATGCTCACATGTCGTTGTCTTGTTTACATCCCCGCCATTTGCAACAGGCTTCGCCTGACCAGGACTAGTAAGTTCAAAAATTCACTAGCCCAGTGGGCTAGTAATAGTAAAAATTAGTCTTTAAGACTGTAAGCATTATCCCTTTCAATGCCAAGGCTACTTTCGTCCAAAGCACAAGGACTCACTGATTTTGGAAAATTATCCAAACTCTGTCATGTTGGTATTCATTGGAAAGCTCTCACTGAATACTCTAAGATGAGTACCCATGTACTCGGTCATTTTTCAGGGTTTTTGCATAATTTTGTTTGGCGTCTTTGTGCTTTGGGCGAAAGTAACCTCAGCATTGGAAGGGTTTGAAAAGTTGCATGACTCTGTAACTTACCAGTTTATGGCTATTAGGAAGAGGAAATGTGGGGCAAGAAGTTTGAAAATGGGATGGGACGGAGAAAGATTTCTGTGTGTGATCGCAACCACTCCTTCCATGATCATATGTGTGAAACCTGAAACAGAGAGAAGAATGAGTCTCCATAGGACAAAAGTAGCATGCATCGGGCATAACTGTAATTTCGCCTGTATAGGACGCACCTGTACATAAGACGCACCCCTTGTTCTAGCCTTTAAGATGATGTACAGGTGAACTTGGATATGACGGACTCAATGGGACAAGGAAAATTGGTCCGTCATTTGCAAAATTCATCGTATACATATGAGGAATACTCGATATGCATCGGACTGGGACCAAGCATATCGTCCGTCATATGCAAAAATCTGTCGTACAGTGGTCCGTCATATCCAAGTTCACCTGTATAAACCTTAGCTTTGTGTAACGTGCACACCTCCTTTTCGTGAAAAAGTCTGCCTTTTCTAGCATCGCTGCTGACATGAGGAGGGTCAAAAAATCAACTCCTCATGAATAATGCTATAAAACCAGTAAAACCACATTTCGAAAGCTTTATTACACAAGTAATGTACCGAACAATATAGACAGGACATGCCAGAGTGGCAAATCGGGACTTTTCGACACAATTAAGTCGGGATTTTATTAGGAGTTTATTCGACTATATGGACCATAAACATCTGCCCACTGACTATTCTTTAACCCATTAATGCTCACAGCGGCCAAAACCAGCCTGACAATTTTGATGAAATCTTTCATGCTAAAGCATAATTGGCAAAATATTTGAAGGAGAAATGTTGATAAGAACATTACCTACAACTCCTCTTCAATTATTTTGTAAAATCATACTCAGTTCAAAAGTTATCTTTAAAAGTATCTTCGATCCAGACGTCAACTTCTGAAGGCACTCTTACGTGTTAATGGGTTAAAACGCTTTTCAAAATAAGTGGAAAGGCCGCTATATCAAATATCAATTATTATCATTACTATTACTTACCTAGATGTGTGAGGGACTGGTGGTATATGACTATTACTTACCTAGATGTGTGAGGGACTGGTGGTATATGACTATTACTTACCTAGATGTGTGAGGGACTGGTGATATATGACTATTACTTACCTAGATGTGTGAGGGACTGGTGGTATATGACTATTGCTTACCTAGATGTGTGAGGGACTGGTGGTATATGACTATTGCTTACCTAGATGTGTGAGGGACTGGTGATATATGACTATTGCTTACCTAGATGTGTGAGGGACTGGTGATATATGACTATTACTTACCTAGATGTGTGAGGGACTGGTGATATATGACTATTACTTACCTAGATGTGTGAGGGACTGGTGATATATGACTATTACTTACCTAGATGTGTTAGGGACTGGTGATATATGACTATTACTTACCTAGATGTGTGAGGGACTGGTGATATATGACTATTACTTACCTAGATGTGTGAGGGACTGGTGGTATATGACTATTACTTACCTAGATGTGTGAGGGACTGGTGATATATGACTATTACTTACCTAGATGTGTGAGGGACTGGTGGTATATGACTATTACTTACCTAGATGTGTGAGGGACTGGTGATATATGACTATTACTTACCTAGATGTGTGAGGGACTGGTGGTATATGACTATTACTTACCTAGATGTGTGAGGGACTGGTGGTATATGACTATTACTTACCTAGATGTGTGAGGGACTGGTGATATATGACTATTACTTACCTAGATGTGTGAGGGACTGGTGATATATGACTATTACTTACCTAGATGTGTGAGGGACTGGTGATATATGACTATTACTTACCTAGATGTGTAAGGGACTGGTGGTATATGACTATTACTTACCTAGATGTGTTAGGGACTGGTGGTATATGACTATTACTTACCTAGATGTGTTAGGGACTGGTGGTATATGACTATTACTTACCTAGATGTGTAAGGGACTGGTGGTATATGACTATTACTTACCTAGATGTGTGAGGGACTGGTGGTATATGACTATTGCTTACCTAGATGTGTTAGGGACTGGTGGTATATGACTATTACTTACCTAGATGTGTGAGGGACTGGTGGTATATGACTATTACTTACCTAGATGTGTGAGGGACTGGTGGTATATGACTATTGCTTACCTAGATGTGTGAGGGACTGGTGGTATATGACTATTACTTACCTATATGTGTGAGGGACTGGTGATATATGACTATTACTTACCTAGATGTGTGAGGGACTGGTGGTATATGGCATCTGCATTGTTAAACCACATCTTAGCCAGAAGCCAGGTGAATGGAGGGTCATTAGGAAGGAAAACCTGCAGCAGAGAAACAAACTTATATTAGCCAGGATTTCAGAAATGCCTGTCCAACACAGCAATTCCTAAATTTCTGCCCGTCGAGATTAAGTTACTCAGCTACTTCAAATCCTTATACCAGCTACATTAAATAGCCTATTGAGTCCAAAACGGCAACTTACACATCAGCTATGTTCTTGCATGAATATGGTTTGTTAGGAAAAGATTTGGTTATTACCTCAGAAAAGTCAAAATTGAAAATTATGAAAATCATCCGAACTAAGTAATTGCCATTTGCCAGGATTTCAGTCATTTCCAAGCTTTTTGTCATCATTTCATTTTGACCAAGTTAGCCACCAGCAACATAAGGGTTAATATCATACCGGGTTATCTCCACCTAGTTCCTGTTCTAGCTGGATGGCTATTGGTACAAGTTCTTTCTCCCCCGTCGTGAAAAACAGCGCCATCGGTGAACACAGCTGAAATAAGCACATAGAAATCATACTCGAAATGTTCAAGTCTAAGGCACTAGTACAGAATCTTGCCTACTGCAAGCTCAATAATTAGTAGGGATGTCACTGTTTAGAATCTTTTCTCAATTCAATATATTGGTAATTTGTTTTCGATTTCGATTACTGTAGAACACACAATGTACGCGTCTGTTTATATATAGCGTACATAGCGTGTGGTTCCAATTCGCTATATATAAAAACGCTGTACTTTTTTATTTGTACTTTCTTTATGTTAGAGGCGGCTACCGTTGCCAACATAAAGATACGCTATGATGCGAAAACTCCCCAATTTGCTATATTTGCAAGACGCGTCATATGTGTGTTCTACAGTATTTGATATATTGATATGTGTATTGACAAGTGAAAATAGGCTGTATTGTTTGAGGAGAGTTATCAGTATATCCATAAGAGCCATATCAATGACACCCCTAATAATTAGGTATTGGCACCTTTACATTTTCACAATAAAAAACAATATCAATATTTCCTTACTGATACAATATATTGCCAATATTTTTAACAATAATGTCTGCCTACGAGGAATCAAATTTGGATTAGTTACTAATGCCTGCTTCAGAAATTTCACTAATAAATAGCAAACTTCTTTTGTGCCAAGATGTCCAGGTATCAGTTAAGTCAATTTTATACTGTTATGCAGTACCAGTATACCAGATCTTAAGACATACAATATTTAAAATTAAAATTTAAAATTGGTATTTTGTAGTGTATTTGTTTTTTGTGTGTTTGTTTTATATCCTTGTATCGAGTACCAGCATTGACCCCTACATACAATTATAATTCACTCATTACATATAATTCAAACAAGAATAATCGTTAGTTTGATTTATGACTGATGATGTATATATTTTTTTTTCAGATTTGCAAAATAGGGAATGAAAAAAAAAGAAAAAGATATTTCAATCTTTTATCATTCTACCAGGTATCTTCTTCCATCTGAGAATAAAAATTATTCGAGATGTCAACTAGTGTTGGGACGATCATCGATTATAATCGATAATTGATCGTTTGCCTCTCTTTTACTGATTAATTGATTACAAAACTGGCAATCGATAATAAGCGGAAAAGGTGACACCTAGTGGCAAAGTATAGAACTAAATGACAGGATATGAAACTAAGCTCCAAAAAAACTTCACAACGAAGTTATGGTAGGTGCTAATAGCATTAATTGTCATAGACTATCATTTATCATAAGCCTCTAGACCTCTAATACCAAATTACTGCAAAAGCGCGAAGAACTGATCATGATCGATAATCGATCGGTTGGCTGCAACTGATTATCGATCATGAAATTGCAACCGATTCCCAACCCTAATGAAAACTGTGACATGTTTCTAAGATTTTTGATCACTACTTACTGGTCTATCATCCTCTGTGGGGAGATATTCTAAAATCTTCAGATCCACGATGAACAATCTCTTGGCGTCTATGACTTGCTTGAGCGTCCAGCCCTCCAGGAATGGGCGTAACATATCTGCCGTAGCACCAAAACTGAAAAGTTTTACATAGACAATAAGGTTTGAGACGGTACAGGTAAAAATATTTTGAAATCATTCCAGTGACAAGCGCTTGACAGTTATTATTCAAAAGTGAGATAAACCTCAAATAGGACAATAATCTATATCTTAGAGACAAAGTAAACACCATAATTTGGAATATTACATACTATTTAAAATAATATTATCAATCACATAATGAGAAGATCATACATATATATATATATATATATATATGTATATATATGTATGTATATATATATATATATATATAAATATATATATATATATATATATATATATATATATATATATATATATATATATATATATATATATATATATATATATTACATCATATTAGCTACCTCTCTTATCAGTTTTCTTAAAATATACTTTACTATAATTTCCTATAGAGATGTACAAAGCCTTCCTCTCCACCACTGTTCAAACCAAGGTACACTTTATCAAATAAGTGTTCTTGAAATATTTCCAATTTCCATCCCAGCTCCTCTACTTACTTTTCGGGAATTTCTTGGCAGAGTTTTATAAGTACTGGATTACATCCCGCAACCCGCTGCAGGCCAAAGAAAACATCATTACTCCACCGGTTCAAACCCTGAAAAAAAAGTGAAACCATTAGGTATGCTGAAACCTAGTTCTTTATGGTGAACACCTTTGCTCAGTGCTAAACAGTAACAAGAGTAATTGACTTAAGGAGGACAGCCAACTAAGGAAGGTTCGCAAAGAGACGTGTTCAACCTAAGAATGCACTCTTGTAAAAATGTTCTCATGAAAAAAGTGATTGAGTTATAAAGGATCTCCTGCAATAGTGTTCAATCTAACCCTTCTGCTGCTGGTGACTAATTTTGCCAATATAAAATGATGCAAAAAATGCTTTAAAATGACTGAAACCCTGACACATGGGTACTCATCTGAGAGTACTCAGAGAGAGCTTACCAACATGTGAATACCAACATGACAGGGTTCAAAAATCTTTGAATCCTTGTTTTTTGGACAAAAGTAGTAGTCCCAGCATTGAAAGGGTTAATGAAGTTCTTTTCTAGAAGTGTTCTCCTTATATTGGTTCTCCTTTAATAGTGTACAACTTTAATATGGATGTTCTCCAACAGAAGTGTTTAACTTATGGAAGTTTTCAACGAGGTTCAAATGTAGAAGTGTCCAACTTATTGTGATTCTCCTGAAGTAGCGTTCAATTTAGGCAGATTCCTGTTCAGAAGTGTTCAACTCTTGGATATGCTCCTTTAGCATGTTCAACTTATGTAGGTTTTCCTGTGAAATTGTTCAATCCATAGAAGGATATGGAACATTTTAATCTTTAAAGGCGTTCAACTTATGGAAGTTCTCATCTAAACCTTGATAGCCAACTTGAGGAGATCGATGCAGTGGCCTAATTGATAACACGTTTGACTATTATAAGCTACCGAAGGGCCGCGGGTTCGATCCCAGCCAGCGGCTACTACATATGGTCTGTCCTTAGACAGGACAGTTTACTTCTCATTGTCAAGTGCTTCGGATTGCACTTAAAGCCATAGGTGCAGTCGGCCAAGAGCCCTGGTAGCTTGTGTTTATTGTATAAAAAAATACTGACTTAAAATAAAGATTACTATACGTTGAGAGCTGCACTCACAGAAGGAGATCAACTCATGAGCTCACCACCACTTTCACTTGTGAGCTCATGAGCTCTTGGATGCGCGGTTTTTAGAATGATTATTCATTATTCAGCCCACCAATTAAGAAAGAAATACTTACTGATGGAGAATTGCTAAAAGTTACATGATTGGTTATTTCATTTTAAAATGTGCTTGCATACAAGAATACATATCTATATTTACATATTGCTTTCTATAGAGCGGTACAAAGGTCAGTATAACGCTCAACACTGCCTGTATATATTGGAGATTGTAAACAAAACATGACAGCGATAAGCAGTAATAAGAACGTTTGTGTTAGGTGTTCTGTATTACGTTTGCGTTCCTATTATAGACGCGAGTTAACGACTTCAGCTCGAGCTCGGCTCGCCTGCCCTAAATGCTTGAGCCACTCGAGTTCGTGAGTGGTGACTGCAGCTCTATTTTCAACTGACTATGTTGAGTACAGAGGGTAAAGGAGCATGTACGTGTTAACCTTATGGAGTTTCTCTCAAATAACAATAGGGGTAGAAGTGCACAATGTGTTACTGAATAAAAGGATATTTAGATTCTCTATTTCCTTGTCAAATAAACCATCAAAAACAAAGAGGTTATGAAAATAAACATTTTAATTCATTCCTGGAGACTATCTACGGTCATGCAAGTTTTCTTAGTTTACAGATGAACAGGAGTGCATATTGTAAAACATAAATGTTTACATCATTTAGACGCCTGTGCTCAGGGTCATTAAAGTGCCTACCCACACTGTGGGTATATGGTTTGCCTGTGAAATAAACCTGAAATGTTGACACATTCTCTCTCTTAGTGTTCTTTTTGTGAAGTCTGCTAAATGTTCTGACCACATTAATTTAGTAGGCATAACATCCAGTTTCATATTTCTTCTACATTAGATTTTAACTGTCACAATTCATAAATTTAGCACAATTAACCATGAATGTTCAGTTATGAAATGGCTGTTGCTTACCATTTTGGTCATCAAAGTGACATGGACTGCTAATTTTTCTGGCGGACCACTACACTACATTTTGATGGACCGTTTGACCACCAAGGCTTAGCAAACTGTTTTCAGCACTGTCTAAAGATTATCTAGTTACAACTTAGCTGCAACATGGCAGAAAAAGTTATGATAAATGAAATTTCAAACTATGTGCCAGTCCCTGTTGGGACCTGGAATACTTACGTAGGGGGTCCCTAGGTCCAGGCTGTAGATATTGCTGAGGTCCTCCAGTCCCTCCCATCTCTCCGCGGCCATATGAGTCAGCTTGGCGGACACGATCAACTTGGCCTTCTTCTTCAGTATGTCCCACTGAAAAACAGTTAGAAAACAAGATGTTAGCATAGGTTGGGACTTGGGAGCAAATTCAATAGTACACGGCCCAGGATTTCAAAAATGCATGTCAATTCCAAAAATTTTGCCCATCCACATCAAGCTACTAAATTACTTCAAATACTTTTATACGCCTATTGTACCAAAAAAGGGCAATTTACACTTCAGTTATGTCCTAGTAGATGGTTTGTTAGTAAAGTTTTTAGTTTTTACCCCAAAAGTCAAAATTGAAAATTTTTCATAGAAATTTTTGCCTATACGAAAAAGGAGGTTTTCAGGAAACTGGATAAGTCCCTGTAACATGGGCCATATCTCAGAGGAGTGAATTAAGGTGGATTCAGGTTTCCAAAAGAAAAGTGAAGAGAGGCAATAAGACTATATTTTGGAAATGTAATACACACTTATGGATGAATGCATGGATGGGTGGATCGGTCAATAGGTACTAGTGGTCGGACGATAAAGCGAGAACTCGAGCATTCGGTTGAGCTGAGGCCGACTCGACCCGTTCGAAAGGCATTTGAAATAACTAATTATTTCAAATGTGAAATTTCTGAAGAAATTTTGTGAAATTACGCGGCCAAAACTTACAAAAACATTAGAACTTTCGTTAAAGTGACACGGAACGGCTCCGTGTCAACACCCAAGAGTTAAACAAATCTTTTGCACCGATTCATCAAGTGCCGCGGTACACCGCACTTGTGCCTGGCATGTGCTGGTGCATGCCGCGGCACAATAATGTTTGAAATCGTTTGCCTTAACATTACGGCAATATGGCCGTAAAACTCGAACCAAATCAATTAATTGTTCGAAATATTTTTTCGATCAATCGATTCAATAAAATCTATTCGCATCAGAACCCTAATAGGTACTGGATCTAATCCCTTCTTTTATGATGCACTACTTGCTAGGCAAAATCTACCCTTAAATGGCAGAAAAAGTAATTGCAATCTGTATTCTATTCTCCCTTTTGACTTACCATCCAAAAGTTGAAGTTCGAAAAGTTAAATCTATGAGATTGGAAATAGGATCATCCAATTAGAATTCATACAAAACATTTGCTTTGTTTTAGACTAAACTTACCTGGTATTCTGAGGAAAATTTCTCATCTTCTGGGATATCAATTATCTGAAAGAGAAAGAAAAATAATCATCAGTTCACATTAAAATGACAACAAATGAAATTCCATGAGCAGTAAAATATAAATATTTGAAATTGATTGCTTTGAGCATGGGCCATGCCCCTAGATTTTGCTGTGGGCCCCTAGATTTTTCAGACATGGGGCCCGAAATAGTATCTATTATAACCAGAAATCCTGTGTTTGACCACTAATTTTTATCAAAAGACCTTTTCGGGCCCTAAGCCTGAAACCTAAGGCCTAAAAGAAAAAGTTGTTTGTTTCCTGTAACCCTACACTAACAAGTTTTTATTCAAAAAAATCCCTACCCTAAAGTTTTTTCCACCCTCCCAACTCCCAATTAACGTAAAACATGCATAAAACACATTTTTGACCAAAAAAATAATGATTTGTGGCTGTCTTGAAACGGTAATTCTAGTCTTTTTCTTTGACATTTCAGTGTGAATACTTAAACTGTGAATGAAATCAAAGTAAATTACATTGATATAAGGAACTGATGATAGTGCAATTGTAAGAAAAGAAAATCAACTATTTCCAGGACAACCAAATGATCTGCGATTTCAATCTCAGATATACCAGAATGGTAAACTACTTGCAATCAATTTTTTGAGGCATGATTGCAAATCTTTTAGATAAGAAATATATTTATGGTGATGTAAATGACAAGTTATAATGTTCTATTCCCCCCTCCCGCCCATATACTATAACTCCCCCCCCCCCCCCCCCCCCGATACTATAAAGCCTTTTCCGAACAGGGTGCCCAAAATGGGGTTGCAATAAGACAGGGTGTCCAAACCCCCTAACTGAAAAAAATAAAAGTCATCAAATTGACCATATACATTGACAGATCAAGTAATTATGTGCTTTATCTCTCCAACAAATGTATTTGTTATCATTTAGGAATGAAACTTTTTAAAATATCTACTTGTAATTATTATTTTCAAAAAATTCTGACCAAAAGATAGGGTGTCTTTTCCCCCAAAAATTGGTATTTTTCGTGGCCTAGGGTGTCAAAAAGACACCCTGACACCCTGCTGGCTAAGACCCTGCCCAATATCCTATTCAGTCAAACTCCTTCCAAGTTGGCAAAATACCACCTGCGTAGAAAGACCACCTGCCCATTCACTCCTGCCTGAAAATGGGAAGGTCAATCCCTGCTTCAATAGACAGTTCTGTCTTCCAAGGGAAAATGCCTACTGAAATTCCTGCACTAGTGTGGATTCCTCATATATGCCTCCCATGCACAAGAAATGTGGCTTCACTACTATTCCTACCAAAAATGTCACACATATCTTAAGACATGGCTAAAGAAGTTCACAGGAATGTGTGTTTATTTTCAATTGCAACACGCGTGAGTGGGTTTTAAATGTAGGTTTAACCCTTCCAATACTGAGGCTATTTTCGTCAAGTACAAGGACGTAAAGATTCTTGAAAACCATTCAAACCCTGTCATGTTGGTATTCATTGGATAGCTCTTGCAGAGTACTCTCAGATGAGTACCCATTTGCCAGGGTTGCAGTCATTTTTCAGGTATTTTGCATCATTTTGTATTGGCCAAATTAGCCACCAGCAGCATATGGTTTAACAAAGACTAGAAAAAATACACAAAGACCTATAAGAAGAATGCCACCTGCCTTGCGGGATCAGAATCATGCTCTTAACAAAGATTTGGAAACAGGGGGTCGAAACTGAGGATTCTTTAAAATTTTGGGGTCAAAAGTCAATAACCCAATTTAGAAGAAGAATCATCCCAACTCTATATATGGACAAGTCTTTCAGTTGAAGGTCAGGGGCCTTTATGTAATGCTTGTGATGCGTTTGAACAATGAACTTTCAATAACAATGACCACAGCCACAGGATATGCACTAAGCAGAGCTTAACCCTTATGCTGCTGATGGCTAATTTGGCCAAAAATGATGGAAAAAACCTTAAAAATGGCTGAAACCCTGGAACATGTGTACTCATCTGAGGGTACTCAGTGAGAGCTTTCCAATGAATACCAACATGACAGGGTTTAGATTTTTTTCTACTAGTATCTTAGCTTTCTTGTGCTTTGGACAAAAGTAGCCTCAGCATTGGAAGGGTTAACCCTAATTATGCTGCTGGTGGCTAATTTGGCCAATACAAAATGCACAAAAAAACTGAAAAATGATTGAAACCCTGGCACATGAGTACTTATCTGAAAGTACTCAGCGAGAGCTTTCCAATGAATACCAGCATGACAGGGTTTATATGATTTTCAAAAATCATTATATCTTTGTGCTTAGGACTGTTGAAGTAGCCTCAGCATTGGAAGGGTTAATACTTAAATAGGCCCCAGGTTAAGGAGAAACCAATGGAATTGAGTTTTCACAGGTGATATCTCTAGACAGTGTTTTGGGGGGCAGGTGGTCCCTCTACGCAGGTGGTATTTTGCCAACTTGGGAGGAGTTTGACTAAATATGATATTGGGCAGGGTCTTAGCCAGGATTTAGAAACTGGGTGCCCAAAATTGGCAATTGTAAAATTTTGGGGCATCCAATTTTTTTAGGGGGACCAGCCGGACCACAATATTCTCAGATTTTAACCATAAACATGTATAAATTTATCAAAATAAGGCATGGTATCCTTATACAATGTCATGGGAATCATAATATGGAGATGAAAAAATTAATAATATGCTTGAGATTGACATTTTATAAAATTCCTCACAAAATATTTGGGTGTCCTTAGGGCTGCGTCTTAAGGGTTAGGGTGTCCAAAAAGACACCCAGACGCCCTGCTGGCTAAGACCATGATATTGGGTCACCTTCTTGGCAGTGACTGAGTAAGAGTCGGGTAAGAATCTGTGTCAAGGTTATACTCACGGTGACCTGAAAGTCCCCCACATGCTAGGTTTAGAGAGTTTCTATGTTGACTCCCCAGGTGAATGTTTACCTTCTATACAAAATACATTCCAGCAGGCTTGAATGAATATGTTCCGTATGGACTCTGGAGGACTATCATAGGGAAAATACCTGTTTCTAGAAAGTTACTACTTTAACCCCTTGCATCAGACAAATAGTTCATTAAATGTTTGTTTATTTTGTTATCAAGGTGTTAGCTGTTAGGCTGACAGCTCATCAGCTGACCACCCTAATCAAAGGTGTCCTATGGACTTGAATAAATATGTAAAACTACATAACTAGTCATGTGTACTCTCTGACCTATCCCCCACCAGAACAACTGTACAGGTGAGCCTTAAAGACCCCGAGATAAGTCACAAATTCCCCTACAAAGTTTCTCCTTTCCCCTTAACCCTTCCAATGCTACGGCTATATTTTTGTCCAAAACACGCATGCGTTTCACATTTCATGCATGTTTTATGTTGATTGGGAGTTGGAAGGGCAGAACAAACTTTAGGGTATAGGGATCTTTTTGAGAAAAACTTGTTAGGGTAGGTTACAGGAAACAAACAACTTTTTAGACCTAAACAAAACACTATCAACTGGCTAGTCAGCACTAAGTCACCATATGGTAGAAAAAGTGAGGAAAACCCATGCAAAATAGATATACCTAAAACCTTAGGCTATAGGGTTAGAACTCTGGTGTCAGTAACCTCTGGTAATTCAACAGGATATGATTACATCAAAGCTGATGATTAGGGCTAAACTACCGATGATCATTATACAGTTAATTACTCTTTGTAAATTATCACTATCACAACTTGAATCATATAAATAAGACTACACAAAATCAACTGTTTGTTTTACAGGGATAATATGCCCTGGGCAGGGTCTTAGCCAGCAGGGTGTCTGGGTGTCTTTTGGACTCCCTAGTTCATGAAAAATACCTGATTTTAGGTAAAAAGACACCCTACATTTTGGTATGTGTTTTTCATAAATACTGATTCCAAGTTAAATTTCTAAAAAGTTTTAACTTGAAAATAATGACAAAGACATTTCTTGAAGAATTAAGCGAATACTTACTTGATTTGTTAATGTACATAATCGCTGTAATGATTTTTACTTTTTCAATCAGGGATTTTGGACACCCTAAATTCTTGAAATTCCACTTTGGACACCCTGTTATGAAAATCCTGGCTAAGTCCTTGGCCCTGGGACTCTTGATTTAGACACTCTCATAACTAAGGGTTTAAGTACAGGTACTCCATACAATACCAAATACCAATATCAAAAGAAGAAATGCAAAATAACATTTAAGATCCATTTAGGGTCTTAGCCAAGATTTAGAAACTTGGTGCCCAAAATTGGCAATTGTAAAGTTTTGGGTTGTTCTCGTTTTCAGGGGAGATCACAATATACTCAGATTACAACCATAAACATGTATGTATTTACTTGTTGAAATAAGGTAAAATATACTTATACAAATATGAGAAATATATTGAGGCGGCAAAAAAATTAATTATATGCTTGAAATTGACATTTTGAGAAATTACTCTTGAGGGGTGATTTTTGAAAGTTTGGGTGCCCAAATGACGCCCAGATGCCCTGCTGGCTTCAAGACAATGACCTAGGCTAGGGTTAGAACTCTGGTGTCAGTAACCTCTGGTGCTTCAACAGGATATATCAAAGCAGATGGGTGGACTGAACTACTATTGCTTATTATATAGTAATTACTCATTTGGAGCTTTTCCATGAATACCAACATGAAACTGGCATAAATGTTTTTCAAAAATCTTTGCGTCCTTGTGCTTTGGCCAAAAGTAGCCTTAGCATTGGAAGGATTAACAAAATTAGGTCCACAGGAGGCAGATAGTTATCCTTAAGAATATTGCTAAGGTAATATCAATATAAGATTGTATAGTGAACACTTTAATGGTGTCCTAATATATAATCCCTACAAATAGCTGCTGCTTCCCATGCCGCTTGAATTTTGTTTGGCCTAATTTGTACGTAATAGGTGGTTGCTTGGCAACCAATTCGGGTCAACACATGAAATTAATTTATTGATATATATGTGTAGTATTTCTGACCTAGGGTGTTCTGAAGAGCTAACTAAGAGATAAAGAGGTAGTTCAGGGGTTTGAAATTACTACTTTGATGTTGTTCTCTGACAATAACTTTTCAGTCTTTTTTTTGGCTCTATATGGCCTTTGTGTGCTGATGCAGCTTTTTGGCAAGGCCTAGAAAAAAAGATTGTTTGTTTCCTGTAAGGCCTAAAAATAGAAATTGTTTGTTTCCGTCGTTGATTGGGAGTTTGGAGGGCGAAAAAAACTTTAGGGTAGGGATTTTTTTGAATAAAAACTTGTTAGGGTAGGGTTACAGGAAACAAACAACTTTTTTTTTAGGCCTAATGGTCTGAAAAGAAATAGGGTAGGTAGGTTGGAAAAAAGAATTTTGATTATTTTTTTGGTCAAAAATGTGTGTTTTATGCATGTTTTATGTCGATTTGGAGTTGGGAGGGCAAAAAAAAACTTAAGGGTACGGATTTTTTTTAATAAAAACTTGTGAGGGTAGGGTTACAGGAAACAAACTTTTTTTTAAGCCCAATATATATCCACTGGTTTCAAACCATGACTTGAATATGGATATTATAAAATCTACTTCACAAATGTTGTCTGGAACTAGAATACACTGTACTTTAAAAATAGCTTCTTGGATTAAAACATAAATTCACGAAGGAAAGACAATGTGTTTGATTCTGTGGGTATGACTCAAAAAGGCTCATGCGATGCCTTTACATGTTCTGAGGATTGCATCCTAAAACATGTAATAATGATCTCACCATAATAGACAGGTTTTTTGGATGCTACTGGCATCATAGTCTTAGTCAGAAGGGCGTCTGGGCATCTTTTGAACACCCAAACCCTTAAAAAGCACCCCTCAGGACAACCAATTTTTTGTAAGGGATTTCTTAAAATGTCAATCTCAAGATTATATCAATTAAATCTTTTATCTCCATATAATTCCAATAACATTGAATAAGGATATAATGTCTCATTTTGATAAATTTATACATGTTTATGGTTGGAATCTGAGTATATTGTGTTACCCCTTAAAAAGTTGGACGCCCAACAGTTTTACAATTGCCAATTGTGGGCACCCAGTTTCTAAATCCTGGCTAAGACCCTGACTGGCATGATAGGGTCAACAGGTGGTTCTTTGAGCAGATTTGACTGTACAATCGATATACATGACTTCCAGAAGCCAATATTCTTGCACTCAAATAAAATCAATCAATTTCCACTGCTATGTTATGTATCTATACATGCATTCCAGACTCATAGCATCAGCTGGTATCTTGTGTAATAAGCATATATACATACATTCATCCATACAAACACACATATATAAGTATGTGTGTGTGTATATATATATATATATATATATATATATATATATATATATATATATATATATATATATATATATATATATATATATATATATATATAATTATATATATATATATATATATATATATATATATATATATATATATATATATATATATATATAATTATATATATATATATATATATATATATATATATATACACATATATATGTGTATATGTATATATACATATATATGTATATAAGCAGTGTTACGAATGAACTTATATGATGCTCAGATGTCAATACTCATACAGTTTCTCATGATATGGGTATTGATAATTTAATGGGGCCTGCTAAATAATGAATATGCCCCAGACGTTAAGGTAGATTCGCCTAAGACACAGTGCAAATTGTGATACATACACAATACCCTTACTTCTTTTTTGTGCAAATCAGTCCTTTTCATTTAGTTGTTTATTGCAGCTACCTCTAAAATATTTAATCTTGCATAAATGAATAAATTAGCGTATTGCACAAATAAATGTTGCACTGTGCTATACATGTTTGGAACACTACTTAGTAATACCAATGGTAGGCCCCTTTAAAAGCAATAATTATTGCGGATCAAATACACACAAATATTCATCAGGCCAAATTTATGGAATGGGTTTGAAAGGACTTTGTTTTGATCAAAATTATCTTTATGCTAAAAAATCTATCAGGACTGAGGCCCTTCCTATTAACTAGAACTGCTGTAGAACATTAGAAGTGAACAGATCCCTGCTTGAAGGGTGCAATACCTGTAAATAATAATATGTACCCAAAAACCCACCCTCTTGGCTCTCACCCAAAGGGCCTAGAGCTACCTCTTAAGACAGGTACCCCTACATCATAAACATAATTATACACATGTGTACATGCAGGACTTGAGAGAAAAACTAGACGGTTGAATGAATTTCTCAGGGAAAGTATACTTAAACCCTTGTTACTGTTACTGGGTCAGGTTAACCCTTCCAATTCTGAGGCTATTTTCATCCTAAGCACAAGGAAGTAGAAATCTTTGAAAACCATTTAAACTATGGTGTGTTGGTATTCCTTGGATAGCTCTCGCTAAGCACTCTCAGATGAGTAACCATTTT
>OZ012690.1:4015890-4033558 GCA_963942565.1 Maea johnstoni | reverse complement strand
AAAACCCCTGGCACATGGGTACTCATCTGAAAGTGCTCAGCGAGAGCTTTCCAGTGAATACCAACATGACAGGGTTGTTTAAAGGTTTATTCGCATCCTTGTGCTGTGGATGAAAATACTCAGCATTGGAAGGGTTAACCTATTCATGCTCCAGAGTTCCCTTTGAAAATTGCCGTTTTGACATAGTCTAATAGCCAGCAGGACGTCTGGGCCAAAACCACCTGACAATTTTGGTGATATCTCTCTAACAAAAGTAATATTCAGAAAATATTTGCATGAAAATCGTTCATCAGAACTACCCTTCAAAGAGTTTGTGAATTTATGCTTCATTTCTAAGTTATTTCTAAAAGTTTGACAGTCATCAAGTAGATTTCCAGGCATGAACATGTTAAGTTCTGATGAACATTTCTCCTTCAAATATTTTCCAAAGTATTCCTTTAAAAAAAATAGTCAAAACTTTTAGTGGGCATCAATGAATGGGTTAAAAAGAATGTGCTATTACACAACATAGATAAACATGATAGATAAAAGATGTAGTATATGAATACAGGCATGAATGGGTTAAGGATGACCTGAAATTTAGGAATGTAGTGCTATTACACAACCAAGGTGGCATAGGTAAACATGATAGATAAAAGATGTAGTACATGAATCCAGGCATATATGGGTTAAGAATGACCTGAGGTGTGGGAATGTAGTAAGTACTATTACACAACTAATGCGTAGGTAAACATGATAGATAAAAGATGTAGTGTATGAATGCAGGCATGTATGGGATGACCTAAGGGATGGGAAGGTAGTGCTATCATACAACCAAGACTTGATGAATAAATGGTGTAGTATAATACTATACAACATACTCAAAGATAACCCTGTGACACAACATGTCTACCAAAGAGACATCCTCCTTCACATATAGTCTTAGCCAGCAGGGCGTCTGAGCGTCATTTGGACACCACACTCTCAAAAATCAATTTTCAGGACACCCAAAAACATTTGTAAGAAATTTCTTAAAATGTCAATTTCAAGCATACGATTGAATTTTTTCATCTCAATATAATTCCCTTGGCATTATATATGGATATTATTAGTTATCCCCCTTGTAAAAAAGGGATACGGCCTGGTATGTGCGTGAAGCCAGCCGTATCGCACGAGGCCGGAGGCCGAGTGTGATACGACTGGCTAAACGCAGATACCAGGCCGTATCCCTTTTTTACAAGGAGGATAACGAATTTATCATCAGCTCCCCCCCCCCCCCCCCCCCCCCAAGCCTCCCAACATACGTGTATTGTTGGCAATGGGTAAATTTCACAATGGGACCTAATGGGTAAAATTAACATTATGCAGAGTGGAGACGAAACGTACGTTCATCTATACACAACTTAGTGCTCCAAAGGGATTTGCCAAGTTTGGATGGCAAATTCGAGCGATTGGTCACAAGGAAAATGAAAAAAGCGGTTGCCAGACTCGAGTCCGACAGGCTATGTAGCAACAGAGATTTTCGTCAGACCTGACTCCGACCAAACGGAAAATATTTCTCTTATGTATGAACAACATACCAACCTAAATCCATCTTAATTACTTTCTGCCATCTTTATTTCCACGTATACACCATGTTGGCAGACTAACATGCGCAAATAGTGTTTTAAACGGCAAAAGAATCGAGTCAGGCGGCGGTGTGAAGAGAATGTCCGCCATTTTCTTTTTCGTCGTCAAGGGTTCAAAACGAGGCTGTGACCTGAGGTCAAACCCATAGTTGCCATGGCGAAGTGGGATAAAACGCTGAGAGTGAGGATAAAACACTTATCCGGATCCTAGCATTGACATTTAATGAAAAGCAATGAAATACAATCCAGTACCCAACAGCAATTGACCAATCAGCTACGAGTATCACAGTGGAGCTGATGATAATATGCATTATGCTAATAAATGTTTATGGCTGTAATCAGAGTATATTGCGGTCTACCTTGAAAAAGAGGATGCTCCAAAGTTTTACCAATTTTGGGCACGTAGTGTTTATAAGGTTAAAGTTACATTTCTGAGGAGACCATCAAAAAAGAGATTTTCCATCTCCAAGTAATCAAACCGATATAGTGAAAAATACATGCTAACCTTTAAACATGTACGGATTACTTCAGGTTAGGGAACACATTGTACACCTGTAAAGTTGCTTTTCTTTAGAATAAAAAATAAAACTGATAAGCCTGGTCTAGTCACGGAAAACAGGTAGGAAGATCCCTATCAGTGAGACCATATATCTTAAGTCTCGCTAAACTAAGTTTTGTGTGTGAGGGAAGGACCTAGCCAGGACCTGTCAAGCCTGTCTTTTGGACAGGCAGTTTCCTGAAAAGCTCCTTTTCATGCATGTAGACAAGGTTTTTTAGGAAGAATTTTTAATTTTCAATTTGACTTGGAACTAATAACCATATCATTTCCTAACAATCCATCCTCTCTTAAGACATGGCTATATACATAGCTAAATGTATATATATATATATATATATATATATATATATATATATATATATATATATATATATATATATATATATATACATATATATATATATATATATATATATATATATATATATATATATATATATATATATATATATATATATATATATATATATATATATATATATATATACCATTTATTCATCAAATATGTGTATGTGTGTGTGTGTGTAGTCATGAGTTCTGCACATGGGTAGGTTCTAGCTTTCAGGTGGTATGGGGTAAATAGGCAATGGTTATGACTAATGTAGATGATTAGTCATAGTAATGCCAAAGCGGCGGTCAGGTCGAAGTCCACACCTTATCTGCAACGCTGCACATGCCTGAGATAAAGACCACAAGATAAACAAAACTCTTATAATACACCTATCGCAAATACATCTAAAGGGAATAAGCCCTCATCAGGTAAGGAGGGCTTACAAATAAGTCTAGGCCCGTATTAGCCAATAGGCTAGCCTGGTCTCAGACTGTGATAGGTAAAATGCCCGCACCAGTCCAGGGTCTTAGCCAGGATTTAGAAACTGGGTGCCCAAAATTGGCAATTGTAAAATTGTAGGGCATCCAAGCTTTTAAGGGAAATCATAATACTCAGATTACAACCATATACACATTTGTTCAAATAAGGTATAATATCAATATACAATGCCATTGGAATTATATTGAGGGGAAAATAATTCATTTGTATGCTTAAAATTGAGATTCAAGAAATTCCTCACAAAATAATTGTGTGTCCTAAAGGGTGGTTTTTGAGGGTTTGGGTGTTCAAAATGACACCCAGACGCCCTGCTGGCTAAGACTGATTTTGGGGGGTCTGGGTGTCCAACTGATGCCAGACACCCTGCTGGCTAAGTCTATGTGGCAAGTAATTCATTACTTCTTTTTATATCTAACCAGAATATCATACCTTACTCAAAACTTAGCCTATAGCCCTATACCCAGATATACTTCTGAATTTGCTCACCAGGTGGCCACAGTGAGATCTTTGCAACCCTGGCACCATCTATGATCAGTCAAAGAAGCTTTCGTTACATCTAGACAAAAAAACATTACCATATAGAGCTTGGCAACTTGTGCCTGTAGTGACCAAATTTTGTTTATTTTCAAAATCCTGGCAATGTCCCTTATCACAGGTCCAGATGACATTTGATCTGCGTTCAAATGCGTAAGGCAAATCATAGGGTAAAAAATGAGCATCACTTAATTTCCCTGTGTCATAATTATTATTACCACCCAATCATGTACAATCAATGCATAAAGCATGAATGCTAGCATTATTGATATGACCAAGTAGTGTAATAGGGGCAACTGAGGACACTAGCATTGCTTGAACCCTGAGTCCCTGACCTGTCCGTCATAGTCTTAGCAAACACAAAGCAGGGCATCTGACCATCATTTGGAAACCCAAACCCTCAAATATCAAACTTCAGGACTCCCACAATTTTTATTTATTTATTTATTTAATTTTTTTTTTTTGGGGGGGGGGGGGGGGGGGGGGGGGATTTATTTCTTGTATATATAATTATTCTCTTTTTCAAATCCTTAGCCTGCAAATGAATAGGGCCTGAGAAGATTACCTAGAGTGAAATCAACTCTGGGTAGATCAGTGAGACTATAGGAAAGTGCCTGTACATAGTGATTTGCAGCAAATCTACTTCATATAGTATATGAGATACACTGACATTGCCTCATGGTCTTAGCCAATATTTGGAAACAGGGTGTCCAAATGGAGGTTTCATAGACTTTTGCATGTCCAAAGTGTGGTACTAAGTACATACTACTAATAAAATAAACCCTATGTATTTACAGGTTTTTGCTTTTTTAGGCCAGTAACTGCTTTGTGTGTCTTATAAAAGTGACACTACAGCTTCTACATCTTCTATCTCCTAAGAAAAGTCATCATCAGCAAATTCTAACATAAAATTTTGGGTATCCAAACTGTCAAAAAACAGTGTTCTGTGTGTCAAAATGACACGCTGGACGCATAGGCGGCTAAGCCCCTGTGTTGCATTCTGTTTCACTCTTTGGATACATTTCAAATCATTCTATATCTAGGAATGGTTTATGTGTGCCTGAGTATCCTAGAAGCTACCTAAAGGAAAATGTATGACCATAACATAACTGTGATTATATCTCTCCTGCAAATGCTAAGCACTTAAATTTGAAATTATTTACAAAAAATATCCTAGATCCAGATAACACCTACATTTTAACTGGTATTTTTACAGGCATTTAATTTTCGCTATTTTCACGCTCCCCATGATAGCGCCAAAATAACCTTCTTCAAATAAATATCCTGTTTTGTATCTCTGACCTGCTGAATGCTTGAATGCACAAATTTAAAGTAGGACAAATACCCTCCGGGCCAGGGTCTTAGCCAGGATTTTAAATATGCCGTTCCAAAACAGCAATTTCAAAATATCTGCCCGTCCAGATTAAGCAACCTATCTACTTCAAATCCTTATACCAGCTACATTTAATAGCCTAGTGTGTCAAAAAGGGCAATTTACACTTCAGCTATGTCCTAGAAAATGGTTTGTTAGGAAAATATTTGGTTTATATTACACCTCAAAATTCAAAATTGAAAAATCATCATAGAAATTTTTGCCTGTCCAAACAGGAGGTTTTTAGGAAACTACCTGTCCAAAAGACAGGTAGGACGGGTCCTGGCTAAGTCCCTGCCTCCGGCAGGGCTGTTAATGAATTTTTTAGCATTCCAAATTAAAGCTGTATACAGTAACTAGAAGACCTCAATGCATGAATGGGTTAAAGGGATAAAACTTAGTCCATGTGTGTCTATGGGCAATGAGATGGTCTGGCTTATAGTGAGCCAGGAAGTGATGCCTTCTCCTTATATCTCAATAAACATCACCCTGGCCGGCTATGCAAATACCCAGTGTGCCTCAGTACCAGCATCAATGGCTTAAGTACAGTGTCAGCAAAACACCCCTATAAATCTTATAGCCACAATCAGCACAGGTAGACCAACAACCATGCACACAGATTAAAAAGATAACAGCTATCTTATGATACAGGGTAGGCAGAAAAGTTAGTTAACATTCTCTTTCGAGTAGCCTAGATTTCTAGACTGTCATATGTATTTTTTATGTTGCGTTTTTTTCTGTTACCAGGCATCAAATAGTATAGGTACTCATAGTGGTCAGTTTAGTTTACACTTATCTCACGAGGTGAATAAAGGACTCAGTTTGAGTGACACAAAAAAACTAAAACCTCTAGAGATTTAAGAGGAGCAGGTGGTGTCATCTATCTACCATACCTGATACTACACCACACTACTTGGTCTTGACACAGAATGGAATGTCAACTCTTTAGGGACTAGGAGCCTAGTCAACCTTCTGAGTTATTAGACCTGACCAGTGTGATGTAGTGCCAGCAAAGGTCCATATATGGTATCATATGGTCCCCCTACCTCTGGTGGTTTTGTCATACTCAAACTGAATCCTCTATTCCCCTGGTGACATAAATGTATAAACCAGGGCTCGACGTTTAAAGGCTAGCCCCGTAGCCCCGGCCTAGTTATTGAATGTCAGGGCTAGTAAATTCTACCTGTGAGTAGCCCTGAGGGACTAGATAGAATTAGAATATCAGCGCTTAAAAATTATGAAGCACACCTTTGGCTCTGCATACCTGGATGATAATTTACCTTAATTTACCACAATACACTGTATTCTTTTCATGTTATCAACAGAGGCTATGATATCAACAGAGGTCACTGTTTGAGAAGAGTTGTCATTAATATCAGGGCTAGCAAAAATATTTCAGGGCTAGTAAAAGTTTCGGCAAATAGCCCTGCTGGGCTTATGAAGTTTTTTCGTACTGTTGAGCCCTGTAAACTAATTTGACTATTCTGGCCACTGTGACCACTTGGTACCTGGTAAGAGATAACCTCCTAGACCGGCTAGATACAGGGAAAATATGTGATATTGTGTGATCAAAAAAACAAAATATGTTGGTACTGATGTTCATTATCATTATTAATATTATTTACTATCACTATTATCAACATTATGATTATTACATGTATTATCATTACTATAACTATTATCAGTATTAGTGACTGATTATTATTAAATATTGGTAGTAGTAGTAGTAGTAGTAATAGTAGTAGTAGTAGTAGTAGTAGTAGTAGTAGTAGTATCAATACTGTATCATTAAACATGACTTTATATTAACATTATCTTATTTAAATTGCATTTATTTTCATATTATTATTATTGTTATTATCATTATTATCATTATCATTTTCATAATTATTATTATCATTTTTATCATCATTATTATTATTATTTCTATTATTCATTTTATTATTCTTATTATCACTATTATTATTTCCTTTTATCTTTTCATTTGCCAAAAGTATAAAACAAATGTCCCTGCCACAATTTGTATACTTTAAATTAACCAGTATATGTCTGTTCCCTCCTTTCCCGATGCTTTTACTCAGACAAGCCACATATCCTTTAGATACTTGTTCCAGGTTTTTGCATGACTGGGGTGAAACTTTACCTTATCTCGGCCTTTAACCTGTTAACCTGCATATATCAATTATGTCCTACTCTAAGGCAGAAAAAGGTGCGAACGTTGTTTACACATTCAGACATCCGAAGACTGCGATGACCCAGTTTCCGGTAAAAGTAGCACACCTCCAATTAGCATCTAGACTTACCTGTGAGGGCAATCCTGGGAATTTAGGTTTCAATTGGTAGAGCTGCTTCTTTTCGTCCAGTTCCGCTTTTCTCGCTTCCGGGAGGGGGTCATTTTGGGGTAGGGATGTATCCATTTCGTGGATGATATAATGATGTTCGGGTTTGATCCACCTTTTGACGGGGAAGTAGAAATGTTTATTCAGTCTTTGATCCCTGACGACTACTACATCCAGAAACCAGTCGGCTGCCATTCCAGAATTGTCCCTCCAGAATTCGATCTTTGTGGTGGCGCCGAATCCCGGATCGAGCTTGGGCGCTCGGAAAGTGTCCGTTTTGCCACGTTCGAAGTCGTTCTTGAACAGGCATGCAAGTGGGAACTCCTTGCTAGCTTTTCCGGTATCGTCGAACATGATCATCTTTACGTGTGCATCCGTACCAGCCCCCTTGCGATCACCGGTACGCACGTAGACGAAAACGTCCAGTTCCATCGGCGAACTCGTACAACCCCCCATCTTCGATTTCCGTCCGTTTCCTACCTGGTCTACGATGACAGAAGTTCGTCTGCCAACTCCCAGTTTTCCTGCGACCTGTTATTTCAAACCGACGCCGGGTACACTACGAACAATTCGAGGTTAAAGATTGACAGGGTCACGTGACCTGACGTCATCAGGTGGGAATGTTGTCAGTGGGGGATTTCGTAGGGCTGGGATATCCCCCGCGTGTTTGTATAATTGATTGGAATTGGTGGTTGGGCGTCTAGTATATCTGACATTGCAAGCCATGCTCCACTTGTGGAATAATTTTACTGGACAAAAAACGATGAAAACGTTTTCTAGCGCGCAATGACAGTGTTACAGTGTGCATCTAATTGTGCTATAATAATAGTTGATCAAATTATGTGACATTGTGATCATTCCTGTTCTAGTTATTTAATAGTTGTAGCCATAACAAAGTTCACATCATTCATGTATTAACGCGTTCACATATCTCACAGATGTGGTACTATCTCAATATCATATATTTTACAAAACTATTTTGAAAAAGTATTTGTAAAGTTTTCATTTTCAAAAGCAAATAGGATATACATGGGGCTAGATGCAATCGAGTCGATTCTGCATCAAAGACCTAAAAAATCATCTATTTTAAAAATAGATAAGAAGAACTATCTCTTCTTGACAGCTCGTTCAATTCTCAAATAACCTTTTCTGATTCAGTAGTTTCTCTGTAATATAATGGATATGAGAGCCCTCATGGGTGTTTGTCTCCTAGTGATGTCACGCTGAGGCTAGATTAGAGACCCCTGGCATAGCCATGTCTTCACTATAGCTCATACAGTAAATGGTCTCTCACTACATATCCATTCTTTTATTCATCTAAGATAGAATAGTAAAATAATATGTATGGATCCTCAATGGGGGGCCCACTAGAGCTGTGTTTGGTAACAACGGGCGCAACTTCAGTGAAAACTGTGCTGCCATCTATAGTTTGACAGAGACATCATATATATATATTTATATATATATATATATATATATATATATATATATATATATATATATATATATATATATATATATATATATATATATATATATATATATATTTATATATATATATATATTTATATATATATGTATGTATATATATATATATATATTTATATATATATATATATATATATATATATATATATATATATATATATATATATATATATATATATATATATATATATATATATATATATATATATATATATATATATATATATATACATATATATATATATATATATATATATATATATTGGGTGGTAGGTGGACCAGGCTGTGTAGGTAAAGGCGTAGGGGAGTCTTAGTGTTGAAGAATGAATGGACTGATGAGATTATAGTGTGCGATGATCAGTGACGATTGATGATTCATCACCTCAGAGCGTGACCAATAGTCGCACACCTGAGTACACAACATAGATACATTACATTCCTGTGTATTCGTCATCCGATACGCACCGAATACACACCAGAATAGCCAATAGAGATAAGGTCACATAATGTCATTTATAGGCCATGAACAGTACTATATTCACTGATGCCCTTATGCTGCTAGAGGCTAATTTGGCCAATACAAAATGATGCAAATACTTGTAAAATGAATGAAACCCTGGCACATGGCTACTCATCTGAGAGTGCTCAGTGAGAGCTTTTCAATGAATACCAACATGACAAGGTTTAAATGATTTTCAAAAACGTTGCGTCCTTGTGCCTTGGATGAAAGTAGCCTCAGCATTGGAAGGGTTAAAATGGCTATTCAAGAACTAGAGGATACTCAGGCATAAAGGAAAGTAGTCCATAGACTAGCCATAGGACAAATATTTTTCTCACTTCTCGAATTTTACACTAACTCAAAACTATTTCGAGAGAAAATAAGCCATTTCACTTGAGTGTTACGTTTATCAAATCAGAACAAGTCATGATATGATATAGGTGATGTAATGCATGAGCAATAATATATATTCAATAGGCTGGCTATCCGCTTGAGTATAACAAGGTGAGAAAACCTCACACTGCTGACATAAATTTAAGAGAGATGAAACACTACTCGTCTTATTTAGTTCTATGCTCGCTCACCTGGCGGCCACCAAGCCAATCTCTCTCATGACTCATCTTTAGCAAATATGGATGACGAGTAGATAATTTCACTTTTTGATAACTTCACTTCAATTTATGGTTCAGGCTCCTAAGTTACACGAGTGCTTAAAACGGCCAAACTAAGATATCTAGGAAGATGGCCATACATCGAAGAATTATTCGGACATCCACAATATTTCAAAGAAATGACCTGAAGATACAAGAACGTATTCAACATTTCCTCTTGTGTTATTTCAGTTTGATCTGAGTCGGGTATAAACATGGAAACGATTCGTCAAATGTTACGTTCCTGTCGTGTTTTGTTGAAATGTAATGCTTGATTTTATGCGGAGATTAGGAAAACTTCGTTTAACCCTCTAATGCTGAGGCTACCTTCGTCCAAAGCACAAGGATGCAATGATTTTTGTAAATCATCTAAATCATGTCATGCTGGTTTTAATCAGATAGCTCTAACTGAATACTCTCATATGCCAGGGTTTTGGTCATTTCCAGGTTCTTCGTATTCGCCAAATTAGCCACCAGCAGCATAAGATTTATGCCGCATGTTTTATATATGACAATTGAGTTGTCCACGGTACCATTTCGTAGGTACTGTATCCGCATCTGGCGCATAGCATATATGTTATATATTAAATGTTGTCTCTGTTAGATGAGTTCAAAGACATTCCGGCACTGAACAAGAGAATCGCGACATATTTGCTTCCTTAGAAGGAAAGGGACAAGGAAGTAAATGAAAATTTTGAAAAAAATCAAGTAAGGTTGGAAGCCCTCCAAAGTCCTCGATAGCGCTTCTCGGCTTCAGATAAATGGTACCCTGTATGTTTTTTCTTTTATCTTCTCGTTTGATAAACTTGGAAGAAAACTATTCTAAATCTTGACTAACACCATAAACCACCAGACATGCTGTAGGTACTGGTATTTTATTAGTTTTTGTTCACATTATACAGTTCCGACATTTAATTCCTGCACTAAATGCGTGGGCAGCCTGGGCATAATACACGACCGTATGTTCGATTGCTACCCAGTCTCCTTTGCTTGGATGTATGGATGACCTTATAACTGGACGTAGCTTTGATTCGCAAGCTACATGTGTCATTGATGTGTTGAGATTATTTTCTTGACATCTTAGCATGGCTTTTCATACAACCAGGCATTGGCAGACGTCCGGTCGACTGGTGCAGAAATTAAATGTCTGTACTGTAAGTGGACTAGGGCATTGCCACTAATTGCTGTCTTGTTCGCCGCCTGTTGGTATCCAGCTCGAGCCATGCCAGTTTACTTTGGCTTATGGGGTTAATTTGTGAATATGTGTCATTTTCTAAAAAGTTTCATATGTTAAAACCTAGCTGGCCCCTTTTCCGTTTCAGATCAGTGTATATGTTTAGGCCATCACTGAGCAGAGTAAACGACCAAGTGATACAGAAGCCCCCGTAGGCTTGCACACAGACAGAAAAGGTTGTTGGTCCTTTTCTCTTTATCGACTTTCACCAAATTATGGTTGTTTTTAAACATTCGTTTTGAGTACCAAATCTTAAAAAAGAATCAGTATAGTTATAGCTGACAGTATTTCAGAGGAAAGAGTAGGATTTTTTCCAATTTTGACTTAGATCAAAAATTATGAGATCTGAAAGTTGAAAAAGTTGCCCCTTTTCTCATTTTCAATGATATTCCAGGGAAGTAGTGTATTTGAACGAAGTGAAAAATGTGTTAATCTTTCCTTCTGATTTGTGAAGCTTAAAGGTCCCTCGGCCCATAATTGTAGATGGGAGCCCCGTAAATAAAACTACGCACGTTCTTTTTGTTTGTGTGTGTGCTTTTAGTGTGTTTACTCCCCCCCCCCAAAAAAATAAATAATAATAATAATAATTAATTAATTAATAATAATAATAATAATAATAATAATAATAATAACAATGATGATGATAATAATAAAAATAATAATAATAATAATTGTTATTATTATTATTATCATTTTTATTATTATTATTATTATTATTATTATTATTATTATTATTATTATTATTATTATCATTATAATGATAATCATACAACCTATAGGAGGGGACCTTTATAATGTTTAATGTATTCCTCATCAGAACTTTTACGCAATATTTCGCATGTATCAGCTACCATAGGTTGCCAGTTACTTGGGATTGGGCGGAGGTGGATACTATTAGTTATCAACTGTTTTGGAGTATGATACAACTTATATCTCGCAATCAGATGGCTGTATCACCCGAGGCGCAGCCGAGGGTGATACAGCCTTCTGATTGCGAGATATAAGTTGTATCATACTCCAAAACAGTTGATAACGAATTTATCTCATGATTGCCTCCTCGACCTCTGCACAGGTAATAAAAATGAACATACATACATACATACAAATACTAGGAGGTTGATACAGGATTCTGAGCGGTTAATACAACTTCATATCACATCCCAATTGTTAATATACAAAATTGCCATCACGATTTTCCATTCGCAATGGGTGGATGAATTACTGACAATGAATGCTATTTATGACGTCACATCCAACCCACATACTTTCAACGAACGTCAATCAATAGTACTAGTATAATTTGTAATGATTTGTAATAATTAATGTCTCTCATAACTCTTTCAAGAGTGGTCAGTTTATTGAACATGCATGTTTTACCTATCTGTAATATGTTCATCCATACTGAGCGAGACTTTTAATAAAGATTTTTTTATCATTATTATTATTATTATTAGTAGTAGTAGTAGTAGTAGTAGTAGTAGTAGTAGTAGTAGTAGTAGTAGTAGTAGTAGTAGTAGTAGTAGTAGTATATTTATACATAAAGATGATGATGACGATGATGATGATGATGATGGCAAACTATCATGGCATAAGGTGGCAAATGTACGAGGATATGTACGCTATAAAAGGGGATATAAATTTAAATTTAAAAAAAGTACCTGGGTAGGTACTTTGCCTGACTAATAGGGACCATTATAGCCTAGATTTCTAGGCTGTCATATGTATTTTTATCTATGTTTTTTCTGTTACCAGGCACCAAATACCCTAGGTGGCCATAGTGGTCAATTTAGTTTACACGTATCTCACCAGGATTCAGTTATCCTATAGAGATCTGAAGATCAGGTGGTGCCATCTATCTACCATACCTGGTACTACACCACACCGTTTGGTCAGCACAGGAGGGGATGTCAACATTTTTGGGACTAGGAACCTAGTCTAGGGCCAGTATAGAAGGAGTAGAGATGTCAGATCTGTGAATGCTGTGGAGGATACCAGGAATTGGGTAATGTGTCCGGCTCGTCTCTATAATTTACGGCGTTAATTATATATAATGACTAAGCTACACCTTGGACCAATGTTGCTTACTTCATTCGTGTAGCTTGCCCGAATGTTTCTGCGGCGCAACTAAGACACCTACCGGAGAGTAATGAAACTAGTTAGTAAATTTTTCGGGAATGCTCTATATCAGCACAATCCCCATGAAGGAGGTCAAGAAAACTTATGATCTTGGAATCCCCTAACTAGGGTTAGGGTTAGAGTTAGGGCTAAGTAACCTTAACCCTGGACCTGATTGCTAGCCCTAAACCTACTAACCCTAACCCCTACCTAGGTTTAGGTTTAGGGTTGGGAATCAGGTCCAGGGTTAGGGTTAGCGCTAGTGTTAGGGTTGGATAACCCTAACCCTAACACTGGACCTGATTCCTAAACCTAACTCTAACCCTAACCCTAGTTAGGGGATTCCAAGATCATAAGTTTCCTTGACCTCCTTCCTGAGGACTGCGCGGATATAGAGTCTACCGAATTATCGGAGAGACAACAAACCAAGACATTTAAAAAACAGACAACTCCTGTACATCACTCAACCCGATATGCCAGGAAAAACTAACTTTCCAAAGGTGATTAAGCCCATGAGTACGCTATGCACTTCTTAAGTCCTATGAATAAAGCTTATGCGAAGCTACAGTGCCGACATTTAATTCCTGCACTACATGCTTGGGCAGCCTGGGCATAATAAACGACCGTATGCTCGATTGCTACCCAGTTTCCTTGGCTTGGATGTATGGATGACCTTATCACTGGACGTAGCTTTGATTCGCAAGCTACATGTGTCATTGATGTGTTGAGATTATTTTCTTGACATCTTAGCATGGCTTTTCATACAACCAGGCATTGACAGACGTCTGGTCGACTGGTGCAGAAATTAAATGTCTGTACTGTATGAGCAAATGGTTATCCTAACCAGAGACGTGGACATATGTACCTCTCTGTCCTATTGTTCACCAAGGTGCACTTCAAAAAATGCATGGCGCTCTTCCTTAAACCTTATGCTGCTGGTGGCTAATTTGGCTAATGCAAAAACACACTAGTAAATGACTGAAATCCTGGCACATGGATACTCATCTGAGAGTACTCAGCAAGAGCTGTCCAATGAATACCAACATGACAGGGCTTAGATGGTTTTGAAATTGTGTTCGCATCCTTGTCCTTTGGACGGGTGTAGCATTGGTATGGGAAGGGATAACCGTTCCAATGCTGAGGCTACTCTTGTCCAAAGTACAAGGACACGAAAGTCTTTGAAAATCATCTAAACCCTGTGATGTTGGTATTCATTGGAAAGCTCTCGCTGAGTACTCTCAGATGAGTACCCATTTGCCAGGGTTTTGATCATTTTTCAGGTTTTTGCATCTTTTTGTATTGACCAAATTAGTTGCCAGCAGCATAAAGGTTAAGTAAACAAAATGCATGTATCAACATTATTTGATGAAGTGAATAAGGGTGCCAAAATGCAGAGCAGTTTAAAATATGAGTTTAGTATTTAATTCCCATTATCGCCACTAGGTTTGCCTTAAATATGCACACGTTTGTATACCTAGTTATGACAGTAAACAAATACATTCCATGTATGATATTGACACATATCGTTATGAGTGTACCGTGTATGTATATTTTTGCAATTCTGACAACATCGTTGATGGTTATATTTTTTTTCTAATGCTATTATTGTATTTCCTCTAGGTACCCCAGAAGGCGTTAGAGAGTGATTAAGTTAGTATTCGTATTCGTCCTGAGGATGGCTTCATGGGGGTTAATTTGTGAATATAGGTTCCGTTTGAGGTTCCTCACATGTTCAGCCTACCCCCCTTTCCCTTATAACCAGGTCAACTGTGACTGTCTATGCCGTAACACTACTAACTGGGCCGACTACGAGATTTTATGCTGGATTTCCAAAAAAAACATGGTCGCTTCAAACATGCATTTTTGCTATCAGATGTTGACGGAGATAATCGAAATTTGGCATACTAGTAGCTAATGGCTATTCCAGAAAAACAAGATTCCGGAACGCCCCGATTTTTAGACCGCCCCGCAATGTTTGTTTTTTTGGATTGCAAGTTCTAGATGTCTTGAGCGCCTACGCACTTGGCCATGTGATAAAATCTTTTTTAGTACCAAAACCTGTTCTAAAATGCTAAACATCAGAACAGGTGTTTACCGAACCGCTTTCATATGATGTTTACTTTTCTTTTTAACATTGTATACTAGTATTCTTCTTTGCTCATATTGGATGGTCTCTCATAGGTCAAAATTGACCGTTCCTTATTTTACCATGCCATGTATGTATTATTCAACTAAGGGCGAGACAATAAAATGTCCTTATCTTATTTCATCTTACCTACAAGAGTTACAGAGTTTTACGGAGGGGAAATGTTTTTTTTCAAATTTCGATTTTTTTGCGATGTTATGCAATCTAGAATATATATGAAAAAAAAACTTTTTTCCTTCTCAACAAAACATCCGAAAGAAAATGCCATGACATGTGAACCTCAAACAATGTTAAATTTGATGATCCCAAGACGATACTTGTGGATAGGCATTCCGTTTAGATTCAATAGGTTTTAAAACCTTATCTTATGTATCGTGTAAACTATTTATGCAATGTGGAATAAAGGCGAAATAATTTCTTAAAAAGTATTTAATCCCACACATTTTTCACCCTGCGTTGTATTGGCCGATTGATCAAATAAAAGCAAAACAGGGGAAAATATAACCAGCTCTAAGGAAGAGCCTCATATCCTTATATTTATTGAAATAGGTGAGTTGCATTTCATTTTATATAAGCGACTAAAAAGTACGCAGGTTATGAGTGTTTACCTGCTCATTTGAGCATCATGCACAGTGGTATGATAAAGAAACAGTATTGGATAGGTTCGGAAAAGTCCATGAGCCGGTCCATAAAGGTGTAGACTAGGTTCCTAGTCCCTAAAAAGTTGACATCCCCTCCTGTGCTTACTAAGCAGTGTGGTGTAGTACCAGGTATGGTAGATAGATGGCACCACCTGATCCTCAGATCTCTATAGATTTTACTCATACTCAAACTGAATCCTGGTGAGACAAGTGTGAACTAAATTGACCACTGTGGCCACCTAGAATATTTGGTGCTTGGTAACAGAAAAAACATAGCATAAAATACATATGACAGCCTAGAAATCTAGGCTATAAAGGTGTTGCTAAACAAAATATTCTCTCATATCCTGCCACTGATAGTGCAGCTGGCACTGGTTTTGATTTTCTTTACTGATTTTATCTTTGAGGCAAAACAGTTCATTGAAATTTGTTTAGTATGTCATTCCTTTTTGTTGGTAACGACAGGATTGTTCATATCTATTTATTCAGTGCAATAGGATAAACTAAAAAGCACTTGTGATATCATCTAAACTGATCAAACTAAAAACTAAAATTATTAAACAAAAAGAAAAAAAATAGAAGGTTCTACCGAGATTTGAACTCGGATCGCTGGATTCAGAGTCCAGAGTGCTAACCATTACACCATAGAACCATTGATTTCGAGTCGGGAAATTTATCGTATATAAACTATATTACAAAATGATTTTCTTTTCCTTTTGATTTTTAATTATTCTCATAGCTATTTCTAAAAATGAAGTGTCCAATTTATCATTAGTTTAAGTTTGTCGATAGGTTTCGTCGACAAATCTTTGCAAAAGCAAAAATAGCACAGATGTAGTCGACCGGAAGTTGTGCAGACCGACAGATGAGTCAAGCTCCAAGCCCCGCCTCCTTTGCGATTCTGACCAATGAGAGGATCGTGTGAGGGAATATCGTAAACATAAACAAGGGAACTCCCCCATCTTCCACGACATGCACCCATGTCACAGGCTAAAAATATACACGCCTCACGAAGTTCGGAAATCCCTCACCGTCCCGTGACGTTGACTCATTCACAAGTCGGAGTACCTACCCTACGCTACGACGGCACTTCCAAATCTCGAGGTAAGTCCGAAATGCATTTTCATGGCGCCAGAATTCAGTTCGATCGAAAGCGATTGGCGGTACTTTTTCTTAAGCAAGGTAGAAGCTTGAATGAGTCACGAGTTACGATACAAATATTTTAAGTATGTCGACCACCGACCCGGCGAAAACTGCAGACTGAATCGCTATGCCGTGTATTGCCAGTCACAGTGGTATTACATACCCGCCTGGTACGCCGATCGCGATAAGCTAGAGTGGAAACCGCCCACCTTACCAAACCGATATCGACAGATCGAGACCCAGAATAATTGTAATCGAATAGTAGGATTATTGATTTCAGTGTAGATTAGTATGCAGGATCGGTTGAAATCAACAGGCTGTAATTGACATAGCTGTGAAGTCATCTCTAGCTGTGGAATGTGCAAGTGGTTGTCATTGCTGCCTTTTGTTATGATTCACTTGGCCGATGCCGTGACCTATTTTAAGAAGCCCCCAAATGTTCGCTGCGTATTTTCTCGGCTGGCGACACAAAAAACCTACCACCTTCTAGCGTGTCACACAAAGTATGACAA
>OZ012690.1:4000890-4010890 GCA_963942565.1 Maea johnstoni | reverse complement strand
ATGAAATATGGCTCAGTTTTATTAACACATTGATGCCCACAGCAGACGAGAAACAGCCTGACAATTTCGATGAATTCGAACAACTCTCCTTCAAATATTTCATGAAATTATTTCCAATTCCAAAGTTATCGCCAAAATTATCATCGATCCAGACGACAATTTCTAGTCAGGATCTGGATCAGTGTACCAGTCCATCCTGCTTCCAGAGAGAGCTCAATTAGCTAAATATGCAACTCTGCCCGGCAACCGGAATACAAACGTCAGGGTCAACAATTATCCTGGAAATAGCTGATAAGGATTGGGCTAGTACTATTATGCAGATCAACAAAGTATGATAGCGATGTAATTATCATTTCTATTGTCATCCGTTTAGTAGATGATTATCTTGTCCCATAGCTGCATGTAATTAAGTGCAAGCCAAAAATTACAAATAATGGGGGAAATTGTGTGTGTCATTATCTGTCTATTAGTCTAACATAAGGCATATGTACTGGCTGTTTTTCTGGGTAGTAGTGAGTGGGTGTATTATCAATTCAGTTAATGCTCATTTTATTCCAATTTAATTGAAAAAGGGTATTTTTGAGGGTTAACCCTTTCAATGCTGAGGCCACTTTCATCAAAGGCACAAGAATGTAGAATTTTTTTAAAAACCTTTCAAACCCTGCCATGTTGGTATTCATTAGAAAGCTCTTGCTCAGAATCCTATTAGACGAGTACCCATTCGCCAGGGTTTCCACCACTTTCAGCTTTTTTGCATCATTTTCTATTGACCAAATTAGCCACCAGCAGCACAAGGGTTAAGCTGAATGCAACAGAGCAGCATATATAATTGGCCCCAAAAAGGTTGTTATTGAATTGAGAGAGGGAAGCAGTTAACTGATTTGAAATTTTGCTTTTTGTCCATTTTTCTGCCATATTGCGGATAAGTCATGCCTCCCCATATTGTAAATTGTGGAGGAAACCAGAGTACCCAGGAAAAACCATCTCCTTTCTTCATGTCTATATCGCTGCAATATAAAACTAATGGAAGTGACTTAACCCATTAATGCTCACAGTGGCCAAAGCAGCCTGAAAGTTTTGGTGAAATCTTTAAGGAAAATGCATATTTAGGAAACCTTTCCCAGGAGAAATGTTCATGGGAATACTACCCATCAACTCTCCTTCAAATATTTAAAAAATAATTTTTCGTTTTCAACAAGTTATTGTCAAAATCATCAGAGATCCAGATGACAATTTCAAGAGTAACTCTTATGCATTAAATGGGTTTATAGTAATAAACCCAACTCCTGTCTCCATGAAATGATGCAACACCCTGCAAGAGGGTAGCGCTCTGAAATGTATATTGTGCAGTCGGTTTCACATTCCTGAAGGCTGATAATGACACATTATATTACACACAGGCAAGACTCATATTTGTAATACGCAAATTACTTTTGCTTTTCATTGGAATTATGAGTGGTTATCAGCGTTTTGCAAAAACTATGTTAAATGTTGTTACTATTCATCTAAGTATAGTATTATATTAAAATGAAACAGCTTGTTGAAGTGACTTAACTCTTCCAATGCTTACCTACGTAGGCTACTTTTGTCCAAAGCACACAAATGCAAATTCTTTGAAAACCATTTAAACCCTGTCATTTTGATATTCATTGGATAGCTCTCACTAAGTACTCTCAGATGAGTACCCATGCTGTGTGCCAGGGTTTCAGTAATTTTTCAGGATTTTTGCATCATTTTGTATCCGCCAAATTAGCCACCTGTAGCATAAGGGTTGATAATAAACCCAGTTCTTGTATCCATTAAATGATGCAGCCCCCTGTGGGAGGGTAGCGATCTGAAATGAACACACTTGTGGATTCTTGTCAGTTTCACATTCCTGGAGACTGATATTGACACATTGTATTACCCAGAAACAGGACATATTTGTGATACACAAATAACTTTTGTTTTCACTGCAATTATGAATGGCTATCAGCAGGGTCTTGGCCAGGATATAAAAACTGGGTGCATAAATTTGGCAATAGTATCATTTTTGGGTGCCCTATTTTTCAAGGGAGACCACAATATACCTGGTTTAATACCATAAACATATATTTACTTAATGAAATTAAGCATAATATCTATATACAATGCCATAGGAATTATACTGAGGTGAAAAGAATTTGATTATATGCTTGAATTCAACATTTAAAAAAATCCCCACAAGAGATTACAGATTACAACTATAAACATGTATTTACTTAATGAAATAAACCATAATGTCCTTATACAATTGTCATGAGAGTTTTACTGAGGTGAAGGGAATTCAATTATATGTTTGAAATTGACATTTTAAGAAATTCCCTGCAAAGAGTTTTGGGTTTCATGAAGATGATTTTTGAGGGGTTTGGATGTCCAAATGACACCCAGATGCCATGCGTGCTAAGACTAAGCTCATGGTTTCAAAATACTGACTATAATACCCTACTGCCCGGAAATGCTAAGAAAAGAGAACCCTGTAATTATAGCACATAGTCCAGCGGATAAGGGACAATTTTGGGTGGAATCGTGCACTTTGCGATAAAAGCACCAAATTTGGTACAGTGGTAGTTTATGGCAAACTAACTATTTTAAAGATTGGAGGCACTCTGAAAATGACCTAGGTCAGCTTTGGCGGCCATTTTTCAAAATGGCCGCCAGAGGTCATTTCCTATGGATTTAAATGAATTTCTATCACCTCAAAACAACTAGCCAATGAACTTCATGTTCTACCAGAAATATCACATTGAATAAATACCAATTAACACTCATCTACGTACTACGTGATTGACCTCTGGTGACCTATATGAGCGTACAGGGTCATTTTAGGGTAAAAACGCATTACAATGGGCACAAAAATGAATGAGAAACTTTTTTTCTTATAAATTTGTCCCTCAGATGATATTTTTATTAATCGATTAATTAAATCAAGCTCCGTGTGTGGTACAGGGTTTCCAAATGGGTTGTTATTTGATGACTTCAGGGTCATTTAAGGGTAAAATCATGTCATAATTGCCATAAAATGCAATATTTAGGCATTTGAAATGTATTTTCTCCCTTGCAGTAGTTTCTGGTTCTCCTATCAACTAATCTTAAATATCATGTGTGAACCAGGGTTTCCATTGTGTTAACATGTGATGATTCTCAGGGCCATTTCAGGGTCATTTTAGGGTAAAACCATGTCATAATGGCTACAAAATGAAAAATTTAGGCATTTGAATTGTATCCTTTCTCTTGCAGTATGTTCTGTTTCACCTATCAACTAATCTTAAATATCATGTGTGAACCAGGGTTTCCATTGGGTTACCAAGTGATGATTCTCAGGGCCATTTCAGGGTAAAGCGATGTCATAATGGCCATAAAATGTAAAATTTAGGCATTTGAATTGTATTTATCTTGTAGTATCTTCTGGTTCACCTATCAACTAATCTAGCAGAGTCAAGGCATTGAATTTGTATAACTCATAATAAACATCAGCGAAACATAACGCCAGGGCATTAACCTTAAGTGAAGAATCTATTCATTTCTAAAAGTACCTAAGAAGGCATTCAAAACGGACCTTTTTCTAGCAAATGTTACGGTAAACACAGGCGATCTTCTGCTGGTCCAGCAGGAGACCCCAAAATGGCATGCATGCACTTTGACAACTCCACATAGAGGAACTCTTAAAGAGATGGTGCATGTCACATCGCTCACAATTTATCATTGTTGAACAAGTAGCATGTGTTATTGAATTAAATTAAATTAAATAATAAGCAATGTTTGACAGACACATCATTAAGAAAGGACCAACATCCCATACAACTGAGGGTATTTTGAAAATGCGCTGTTTTAAGATTTAAATAACTAGTAAAGACTACAGTTGGCAATGCAACTCAATCATGTTTACTATCCCTGTAATTATTCTATCTGCTATTGGCATTTCAATATTTTTTGCAAATGATTATGTGGCAAGTAGGGTTAATAAATCAATTCGAGTTAAATAGTATCATTCTTAACTTATACTGTGCCTAACTTATGCAGCATACCGTAAATTCTCGCAAATCTCGGCCGCCCTAGGAAACTTGGCCACTATAATTCATCTACAAAATAATTACTGGGGAATTTCGCCCACCCCCGATTCATCCAAGGACACATTTCACCAAAAGTCGGCCACCAAGTAAATTTCATTGATATAAGCAAAAAATATTTTAGTAAGTCAAGTAGAATTAAGCCTACCTTTAAATCATGTTATCTAATCTACAATACCTTTCTTTAATTAAAATTCAGACTTGCAATTGAATTGCAAACTTTTGGGATATGTCATGTCACCTTTTTTTAACCAACCTTTTCCAAAATAATACTTATGGTGAACAGGCTATGATATGAGTCTATTGATAGTTGGTTGACTATCAATCCTGAAAGCATCACAATTAGTGTATTCTTGCCATACACTGTTCTCAGAGGCACTTCAGCCCTAACATAATGGTAGAATTTTAATTGAGTTGGGTACAACTTAATTGATATAACTTAAGTTACCAAGTGTTTTAATGATCCTTTGCTATTTCTTTCAAACCCAGGAGAGCTGAATATTTAATACAATATTTTATATGTATATAATTGGTTGAAACAAATTTTGTATGTAGGGATCCTTGATCTATTGCATGCTTGAAATTACAACGAGACACCTAGACAGGCGGATGTCTTTTACAAAGTCAAGAGGTAGTCCATACTTATAATGCCAAGCTTTGTGCAGGAAACGACACATTCAGGGGCCATTTTGATCCAGTTAGACAAGTACATGATTCAGGTGGCTCTACTGCATGCTGATAATGCATGTTGAAATTTAAGAGTCTATTAAAACTTGTCACCATTTCAAAGGTTTTTACCCTAATATGACCCATACTCATGACAGGGCAAATACATTGAAACCCTGTTACACCCTTAATAAGCTTTGTTGATAGATGATTGCAGTTAGTATTGCATGAGAAAAGGTAAAACCTAGGGCTCTGCTACAGGTTATGTTACCATTTTGACCCTTTTGCCCTAACATGATCCTTAGGCCTAAAATAAAGTTGTTTGTTTCCAGTAACCCTACCCTAACAAGTTTTTATTCAAGAAAATCCCTACCCTAAAGTTTTTCCCACCTTCCGAACTCCCAATCAATGGAAAACGTGCATAAAACACACATTTTTGACCAAATAAATAATGCAAAAAAAGATTTTTTACCGACCTACCTACCCTATTCTTTTTCGGACCATTACAGGAAACAAACAATATTTTTTTCTTGGCCTTAGAATCATCATTAGATAACTCAATTAGAAACCTTGTTTCACAAAAGATAGGTGAGGTTAGTTGTTGAGTGATTAATCTGTATTGAAACAGAACAAATACAAATTCAATGCCTTAACTCAACTTTTTCTTGTAATTTTGACAGGTTTTACCCTAAAATGACCATGAAAATCATCACATGGTAACACAATGGAAACCCTGGTTCACACATGACATTTAAGATTAGTTGATAGGTGAAACAGAAAATACTGCAATAGAAAAAGTACAATTCAAATGCCTAGATTTTACATTTTGTGGCCATCATGACATGGTTTTACCCTAAAATGACCCTGAAATGGCCCTGAGAATCAACACATGTTAACACAATGGAAACCCTGGTTCACACATGATATTTAAGATTAGTTGATAGGTGAACCAGAAACTACTGCAAGGGAAAAAATACAATTCAAATGCCTAAATTTTACATTTTGTGGCAATTATGACATGGTTTTACCCTAAAATGACCCTGAAGTCATCAAATAACAACCCATTTGGAAACCCTGTACCACACACAGAGCTTAATTTTAATTCACCAATGAATAAAATTATCATCTGAGGGACAAATTTATAAGAAAAAACAGTTTCTCATTCATTTTTGTGCCCATTTTAATGCGTTTTTACCCTAAAATGACCCTGAACGCTCATATAGGTCACCAGAGGTCAATTATGCTGTATGTAGATAAGTGTTAATTGGTTGTGATACTTCTGGTAGAAAATGAAGTGCATTGGCTAATTGTTTTGCGGTGATAGAAATTCATTTAACTCCATAGGAAATGACCTCTGGCGGCCATTTTGAAAAATGGCCGCCAAAGCTGACCTAGGGCATTTTCAGAGTGCCTCCAATCTTTAAAATAGTTAGTTTGCCATAAACTACCACTGTACCAAATTTGGTGCTTTTATCGCAAAGTGCACGATTTTATCCCTTATCCGCTGGACTAACAGTGCCTCTAGGCTAAGATCTGTCTGAATGAGGGGTAGCCTTGGGCTCCAAAGAATCCCCTGGGGCACTGAGTGAATTTACTACTTTAGCCCAGAATCCCACACTGCAGACTGGACTTCAGGGGAGTGGTCCCAGAAGAGTCCGTTCATTCAATTACCACTCCGTCTCTCATTAGTCGGACTTTGTTAGGAAATAAATGGACTTCTATGGAAAGTTCATGGGACTCTAGACAGTTAGCCCTTATGCTGGTGGTGGCTAATTTGGCCAATACAAAATGATGCAAAAACAACCTGAAAAATGACTGAAACCCTTGCACATGGGTACTCATCTGCAAGTACTCAGCGAGAGCTATCCAATGAATACCAACATGACAGGGTTTTGATGGTTTTCAAAAATCTTTGCGTACTTGTGCTTTGGGCAAAAGTAGCCTCAGCATTGGAAGGGTTAAGTAAAGAGAAGAGAAACAGGACACCTAAAATCACTAGCCCCGTAGCCGTATGCTATCAGAAATGTTTAGACTTTACCAGAATATTTCATTTTATAGTCCACTGGGCAGAAAAAACACACGAAAATACATGTACATGTATGTGTATAAGTGTATATGTTCTGTTTTTGAAATTAAGACTGTAAACAATGCTGATTCATAGGCAAGGTATGTCGTTATTGCCAGCAATCAGATAAATCATTTCCTTTCAAGTTTCTTTCAAAATGAAACTGAAAATTGTTTGCATCCCCAAGCCTCTCTGGCATTTTATTAGTGGAATATCCTCTAGGCTAAAAGTTACCATTCCACTTTCTATTCTGGGTGTGAAGGAGTTAATAATTTGCTTGCATTTGTTTAATAGCTACTCATTCCTTATTCAAGTGCAGGCTTGAAGGGTTAACATATTTACTCCCAGAGAACCCTAGAAAAAGCCTGATTCATTTGCAATATTTTCTTTTAAACAATTAGTAATAGATTTTTATTGCAGTACAAACAGCAAATTTCTTTCAAATTTTGCCTTTTCCCCCAAATTCATTCTTCAATGACAACTTTTATTACTAGAGAAAAATCTGGGTGTGAATGGGTCAATATTGCTTAAGTAGCCTTTGGCTAAGGTCAAGATCAAGCCATGAAGAGTAGTTAATACTGCATACAGTAGTGTAGGAGGGGGGAGGGGATGAGCATTATTCTATTTGCTTGATGATGCACTCAGACGGACGTACAGACAGACAGACGGACCGAAACCGAGTGAGTCATTTATGGTGCAGTGTCTGTAGAAATGAGCCCGACAGAAGGAAATGAAACGTGAGGAAACTGACAAAAATACCGCTTTTTGTCGGGATCTACTTTGCTGGAAAATGGAACATATGTATAGTAGGGGTTCATTCAGTAAATTGTGTTCCTGAGCAGTGTGGAAGCCCTGCCAATTCCAACATCAACTCCCAGTCTGCTACCCTCACACAGGGATGCCATAAGTGTACATAATATAGGGATGCCATAGGTGTATATGATATAGGGATGCCATATATATAATATAGGAATGCTATAGGTGTACATAATATAGGGATGCCATAGGTGTATATGATATAGGGATGCCATATATATAATATAGGAATGCTATAGGTATACATAATATAGGGATGCCATAGGTGTATATGATATAGGGATGCCATATTTATAATATAGGAATGCTATAGGTATACATAATATAGGAATGCCATAGGTGTATATGATATAGGGATGCCATATTTATAATATAGGAATGCTATAGGTATACATAATATAGGGATGCCGTAGGTGTATATGATATAGGGATGCCATATTTATAATATAGGAATGCTATAGGTATACATAATATAGGAATGCTATAGGTGTATATGATATAGGGATGTCGTTGGTGTATAAAATATAGGGATGCCCTAGGTGTATTTAATATAGGCTTGCCTTAGGTATATATTATATAGGGATGCTCTCAGTACATACAAGTATATGATATAGGGATGCTATATGTGTATATAATATAGGAATGCCTTAGGTATATATAGTATGTGGATGCTCTTGGTATATATAATATAGGGAGATATATAGATATAGATACCAGCCTTTCACTGCTACCCTTTTTTGTTGGGGATTGACCAAAAAGAGGGAAAGGAGAAAGTGAGAATTTACAAAAAATGTTTTCATTACTACATCAACCATCAATTTATACATAAATATATCTATGGGTTTGAAGGGAACTGATATGAAATAAATTCCCTCTCACTCTTGCGTCTCCCTGCTGTGGATGTTATTTCTGTCGATCATGTACCAAGTGGTTTGTACCGAAATGGGATCAGTCCAAGCCACCGACATGTTTATCTTAGGTCTGGAGATTAAAAATCTGTTGAGTTTCGCAACATCACCACTATCATGGCGGAGGGTAGACTAGGTTCCTAGTCCCTAAGGAGTTGACATCCCCTTCTGTGCTGACCAAGCAGTGTGGTGTAGTACCTCAGGTATGGTAGATAGATGGCACCACATGATCCTTCGCTCTCTTGATGTTTTAGGTATTCAAACTGAATCCTGGTGAGATAAGTGTAAACTAAATTGACCACTATGGCCACCTAGAATATTTGGTGCTTGGTGACAGAAAAAACATAACAGAAAAATACAAACCGTATTCGCTTGATTAAGCGCACCGTGTGGGTAGAGGTTTGGAAAATTTTCTGTAGAAGGGCTGTTGTCAAACAGCCGTATAACTGAACCCCTCAATGATTGCTGATCGGAGTGTAATGAGTAATGACCGTTATTGAACCTTTGAGCTCTCGCTGTTCAGCGAGCTTAGATGTTTGCTGCATGTGAAAAGATCATTAATTGGTCAATAGTACGATCATGCGGCGAATATGAACAGTGAGAGCGCGAAGGGACTGCTGAAATGGCGGAATTCAGTGTTGGTTTGCAGACATGGCAAGAGGAAAGGTACGTGTTTTGGTTACTTCTGGGGGGAGATTTTACATAAGGAGACGATCTTTGGCGCTTGCTGGTCGCCCAATTTCCGCGAAAAATAGGGGGGAGTGCGCTTATTCGGGACTGTGCACTTAATCAAGCGAATACGGTATGACAGTCTAGAAATCTAGGCTAGGCGGGGGGTCAATAGCCATTGCTTTATAGACAGGTGGTCTTCAGGGGTCAGGCTTTGGTTAAAAACTCTAACCCTTTAAATGCTGAGGCTATTTTCATCCAAAGCACACGGATGCAAAAAATTTTGAAAACCACCTAAAGCCTGTCATGTTGGTATTCATTGGAAAGCTCTCGCTGAGTACTTTCAGATGAGTACCCATTTGCCAGGGTTTCAGTCATTTTTCAGGTTTTTGCATTATTTTGTATTGGCCACATTAGCCACCAACAACATAAGGGTTAATTAACAACATAACTTCTGAGGCCCTCTGCAGTCCATTTTTGAGGGCGTAAGCTATCTTTTCACTGTTCTATTGCATATTGGATTTGTACCAAACAACAACTGATATGTCAAATGGTGTTCTTCAACTGGTTTCATTTTTGAGTACTCTCAGATGAGTATCCATGTGCCAGGTTTTTTTTAGTAATTTACTAATTTTTTGCACCATTTTGTATGGGCCTTAAGAATTTGTATCTGGATGATTTAATATTTTTATTTTTCAATTTTGAAGTACCTGGGCAAGCTTCAATTTCCAAATATTTGAATGAAGGTTTCGGGGTTGACTCTGGTTTTGTCAATTCTCCATTTATAC
>OZ012690.1:3928390-3998390 GCA_963942565.1 Maea johnstoni | reverse complement strand
TGCTCTTGTATACATTGTATCACTGTAACAGCTATCATGTAACTAATACTTAGATACATTGTTTCTTAGTAGCTGTGCTACCTTGTATGACTGCAAAGTACAGGTGAACTTGGATATGACGGACTCAGTGGGACCAGGAAAATTGGTCCGTCATATGCAAAATCCGTCATATGCATATGATGGACTTAGTCCGTCATATGCAAGTGTGTATCTTATTGCATTGGGGACCTCAGTTGATCTCTATATAAAAGTCAAAACAGCGAAAGAATATGTCTGGCTGGATTTTTATTATACATATATTTGTCTGCTGAGAAATACCAGACAATGTGAACTGAGTTCTGTCTGGCCAAACGTAACTCAACACATGTGTTAGTCTCGGCGAGAATAAGCCGACTGCTAGACACGTGTTTGTCCGTCATACACAATGCTAATTACATAGTAAATAGCATCGTGTGTGCCGTGATATTGGTCCGTGGTAGCCGAGTTCCGGCATACGGAATCCGTCCTATGCATGGTCAAATACACATAGTTGATATGCATGGGACTGGGACCAAGCATATCGTCCGTCATAGCCAAAAGTCCGTCGTACAGTGGTCCGTCATATCCAAGTTCACCTGTACTTATTACATAATATTTGAAAATTCGATTTGATGAGTCGATGCATATGTTCTTAGATGAAGTGAACATAGTTGGTCGCCACAGACCAATTACCATATGGCCCATTGTAAAGCCCTCTACACACCTAATCTCACCTTGTTGTTAGGCCACTGAGGAGACAGAAGAATGAGGGCTTGTGTATTTGTTTGCATTATATAGGAGGTTGCTCACACACATGCACAGAATGCACATCTTGAGTGGTCCTCGTCAACACCTGGGCTAAGAGTCATGCCGAGGCTGTTGAGCGAGATCTGCTGGTTGCGTTTTAGGTGATCGATATTCATGATTAAAAGTTCTAAGTTTGCTTCATATCAGAAGTAAAGCTAATACAATCAACTTATAGTAAAAAAAAAACTGCTTATTTTAGCATCATTTTCCCCCCAGATTTGCAGGGCAACTTGATTTGCAGGTGGGGCAATCAAATTTTCGTTCAATTTGGCTCAGTTGGGCTACCTGATAATTTTGGTGGCTGCCAAACCCTGTAACTGTGTGAATATTTTTCTAGACCCACTCTGAAGCGTAAGAATGTTAGGAGGTCAAACAGCACAGGTTGTCAGAATAAATCAAGGATTTTTCGTGCTCATTTTCTCGGAAAGGGATGCTGTATGCCTAGGTAACAACCAGGAAGTATTCGGTTTACTGCACCATTCAGTACTAGTATTTGAAGAGGATGCAGGTATGAATACTCAAGGCATAAAAATGATGCGTGGCAATTTTTACCAAATTCCCAAGTACATCTAGCTGAGAGTGTTTTTTGCATGAGGTGGTTGACATTGTATCACTATAAAGGCCACTATGTACCTGATACTTAGAAACATTGTTTCATAGTAACTATCATACCTTCTATGACTGCAAAGTACTCATTATAACAAAATATTTGAAAATCCGTTTTGATGAGTGATGCATATGATCTTAGATGAAGAGAACATGGATTGGTCGCCACAGACTAATTACCACAGGACCCATTATAAAGCCCTGGACACACCTAATCTCCCTTAATCTAGTCTCAGTGTGATGTCACAAGGAGACAAAGACCATATTTGTTTACATCTTAGAGGAGGTTGCTCACGCACATGCGCAGAATGCACCTCTTGAGCATTTCTTGTCAACACCTGGGCTAGGAGTCATGCCAAGGCTGTCGAGCGAGATCTGCTGGTTGCGTATCTGGTGATCGACATTTGTGATTTTACTTATAACCAATTCATACCCATAGAACTTCTTGACAAATGCAGTCCCACCCTACATTTTTGAGTAAAATTTAGAAGTAAGCTGAAATTCACAAAAAGAGGGTTGTGGGTTAGGTTTTGATTAACTATTCTCTTTCAATTTTGAGACCTCTTCAAGACCTGTTCAATTTATATATAGTTATAGGTTTTTAGCAGGATTTCATTGTTTCATAGACTCATAGGAGCTAGTCTGGGTAAGAAATGGCTTGGCTCTCCTACGGTAATTAAATACAGGATTTCCAGGTGGTGGCTTCAGTCACACCTGTGGATTACCATAGGCTTAGAAGACCAACACATGGAATGGAAACCAGCCGGTCAACCTGAACATGTTAGCCTCAAACAGTGTCAATTAATAGTCGCTAATAGGTGCTCTGGGCACCCCCAGCAGGTGGTGGAGATAAGGTTTCTCTGTAATGTAATCGATGCGGGAGCCCTGATTGGTCCTTGTTCCCACGTGACCTCGTGCTGCTGCCTTATCTGCTAGTCCTGGCATGAGGCTAGCATGTAACTATAGGGCATATAGTAATTGGTCTCTCGTTACATATCCATTCTTTTCTTAATCCAAGCCATAGGTAACACTCATATAAAGTGCTCATTATAGAATTAAAGATACTTTAACCCATTATTCAAGAAAACAGGTGTATGTCCCGTACACTTTATATATATATATATATATATATATATATATATATATATATATATATATATATATATATATATATATATATATATATATATATATATATATATGTGTGTGTGTGTATATATATATATATATATAATATATATATATATATATATATATATATATATATATATATATATATATATATATATATATGCAGAGATATGTACAAAGATAATTTCAAATTATTTAGATTAATAAGGACGGTATGGGGGCTACAGGTACAAATGGGTAATGAAATGCAGTGACGGTCGTTCATTCCCCTGTGACATCCGTACCATTGTAGACCTGAAAATAGGTCATTCTATATATTGTGTGCCCAATAGCTGCACACACCTGTAGCTTGCAAGCCAGGTAACTGACGCGGTGAAAACATTTAAAGAATCTGTTGACATTTCTTGCCTGTGATTAATAGCTGTCTAGCCCACATTGCTGGGAGGGGGGACGGGTAATGTGGATTCCAATTTGAACCAAAGCGTGTTTGGAAAATCTTCAAAGCATTGCCCAGTGCATTCACAGCTTTGACATGGATTCGACAAATATTGATGACATTTTAATCAATAACATTGACAAATTTGATATTTGCGTTATTCTTGTTGAGTGGTGTAAGTAGAACGTAATATCATTTGTCTGTTTGCATAGGTATTCTGTTTTACTGTTCTGTTACTACGTGATCAAGGTGGCCAGGATGGTCAAATTAACCCTTATGTGGCTAGTGGCTAATTTGGCCAACATAAAATAATGCAAAGATCCTGAAAAATGACTGAAACCCTGGCATATGGGTACTCATCTGAGTATCCAGGGAGAGCTATCCAATAAATACCAACATGACAGGGTTTAGATGGTTTTCAAAATTTTTGTTTGCATCCTTGTGATTTTAACGAAAGTAGCCTCAGCATTGGACAGATTAGATCATAGTTATCTCACCAGGTGTATGTATACAGGGCCCTGTCGGAGTATGACTTCAAACCACCAGAGATAGGAAGACCATATGGTGCCATCTACAGGCCATTGTTAGTACTACAATGTGGTTGGTCAACCCAGAAGGGGACTTTTCATGGTCTAGGTACCTAACGTACCTTTATGAGACAGTGTTGTTGTGGTCACGGTCTGTCTCCCTCTTAACCCTTCCAAAGGTAAGGGTAAAGGTATTCGGTTTATGGTCTTGTATCCACGGAAGCGCTCACACGACCTTCCTCCCTTAGCAGGCCTGTACACACGGAAACCATTTCAATCCCCCGAGGCATATTCCAGAGCAGTTGGCAGCATATAGCACACAAGCTCTAAGCACTGCCTTTTTAATGCTAGGTACCCATTTTGCAGCTGGGTAGACTGAGGCAATATGGAATAAACTGTCTTGCCCGAGAACAGACCAAAGTGCCCCGGCCGGGAATTGAACCAGCGACCTACTGACTTCTAGTCCGACACCTAACCAACTGAGCTACTTTGTCCCCATTCCAAGGCTCAGGCTACTTTCGTCCAAAGCACAAGCATGCAAAGTTTTTGAAAACCATCTAAACCCTGTCATGTTGGTATTCATTGAATAGCTCTTGCTGCCATGGTTTGAGTCATTTTAAGGGTTTAGATATTTTTTTTAGTGTTTTGCATCATTTTGTATTGGCCAAATTAGCCACCAGCAGCATAAGGGTTAACCCTTCCAATGCTGAGGCACTACTTTTGTCCAAAGCATAAGGACGCAAAGATTTTTGAAAAACTTCTAAGCCCTGTCATGTTGGTATTAATTGGGTAGTTCTCACTGAGTACTTACTCACTAATAAGTACCTATGTGCCAGGGTGGTCATACATTTTTCAGGTTTTTTTGCATCATTTTGTATTGGCCAAATCAGCCCCAGGTGCATAAGGGTTAAAGATTCTGGGCACATATACAGGGGTGTCCAAGTATATGGAAGTCCTGGAGCAGAGCAATTAGAATCCTTGATACAGTAAGAAATCTCCAAACATGAATTGGTTAAATATTTAGTTAAGGTGTGAGAGATCTCAAGGCATGGATTGGTTGAAATCCATGTCTTGGTTTGTAAGGGTTAAGTTTGAACATACCTAAGATGTCCTTTATAGTTCGATCACCTGTATGCCTGGTGTTAAAGATCTTCAGACATGAGAGGGTTAAAATCCTTGTCTGGGTTTGTAAGGGTTAACCCTTATGCTGTGGGTGGCTAATTCGGCCAATAAAGAATGATGCAAAAACCCAGAAAAATGACTGAATCCCTGGCACATGGATACTCATCTAAAAGCACTCAGCGATAGCTATCCAATGAATACCAACATGACAGGGTAAAGATGGTTTCCAAAAATCTTTATGTCCTTGTGCTTTGGAATAAAGTAGCCTCAGCATTGGAAGGGTTAAGGTGTAAGAGATCTTGGCGTGGATGGGTTATAATCCTTGTTGGGGTTTGTAAGGGTTAAGTTTGTACATACCTAAGCTCTCCTTTCTAGTTCGATCACCTGCATGCCTGTTTGCACTAATGATCATGTTTAATGGAATAGGATCTCAAGCATCCAGCTTTCTGAGTTGCTGTGGTGAAAATAACTCGCACAGAAGGAGTTCATCAGGTTCACCCATACACTGTAAGATCAACTGAAGGTGTTGGTCCCTTTTTTGCAGACTTCTCATTATGCCACACTTACAATGATCTAATACAGTAAAACTTCCTGATTTTGACAGATTTCAGAATTGTACTTATTAAGTGGAACAACATCAGAGATGCAGGGTCTTAGACTGGACTTTAATCCAGTGATGCTAAGATCAGCCAAAAATAGCCTGTGACTAAAATGAAATTTTGCAAATTCATGAAAATATCTGAAGGAAGAATGATATCAAGAACACAACCAATTTCAATTTCTTTTTTGTGGGGGGGGGGGGGGGGGGGTGGGGGGGGGGGGCGGATCAGCACGTTGTCACTGGGCTGCATTTAACCTAATCTCACCATAATATTGTCTTTTGCGAGTCCTGCTGTAGATGCATCTTAGCAAACTAAAGATGCCTACCTTAACCAGACCAGCATCATACTCTTTCTGAACTTGCCCTTAGTTTATCTAAATTATGATTTTATTTATTTCATTATGTTCTAACATGTAAATGAATGCATAATCGGAGATGTCACCAGATCATAACATTTTTAATGTAAATGTGTGGAAATATACTTGCATTCCACTTAATTAAGCCTTAGATGAATAAAAGAATGGATTTGTTGTGCGAGACCAATTACTAGATGCGCTATAGTGAAGACCTCACAGGCTATCCCAGCTACCTCGTGGCCTATATGTGACGTCACATTTAGGAGACGTAGACCAATAAGGGAGCTCGTATTTTTACATCACAGGGAAACGTGCACACCAAGATGGGCAGAATGCGACTTTTGGGCCATTCGCCGCAGCCAGCCTGTTCTGGTTGACTGGCTGGTTTCATATCCACTTGTTTTTTATTCATCTCAGATTAAGCTATCGAAACACCTGTTGTTCCTGAGAGGTATTTACGGATTGTCAGATTTGAAATCGCTGCAGGTGGGGACTGCCACATAGGATGTAGTGTGACTCAGGAAAATTAGGACACGTCAGTGTTGCTGGACCCCAGTTTTGCGTGACCTATTTGCACAGCATGTACCACCATGAATGGCAGCGTAGGTGGAAACAAGCCTCGCTCAGTGTTTCCCTTATGAGTAACAAGGCCAGAAATAGCCGTGATGATGATGATGATGATGATGATGATGGTGATGATGATAGTGATGATAATGACAGTGATATTGGGGGTGATGACATGATGGTTCTGATGATAATGATATTGATAATGATGGTGATGCTTATTCTAGTGCAGGTAGTGATGATGATGATGATGATGATGATGATGATGATGATGATGATGATGATAATGATGATGACGATGATAATGACAATAATGATGATGAGGGTGATGACATGATGGTTCTGATGGCAATGATAGTGATAATGATGGTGATTATTATTTCAGTGCTGGTAGTGATGATAACAGTAATGATGATGATGATGATGATAATGATGATGAGGGTGATGACAATGATAATGATAATGATGGTGATGATTATTTGCGTGCTGGTAGTGATGATAATGATGATGATCTTGATCATGATGATGATGATGGTGATGACAATAATGATGATGATGATGATGATGATGATGATGATGATGGTGATGACAGTGATAATGAGGGTGATGATGATGATGATGATGGTGATGACTGATAATGAGGGTGATGATGATAATGATGATGATGATGACAATAATGATGGGGGTGATGACATGATGGTTCTGATGACAATGATATTGATAATGATGGAGTTGATTATTTTAGTGCTGGTATAGTGGTGATGATAATGATGATGATGATGATGATGATGATGAGGGGATGATGATGATGATGATGATGATGATGATGATGAGGGGATGATAGCCTGATGGTTAATGCAGATAATAGTGATAGTGATGATAATGTTGTTGTTGATTATTTTAGTGGTGGTGGTGATGATCATATAAGGATGATGATGATGATGATGATGATGATTGGGATGATGAGGATGATGATGATGATAATGATGATGATGGGGATGATGATGATGATGATGGAGATGATGATTATCTTAATGATACTCCTCATTTTCATGATCACCAGAAGATTGAAACAAATTACAATGATAATAGCTAATGGTTGGGTTACAGTTAATGATGAAGATGATAATGGTAATGGTGATCAGGATGTCGGCTTTACTGAAAATGATAAATGCTGTGGTGATGGTGCATGGTAGTGTTATTTGGTTGCAAAGAATATCTAGGGTGAGAAATCCCCTCAAACATAACAGTTAAACCCTTATATATCAGGGAAATATATCAAGGAAGTTTGCTGTAATATTCCAAGGTGGATGATCTGCCTTTGGAGTTCTCCAATGAATACCAACATGACAGGGTTTAATGTTTTTCAAAAATCTTTGCATCCTTGTGCTTTGGCAAAAAAGCCTCAGCATTGGAAGGATTACAAGTACTGTCCCCTAAGCATTTGTCTTTACAGGTAGTCATGAGTTCTAGCCAACAGGGCGCCTTAGTTTCATTTCATCATCCAAACCCTTGAAATACCCACTTCAGGACACCCAAATGTTATCATTCACCCGACCAGGGCATTTCTATTCCCTTCAACGTACAAGAAATCTAACCGATATCATTGATATATAGCTTCGTACCATAAATTTACCTATACTTCAAACATGACCTTTGATAAAAAAAATCCCGTCTGTAATAGTATTTTAACACCAATACATTCTGGCTGGGTTTTCATAGCAATACATTGCCATGCTAACACGCTATGATCATGGCTTTGGACTTTGTACTTCACTTATGTGTTCGGTTGCCTTATCAATGTGTCTATAGTGTTGAGAAGAATGCTGGGTGTGTAGTATATTATTTGCTTTGGGATAACATTAATAACCTATTAACCCGCGAACTACCCAGGGGGTCCACCTCAAAGCTTGGAGGACACAGGAACACAATCAAAACATGCCAACTGAGTTTGTTTGGGATTTAAAGCAGGCACTACACTGAATTGGAACAATACAAGTTGGAATGATGATAATTTTGATGGTGATGATGATAAAATTATTATAACTATTAAAATTATTATTATTATTATTATTATTATTATTATTATTATTATTATAATTATTATTATAATTATTATTATTATTATTATTATAATTATTATTATTATTATTATTATTATAATTTTTTTCTTTTTTTTTATTAGCATAAGCATTGTTATCGTTATTAGCATTATCATTATTATTAATATTATTATTATTATTATTATCATTATTATCATTACTATTATTATCATTATTGTTATTATTGTTGTTATTATTATTATTATCATTATTATTGTTATCATTATTGTTATTATTATTGTTATTATTATTATTATTATCATTATCATTATCATTATCATCATCATTATAGATACTGATGATGATAATAATAATGATATTTATAATAATAATAATGATAATAATAAAAACATTGATAAAAAACCTAAACAAATACACCTGTTACTTAGATAGCAAAGAAATACACCTGTCACATCCAAAACAAAAATATTTTCACCTGTTCACTTAAAAGGGCTAGGTACATGAACAACAGTGTCACTGCTATCATTACTATGGACACTTGACACTGTCTGTGATATGAGTTACATAATCATTCAGTGCACAGACCAAACCATACTGTTTGAAGTGGACAATGCTCCCTCTCTGATCCTTATTTTAACCCATACATGCCGATAACACTAGGAAAAGGCATTTCTGGCTGACGCATCCTTCAGAAAATATTTCAAGTGTTAATTAATCAGATTCTTTTCAACATCTCTTGAAATATAATGTTAAGTAATGCTTTTTAGTTTATTTTCTCTCTCTCCTTCGCTCTCTCTCTCTTTCTCTCTCTCTCTCTCTCTCTCTCTCTCTCTCTCTCTCTCTCTCTCTCTCTCTCTCTCTCTCTCTCTCTCTCTCTCTCTCTCTCTCTCTCTCTCTCAGTGAGTCAGCTCTCTGATCATGTGACCTTAACCCATTCATGACTGCAGCATCCAAAAAACAGTCTGACTATTTTGTTAATATCTCTCTCAGCGGAAGCCATATTTAGGAAATATTTGAAGCGCAAATGTTAAACAGAACTCAGCCTACAACTCCCCATCAAATATTTAGCTGAGTCATTCTTTATTCCAAAGATATTGGCAAAAGCAGCCTAGATCCAGACGTAAATATCGAGAAGATCTCTCCAAGCACGAATGGGTTAAGGTTGGGTGTCACGACTAGACTGAAAACATGATTCAGCCGCAGCGCAGCGCAGGAGCAGTGAAGATGCAGCTAGCATTGCTAGCAGTGAGAGGTCCGTGTATTACATGTATACCAGTCATAGCATCGCTGCAAGGTATAAAGGGTTTCCATGCGAAGCTCGCTGACCATCTAGGTAGGAATGGTAATGGTGACCAGTATGTTGTGGATGGATGCGGCATCTGGTAGTCTAGACCCGCGGTCTGAAGACAGGTCAGTCATCAATATTGTGCACTATATTCTTCACATAGTGACATAGGGAAAGGTTCATAATAATTTTGTAATGGTAACTCAGTCGAGTCTATTTTCAGTAATATATACATGTGTGTGTACATATATATATATATATATATATATATATATATATATATATATATATATATATATATATATATATATATATATATATATATATATATATATATATATATATTGCAGTGGTGTAGGGGTTAAGCTTAAGGAATTATGGGAGGGATTGATGTTTTGAATTTGCATGGGGTAGGGGTTAAGGTTTGAAATTTTCAGGGGGTGTAAATTTTGTATTTGCACAGGAGGGAAAGTTCTCAGGTAAAATACCAGGGGTGGTAGGAGCTATGGTTTGAAATAAGAAATGTGGGGGAGGTTGGGTATTGCAATGCAGGGGAAGCAGGTGAGGTAGGTACAGGTATTATCTAAGTAAAAGGTTCAATTTTAAAAGGGTATCAATTTATCTCAGAGCAACATATATATATATATATATATATATATATATATATATATATATATATATATATATATATATATATATATATATATATATATATATATATATATATATACATATATACACATATATATGATCCTCCTATCTCTAAATATTTTTGGTGTCATATTCAAACTGAGTACTCTTTTTACCTGGTGAGACAAATGGAAACTAATGGCCAAAACGTTACAGAAAAAAATACATATGACAGCCCAGAATGCAGAGGTATTTGTGAAACATGCTTCATGTGGAACGGACACATACTTCTAAGCCTATACTTCCTACGACACCACATGTTTATGTACCCACTTAACCTACTTAGCAGTGCTTTACATCATCCCCATTATCATGCAATTAATAAAGTAATGTGGAATGCACCATGGGGTTAACCCTTGTACTGCTGGTGGCTAGTTTTGTCAATAGAAAATTATGTGAAAAAAATGGGTACTCATCTTAAAGGTCTCAGCAAGAGCTTTTCAATGGATACGAACATGGCAGGGTGTAAAAGGTTTTCAAAAATGTCTGATTTCTTGTTCCTTTGATGAAAATAGCCTCAGCATTGAAAAGGTTAACACATTTACATCAAGAGAACACACTATTGATAATATAGCATTATCTGCCAACTTCAAAGATAGCTCGTCAAATTGAGTAATCTGTGAAAGATATTTGAAAAGGTATACATGAACCCAACAAGAACAATATAAATAACAATCAGTAAAATGTACCACGAAATATCACTTGATTATCAAAATCTTTCCACATGTGTCTGACCATGTATAAGCTCCAAATTTGAATGGGTTAATAGATAGGCATCATATTGTACAACTACTGATATTTTCACAAGGGCTAGATGTGCAATATAATCTGTTATATTAAAGGCATTTTTTCTAATTATCTATACATGTCCTTTAATGGGACAAATATTATCTGTCTCATATCAAAGCTAGTGATTAAGTGATTAAGCCTTGATCTTCACTGCAAATCTGCTACTGAATGTCACAAATTAATCCATGTTTTGGGATAATATTAATAAATTCAATTTTTATACGAATATTTTCCAAGGAGAATGAATAACTGAGCATATATGTCCCTGATGTTATCATAGGCATCCATAACCATCTATCATGAGTAAAACCAATAGAATCAATCCGCTAAGTACTTTAGCTTAGGAGCATATCTTAGGTAGCCCAACAATACTCAACAATACAGGTTGGCCACTGGGCTACCATGTAATTTCTACACTTAGCACAGTAACACGCCATAACTCCAAAGTGGTTCCATTGGCCTGTCAAGGGGGTGGGGTCTTTGATTGATTTTATGCAGCTAAAGAAATATGTATGATGTATTTAGTAACTAAAGATATCATCGAAAATAGTCAGGGTGTTTATAGGCTTCAAGCATGAGGGGTTTATATATTTCTTATACCGTATTCCTCTGAATAAGGGCATGTGCAGGTGCACAGGTTAGGAAGAAATTTGCCAGAAGGTTTATTGGCAATCTTCCGTAAAGCCACACCCCACGGCCGCTACAAGCTTAAACATATGTCTTTTGGCCGGCTTGCCTCCTTTCCGATTTTTTTTCAATAAAAGGTGGGAGGGGGGGGGGGGGGGTCTGTGTGGTTAAACGGAGGAATACAGTATTTTAATTTCAGGTAGCCAAAAAATATTTATGATTGCCTCAGGTCACTTGGCTACCACATGGTATCCACACTTCATGTGTGTGTGCTAAGATGAATAAAAACAAGTGGATATGAAACCAGCCGGTCAACCTAAACAACCAGACTGCAGCGAATAGCCCAAAAGTTACGTTTTGCGTATGTTGTTGCACAGCTCTCTCTGTAATGCAAACGATACGAGAGCCCTCATTGGTTTCGTCTCATAGTGACATCTCACTGAGGCCAGATCCGAGACCGCTGGGATAGCCAGTTCTTCACTAAAGCACATATAGTAATTGGTCTCTTGCTACATATCCGTTCTTTTATTCATCTAATGTGTGTGTGTCTGTGCTTCCTCGATCCATTGGAATACACATAGCCTAGACACAGACTCAAGTGGTTTTATACTCTTGGGGTTTTGGTTGAGAGTGAGTATATATTTGGGCCTCTCCACATCATATGGTTGACCTATCCTGATTTGGAGAAAGGATAAGCAGTACTGTGGTATGCGTGTGTTTCACCCAGTACCAATCTAATAATAGCACTGAGTTGGGTTGTTGATACATTTGGCCAATGTATTTGATCAGAGAGATGTACACCCAGAGAGTGGAAGCAAAGGAGTTTACTGATTCTCCCTTGCCACGATCAGTGAACTATGGAATTTACATATGGAATATGAAATTATGGAATTCAAATTTCATCCAACATATGTAATTTGGAATTTCATCATATGGAATTTTCTGTATGGAATTCCATCAAAATTTATTTTATGTGTAATATCCGGGCTAAGTCATGACTAGCAAGTGGAGGAGGAAACAGTAGTACTATAAGAAGCACAACCGCAAGTCACCGTAAACTCTCTCATGTGCTGGAACCCGGGCAGTGGTGAGAGACAGTGAGCAGCCAGTGGCAATGCCTTAGACCACTCGACAAGCGGGCAGGCCTAGACTAGGCTCCTAGTCCCTAAAAAGTTGACATTCCCTTGTGTGTTGACCAAGCAGCGTGGTGTAGTACAAGACATGATAGATAGATGGCACCACCTGATCCTCCTACCTCTAGACGTTTGTTATACCCAAACTGAATCCTCTATTCCCCTGGTGAGATAAGTGTAAACTAAATTGACCACTCTGGCCACCTAGACGGATGTCGATCACCAAATACGCAACCAGCAGATCTTGCTCAACAGCCTCAGTACCACTCTAAGCCCAGGTGTTGATCAGAACCACTCAAGAGGTGCGTTCTGTGCATGTGTGTGAGCAACCTCCTCCATAATGTAAACAAACACGAGAGCCCTCATTCGTCTGTCTCCTAGTGACTGAGGCGAGATTAGGTGTGTCTAGGGCTTCACAATGGGCCCCATGGTAATTGATCTGTGGCGACCAATCCATGGTCTCTTCATCTGAGATCCCAGGGAGAGTGATAACTAGTTGATAGGCTTGTAATGTGGTCCTGGGATTGTTTTCCTCTCTTAGTGTAAACCACTCCTATTTGATATCTATAAAACACAGGAATAAGTAATTATTTTAATCCATTTGCATCTAGAGTGGACACATGGTCTGACAACTTTGAATATAACTTTTTAGAGAGAGAAATATTTGAAATATTTGAAAAATATTTGAAGAGAAATAGTCATCACATAACCCATCACATTGCAATTGGCTGCAATAGTACAAAAAAATGTATGAACATATTTTTTTCATGACTTTTAAAGAAAAAACATGAAATGTTTTCCATTTAGACTAGCATAACATGTGTTGCAGTTTTTCTTTTTGATCAGATTGGTAATTTTTGTTTGCTTTTTTTTTCAGAATGAGCGAGTCAGTATGTTCGGAGGTTTTTAGTCTGGACTCAGGAGGGGAGAGTCCGAAACAAGATTCTGACCAGGTAAGTCACTTCATCAGTCTTTGTCAGTGATGAATCCAAGAGGTTTGGGGTGTTTTACGAACCCATTTCAGGGGTTCTTATAGCCTAGCTACAAGGCTCTATTATGATTTTACTTCATTATATATAAATGCCTGCACCTATACTAGATAGGGACTTGTGGCCTACTGTTGGCCATTTAGTTCACACAATTGCCACACGAGGGAGATTGGTGTATTTCCAACTGACCTCCTAGTATACTGCAGTGCCATCTATCCACATTGGAAGACATTTAATATGTGGCCTGGGAGGCAGGCTAGGGTTCTTAGTAGTTTAGGGATTTTTTTGTTGGAAATAAATCCCATATCCATCAAATTTCCTAAGATCTAGAGCTGTGGTTGAAGTGGAAGTTGATGATGAATTACTTTATACACCCTTAACCTTTCAAATGCCGAGGCTACTTTTGTCCAAAGCACAAGGATGGAAAGATTTTTGAAAACCATCAAAACCCTGTCATGTTGGTATTCATTAGATAGCTCTTGCTGAGTACTCTCCGATGAGTACCCATGTGCCAGGGTTTCAGTTACAATTACTTAACCAGTAAGTTTAAAAAATGTAATTGTTCATTTAAGGAGATACAAACAAATTATGTTTTAGTGCCGAAAGTATTTTGATTCTTTCATTGCACAGTTTTCATTTTAGTCCTATTTCTATTTTGAGTTCTGGGTACAAAAGGTTACAATTATCACACCTTCACTTCTACCTCGCCTTTGGGGTCAACTGAGGACATTCTCTCTGCCTGAATCACTGTGTGAAATAGATTGAAATGTGCCATTCCAACTGTACATTTCACCAGTCATTGTTTTGTGTATTTAACCTGGATACAATCTAGGTACCTTGCAGTAGGAATTCAACAAACAAAGAGCTGCTTTTCTACATGGACCCCTGCCAACTACTCAATATGTACCCTGTTTCATAAACTAGGCTCCCTTTAGTCATGCATGACTTCATCTCCCAAGGGTACTGACATATGTATGTAGGGCACACGGCCTGCTAGGCCACGCCTCCTTGTTGACAAGTTGGTGCTGCCATCTATTGGCGAAACGAGAAACTAAAACTGAAGATCACATGAATATGGCTTCATAGTTTATCAGTCCCATATAATCTGACTTGATGCATTTTCCAGGGTGCTTAGCTTATATCTTTATATTTATTGTTTAAAACAAACCAAAAGGTCTAGGTAAAGTGAAATATTTAAATGAATATCTTTTTGTTCCTGTTTTTTATTAATCAAAGGCTGATAAAGTACAGCCTTAGTATTAAATCCATTTAATTTAAGCCAAAGGGGAAAATATTGAAAGCGTTTAGAGTTCTGTTTTTATACTCAACACCTAGCACTCATTGACCCTTATGCTGCTGGTGGCTAAGTTGGCCAATGCAAAATGATGCAAAAAAACTAAAAATGACTGAAACACAGGCATGTGGGTACTCATCTGTCAGTACTCAGTGAGAGCTATCTAATGAATACCAACATGACAGGGTTTTGATGGTTTTCAAAAACATTTGCATCATTGTGCTTTGGACAAAAGTAGCCATAACATTTAAAGGGTTGAGGTCTACAAATTTTTTACTGTATTATCAAAATGTAGTTATATATTCACACCTATTCATAGAATTATTGACGAAGAAATCTAACTTATTGTTTATTGTAGGATACTGGTCCATCTGTGATAGTAATCCCGCAGCCAGCTGGTCTGGTTGATCTGATTGGTCCAGGTCTTCATGGGATCGATTCTGACTATTTTGACGATGACAGCAATACAGGCTGCAGCCCGTGTCATCGATTTTACCTTAATCTGCACCTGGAAGTCAATGATCGACTTCTTTCTGATAGCGATGACTGTGAAAAAGAGATGAAAGCTATAAAAATACATAGACGGAGAAAAAGACGACGAAGGAAATTTGGTGAGTTATATCTAGTGCTTGACAGTAGATGGCTAGTAAATATATACTTAGGCTTCATGATTACACACATATATATATATATATATATATATATATATATATATATATATATATATATATATATATATATATATATATATATATATATATATATATATATTTAATACACACACACTCTCACACATACACAGATTGGTCCTGAAACCCAGAAATTAAATGGAAAAATACCATATTTTGTATAGACTTCAAAATATATACTGGAAACAACAGGCTAGTTTTAAGAATGAAATCATCAAAATGCACATAGGGTCCAAGGTCTTTTAGTACATTCTATATACTAACTATATCTGAGTTAAAAATTACCTAAGATGTGCCTAGACCCAGAAATAATTCATCACTTGGCTTAAGGAAGGGGATTGACTTAAACATTGAAAAACTATAACTGATTAACTTCCATTCCCTTGCTGAGTCTATTCAAGGAAAATATATACTATTTGCACAGGCACAAAATCAAATTACTAGGGTATTTCAAGATTTTTGTCATGTTGCTTCCCAATTGCACCCTAATAGAATGTTCTGTTTACGAGGTACTTTACCAAGATTTCTGTGTTTTATCGGGCAAGTTCAAATTCTTTACAGTCAAATGAAAGTGAAATTAAATTTGCCCAACATGTCAAGTAGGTTTGAGAGTTACATCAGCCTTTGTCACAGTAATATTGCTTGGTAACTACATGGTCAGCGTTGACTGTGAAAAAGAGATGAAAGCTATAAAAATACATAGACGGAGAAAAAGACGGCGAAGGAAATTTGGTGAGTTTCATGTAGTGCTTGACAGTAGATGGCTAGTAAATATATACTTAGGCTTCATGATTACATATATATATATATATATATATATATATATATATATATATATATATATATATATATATATATATATATATATATATATATATATATATATATATTTATATATATATATATGTATATATATATATATATATATATATATATATATATATATATATATATATATATATATATATATATTTATTTAATACACACAAGTTCAAGTCTGTAAATCCTGGAGAACAGACAATCATACCTGGAGGCTGGAGCACAGCATTTTAGTGGCTGACGTGTATGCAACATTTTCCTCAAAAGTTTCACTAATAAAAGACAATTGGTTTATAGTCTTGTATCCACCGAAGCGCTCACACGACCTTCCTCCCCTAGCAGCAGTGTCTTAGCCAGGATTTAGAAACTGGGTGACTAAAATTGGCAGTTGTAAATTTTTGGGGTGTCCAAATTTTTAAGGGGGATCACAATATTCTCATATTTCAACCATAAACATGTATAAATTCATCAAAAAAGGCATGATTTCATTAAACAATGTCATGGGAATTATGAGGAGATGAAAATCTTTGATTATAAGCTTGTGATTGAGATTTTTAGAAATTCCACACTATAAGATTTGGGTGTCCCGAGGGGTTCTTTTTAAGGGTTTGGGTGTCCAAAAAGGCACCCAGACGCCCTGCTGGCTAAGACCATGCCTAGCAGGCATACACACGGAAACCATTTCAATCCTCCGAGGGATATTCCAGAGCAACTGGCAGCATATAGTGCACAAGCTCTAAGCACTGCCTTATTTATGCTAGGTCCCCATTTTGCAGATGGGTAGACTGAAGCAATATGGAACAAACTGTCTTGCCCAAGGACAGACCAAAGTGCCCTGGCCGGGAATTGAACCAGCGACCTACTGATTACTAGTCCGACACCTAACCAACTGAGCTACTTTGTCCCCTTGTAGTGTACTTTATTATCATATTAATGGCCTGGATCAATAAAAAGACAATACAATATTGACATTTTTCATCTTTAATGAAATATGTAACAAAATATCATCAGGGCTTGAGTTTGACATGAAAGGCTGGCCTACTGCACCGGGCAGGGAGAAATTTTCAAAATGACTGGAGGGCAGGTAAAAATCTTATTGTGCCTGCCCTACATGGCAGGTAAGATTTCATCATGTAAATTCAGAGATACTATAACACAAGGCAATTAAATATTTTTTCAACAGTACATATAAGACTGTAGCAAGAAAACAGTCAATTGATACAAATAAAGTACATGCAGAAAAGTCACTTTCATGTTCATTCTATCACACCTTTTGCAGGGCAGGTGAAAGATTTTGTCTGGCAGGTAGAAATTAAAGTTAACCTGCCCTACTTGTCAGGTGCCTTCAAAAGTTAATGTTGAGCCCTGATCGGAGACTTAACCAATTATAGATCATGGGGACACCACTCAGTAAAGACTAGAATATAACCCCAAGTCACTGGCAACTTTCTCACATGCATCAAGCACCAGATTTTGAACCTCTTACCCTCGGCAATGGTGGAAAAATGCAAGCGATCAGTGCACAATGCATTACACAACTCAGCTATTGGGGCTGCCCATCTGATGGAGGATATAGCTGATAAATGAAAGTACAAAAGCTATTCACCATCAATATTTTTTTCAAATTTGTTTTATTACCCTTGAGGCAATCTTTCTTTTACTTTTACTTCTAAAGCATGTGGATGTTTACTTAAACTATGTTGCATTCAAAGTTTAGAAAAACATGACAGTTCCAGGATGAGGTAATTTTCAATTGCTGATACAGAAGGGTCTCAACGAACACCCCTTTTCTATCCAAGATGTTACTTTTCTTGCTAAGAAATACCACTTTCCTCTGGCTTTGCTAAAAATCTATATGGAAGACCTACTTCACTGTTAAAATAAATCCCCTCTTACAAAATATACCCCCTATAGGACATAGATTCTGTATCCACTCCTAATTCTAATCATGCACACCTTACCGTTATATCTAAACACCATGAAGATGGCACCACTGTCACAGAGACATGACCTTAGCCATCAGGGCGTCTGTGTGTCTTTTTGGACACCCAAACCTTTAAAAAGCACCACTCAGGACACCCAAAGATTTTTGTGAAGAATTTCTTAAAATGTCAATCTCAAGCATATAATTGAATATTTTTCATCTCCATATAATTCCCATGACATTGTACAAGGATTTTATGCCTTATTTTGATAGATTCATACATGTTAAAAGTTGAAATCAGAGTATATTGTGGTCCCCTTTAAAAATTTGGACACCCAAAAATTTTACAATTGCCAATTTTGGGCACCAGTTTCTAAATCCTTAGTAAGACCCTGCACAGAGATCGCATATACTCATTAACTGCCAATCAGCGTTTAGATAACATTGTGCTTGATGGCTGAAGAAACATGTATCTAATTCCCTGTGGATGTGATTGCCAAATTCTTTGAGTTTCTTAAGGTGTTTTGCTCCACTAGAGCAACTACATTTATCCCTATGATGCCCCAAAGGCAAAAATACCTGACAACCATGGCTTTGTCGGCCCAGGCACCAACATAAGTTTCAGAACTAACTTTCCTTGCCGGGCAAGTAATTAATGATGTCTACTTGCCCGACATCATTTGTGGCTTGCCCGAAATAAGTTATATCATATTCTAGAATGGCATGTATTATTTATTATGGATTCAATAGTTTGAAAACCATTTTCTTTTTGATTTTGTTGCACTGTTTGCATATTTCTAGGTATTTGTGCTGAATCTTCTATATAAAAATGTGTTGACTGCTCAGAAAATCGGCTTGCCCATTCGCGCGAGTGGAAACTAAAAGGTACTTGCCCGAAGGCCATTTTTTCAAAAATTCACTTGCCAGGGCAAGCAGGCTAGTAGTTAAGACGGACCCTGTGGCCTAATGAAAATATCATTTGAACATGATTAAACACCTTTTCAAATACTTGTTTTATGAAAAGAAAATACAAGCATGCAGACATTTTTACTAAGGGGAAACACTAGAAAATAATCATAAAATAATTATCAGATAAAAAGCACTATTTATGGTATTCAATCACCTTACACCAATATTTGCAAATCAAAAGATTATCAGATTTGTGAACTTCATGTATATAAGAGGGTTCACATTGATTTATTTAGTGTTTTTTTTAATCTTAAGTTATCAAAATATGCTACAGTACAGTTCCTAGCCAACATATTCATTTTTTTTCTTTACATAAATCATATATGGTCAGAATAGATGAATATCATAATAATTGGCTGTGCTGCCATCTATTAGTAAATTGTGGTACTGGCCAAAGAAGGTATGCACTAGCGACATCTATTGGCGGTGATACTAACTCCTCTAGTATCATTTATTCTATTCTTTAAATTTTACATATTTCATAGGTATATTTCATCACTTTAGTATTAATAATTTTTTGTTGTCATTTAATTTTGTGGGGGGAGCTGGATGGTTGATTTAAGTAATTGAAACTGACTTTTTTCAAACCATATTGAGATTTTATGCTATGAATATAGTTTGTCATCTTACCATACCACATATCTGCCCTGTTTGAATTTGAGGTCTCCATAGCTGAAACTGATTATTCTAAAACATCATATTTTTTATCTCACAGGGTTTCTCTCATATATCTCAAATGGATAGATTTTATTTTTGAAGAAAAAATGCTTTATTTTATTGATTTGAAGGAATATTTAAGAATCTGATTCACTCTAAAAACAAATGTTCTCCCATGCCTAAACAACCTATTGTGTTTGTTTCCTATTTAAAGATAGAAATAGAGCTACATACATATTGTTAAGGTTTGTGTCATTTTCACATCTTAAAATTTGGATGTACCGGTAGGTTAATTTATGTCATTTTAATAATCATTTATCTGATACTAGCTGGGAATCACTAAGAAATCTATGACATTTTCTTATTCAAATTAATGCCTTCATCTTCAAATCATTTTCTGAGGACTTGAAAGTAACTTCCTTGTATTTTTCTTCTGACAGTTAAAAAGTGTAAAAAAACTGATGAATATCATGGCCCTATATAAAATAAATAAATCTAAGCCAAATAGGTATAAATAATGTCAAAAAGCTAGCATAAGCAGAATAAGATACGAAAAATATTCTCTAGTGGATATTCATCGTAAGAAAAAATGTGTATCATAACATTTGATTTGACACAACTGTCATGATAGTAAGTTACTACACCAACCATGTCAATGACAACATGCTTTGCCAACATACTCTGCAAGCATGCTGTACATTTCATTCATGTCTTAGCGCACTGCTCGATCGATAGTATCCTTCCGCGTTAAAAACCAAAACAAACACTTAATTCGCTCTAAACAATCCCAATACTACTGCTAATTACTGATAACTTATTCACTACAATGCAAATTGTATTCATGAGGATTTTGCGCCGGCAGTATAATGAGAATGTTTGACATCAAAGCGGAACTATTTGCAAGTTGCGAGTTTTATTTCCGGCTTTCTCACTCCTGCGTAGCAATTTCCTATACCTCAAGTTCCTAGCAAGATGGCCGCGTGTTCTGACAGCAAGATGAACTTAGAACTGCTCATCCAAGCTGGTAAATATTTTTGTCATGACATTTTATTGATAGCATAGTGTAGGATCGACTCTAAGATCAATTTTTGTGCAAGTTGCATAAGATCCGTCATGTCTAAATTGCATTAAACGGAGTCGATCTCCAAACCAGGAAGTGCTGCACGTTGTTTTCTTCTGGGCTTCCTGCTTCAAGAACTTGTGTTTCAACTCGGGAAATTCCTGAAAATCATACTTTAAATCTCTAAGATATCTTACATCTTGTAAAGAACTTCTTCAGGAACACTAACCCGATGTTATTTCTTGTATTAATGTGCACTTTGTCGCGTAAGAAGGTTTTTGAGTGACCTTGAAGTGCTTCATGAGTAGGTCACGGTATGGTTGTCATGCTAATTTTAGCGCGAAGTTTGGAAGGATATTACTCTTGTATGTTTACTACCAGCTCCTCTGGTAAACTCCCCAGCCTCACTTGGGGAGAGAGTTTTTGATCGTCAAACTATCTGTTTATTACGGTTGTCGATGAACTCAGTGCCTGTGAAAATGACTTGATAAAAGAACGTTTTATGGTAAGTTTGCTCTCTGAATGCAACCAGGAAATAAAGCTTTCTTCATTAATTTAATCATTCAGTTCATTCCCAAGGGTTTTGAGCAGGTGTCATTTTCTTACTGTTGCTACTCACTGTATTTTATAAGCAATGTCAGTTATCAATGATGGTTTGTATTAATATTTACTTGGCAAAAGACATGCATATGATTGGTACAAGAGATCCAACTTGTGTTGTATGTTTGCAGAATTGGCCTCATGCCAGAGAGTTGCTGATTCCAAATGTCAAATGCTCAAATACAATATCAAGACCAAACCAAATACCTCTAGGGCCAGTACAAGAGTTCAAGTTCAGCACGATTCCATGCTGAAGTATATGGATTACCTCTTTCCCCTGTCAAACATGATGAGAACGAAAACATGGATTATTTTATATGCTTCAAGATGATCGCTGTCTTTGATTATCTGCACACGTCCAAAGTTTTTAAATACCATATTTGGAAATGTTAGAGGTTATGATATTGTAGTATTTATTTTTTTGATTAGCCTAAGCTTCAAACTATCGAATTGAACCAGTTAGATTGAGTGCCTGCAATTGTCCCTGGGCAGCTTCCCCCCCCCCCTCATTTAAGATATATACAGAACAATATATACCTCTGTATTTTGATCACCTGCAAACTCTAGATATAGAGCAATATCTTTGGTTCCATTGACAGATTTGAATCTGTCCGCAATAGCTACTGAATCGTAATCAGTGCTGACTCAAAGGTAATTAGTTGTTTTCCCAAGCAGTTTAATTGCTATTGTTATTACCAGGGCTTCAGGCATTTTGTTGACAAATAACAATTAGGCTAATCTTACTGATAAGACTGTATGCAGTGATATGATTGCAGTTAGTGAAATGAGGGTACATGAGGGTGTGAAAGAGTGACAGTTGGATACTACTGAATTGTGCCTAGAATGGAGAAGTGAAACTGTAAAATTGTCACTCTGACTGGGAGCTTGCAAGAGCTGTCCATGGTTTTGACTTTTGAGTTTCAATTCATTCATACCTGGCGCCCCTAAAGTGTCTTAGAGACATCTTCACGATTAGAGTATTTTGTGGTGAAAAAGATATTTCAAGGAAAGATATTGATCACAGATCAACCCACAACTCTCCTTCAAATATATTGTGTATCTAAGATTTATAATAAAGTGTTCTTTTCTTTCTGGCAGAATCGTTGTTTGAGATAGCTTGTTAAGATATCCAGGCATAAATGGGTTAAGGCAAACCTCATGTGATGCTGAAAACTTATGCACTACTTCTAAGATCTTGGCATGTGTCTTGATACCAGAGTGAGAGTGCCACTGACCGGCTGTTAAAAGGTCAAGTGAACAGCATTGTTATAGAGAAAACCCTCCTCTGGTAAACAGGATCTTAATATCAAGGCTCAGCAAAGATCATATTCTGAACATTACCATGTCCTGCATGAAATATATACACTATTTTCTAGGTTCCAAGCTCAGACATTCCGATTCGTGTCTACCTCTCCTCTGGAGTAAATGATCTTGTATTAACTCTGGTACAAAAGCTAAACTGTATATATGCACCACCAGGGTTTAGCCAGGATTTAGAAACTGGGTGCCCAAATTTGGCACTTGTAAGATGTTTGTGTCTCCATTTTTTTTAAGGGATACCGCAATATATTGCATTATCTACCATACACATGTGTACTTAATAAAATAAAGCATTAAGTCTATATGCCATAAATGTTATATTGAGGTGTAAAAATTCAATTGTATGCTTGAAATTGACTTTTTAAGAAATTCCTCACAAATATTTTGGTTGTCCTGAAGGGGGATTTTTTGAGTGGTTGGGTGTCCAAATGACACCCAGTTGCCCTGCGTGCTAAGGCTAAGTTCACCACTATTCATATTAGTATGACAGCGATTTTTACAAGCGAGCAAGCTCATAGATTGGCAAAGGGTTGATCTTGTATGCACAGTCTTAGCCATGATTTAGAAACTGGGTGCCTGAAATTGGCCATTGTAAAACTTTTGGGCGTCCAAATTTTTACGGGGGACCACAATATACATGTACTCAGATTTCAACCATAAACGTACATAAATTTATCAAAATAAGGCACGGTATTCTCATACATTGTCATAGAAATTATATGGAGAAGAAAAAATTCAATTATATGCTTGAGATTGACATTTTAAGAAATTCCTCACAAAATAATTTGGGTGTCCTTAGGGGTGCTTTTTAAGGGTTTGGGTGTCAAAAAAGGCACCCAGACGCCCTGCTGGCTAAGACCATGCTTGTATGTTCCTTGAACTGAGCAGGCCACCTCTTGTCTGACCTGGCACCAGGATGTAAATATCCAGGACTTGTGATATCTCAGTAGATATCTTAACCCTTCCAATGCTGAGAGTACTTTCAATAGACTAGGCTCCTAGTCCCTGAAAAGTTCACATTCCCTTCTGTGTTGACCAAGCACTGTGGTGTGGTACCAGCCTACGGTATGGTAGATAGATGGCACCACCTGCTACTCCTATCTCTATAGGTTTACAGGTACTCAAATCCTGAATCCTGGTGAAATAAGTGTAAACTAAATTGACCACTATGGCCACCTAGAATATTTGGTGCTTGGTAACAGAAAAAAACATAACAGAAAAATACATATATGACAGCTTAGAAATCTAGGCTATACTTTCAACCAAACACAAGGACTCAAAGATTTTTGACAGGCTGCAACATAGATTTCAAAACATTACTTGCTAAGCTTGGCAAGCTGCCCCTAAAGTTTACTTGCCCTGCCGGCACTTCCACTTGCACCGCCACTCTACTAAACAAAGGTGAGTTACTTTGCGAGGACTCTACCCAAAACATTACTTGCTGAGCGGGGCAAGTTAGGGTCTTGTTCTGCTTGCCCGATTGTTACATTTTTTGTTGAATTCACTTGCAACGGGGCAAGTGGTTATGTTCAGGGACTTAGTCAGGACCCGTCCTACCTGTCTTTTGGACAGGTAATTTCCTAAAAAACCTCCTGTTTGGACAGACAAAAATTTCTATAATGATTTTTCAATTTTGATTTTGGGGGTGTAATAACCAGATATTTTCTTAACAAACCATCTTCTGAGACATAGCCGAAGTGTAAATTGCCCTTTTTGACACATTAGGCTATTGAATGTAGCTGGTACAAGGATTTGAAGTAGATAAGTAGCAAAAACTTTGACATTGTTTTTTTGGACAGGCATTTTTGAAATCCTGGCTAAGACCCTGGTTATGTTGCACACTGAATAACTGTTAATTTGTAGTGACCCCATAGAGATAATTGAGAGACAATGGCCAGTATGAGCCATTGGTTAATAAATAAAACTGACTGAATTTCAGCTGAAGAAACCACTCCCGTTGATGTAATGTAGAACCTGTAATGCGTCTTCTGGTCCAGTGGCTAGGCTTGGGGTCTGTTTGAATCTACCAAAGAAAGGAAATAAGTTTTGATTTCCTAAATAGTCAAGAGCACTTACTTCTATGTTGGTTATGGCTAATGACCTCTTGATGGCAGACCCCCTGCGTGTAGGTGGCAGCACTGACAATAGCCTGAGGACCTTTCTGTTTGATGTCCTATTCATTCAAGCTGACATAATCTATGTCAGCTGTCCCCCTCATAAGTGGCCAGAATAGATGTGGGGGGGGGGGGGGGGGGGATTACAAATGGAGCAAAGTTATGCCAAGTTAAAAACTTTCCTTTCTATGTAAAGTTAAAACTTTTCCTTTCTGAATTTTTTACTAAGTTTCTCTAAAAAGTTATTCTAAATAGTATCACAGATCAAAATGATGCATTCGATGGTAAACAATAAACATGGATGTATGGGTAAACCATTGCATTTTGACAGCCCAGGGCTCAACATTAAGAAAAAACTTCATAAGCCCAGCAGGGCTAGTTACCGAAACTTTTACTAGCCCTGAAATATTTTTGCTAGCCCTGATAGTAATGACAACTCTTTTCAAATAGTGACCTCTGTTGATATCATAGCCTCTGTTGATAAAATGAAAAGAATACAGTGTATTGTGCTAAATTGAGTTATATTATCATCCAGATAGTCAGAGCCAAGGGAGGGCTTCATACTTTTTTAAGCGCTGATATTCTAATTCTATCTAGCCCCTCAGGGCTACTCACAGGTAGAATTTACTAGCCCTGACCTTCAATAACTAGTCGGGGCTACGGGGCTAGCCTTAACGTCGAGCCCTGCAGCCATTGACAAGGTTTGACTTTCCGGGTGGACAGACAGTATTTCCCTATCACTTTTCCAGGAGGGCAATTGAGGCAAAATGTGAGAATTAATTCTTTAAACGAATATCAGTTTTTTACAACTTTTCTACAATAAATAAGTGTTATGTTCAATTTTACCATGGAATGAAATTTCTAAAAATATCCAGTACCCATGCCATATGTGCTTCCTCCATATGTCTTGCATCAAGGGGCACTTGAAAATTCTAAAGGGCAATCCCTTTTTGGTCAGGCTGCCCTAAGGACAATATAGAGAAATATCACCTTGTATGGCCTACGGTAAACCTCCATTACATATGAAGTCGAGCGCAAGATTTCAGATATTGTAGAGAATCTTATCAAGTCTCTATTTACACGAAAAACTACTCAAATCTCCTGTTGTGAAGATCAGTTAGATATCAACATATCTAATTGTGCACACAACCATTTAGTGAACATTTTTGCTCTGGTCCCAAGGTATTCATGTCTCAGAGGACTGTTACACTGTAATAAATGTTTGGGTGCTAAATTTTGTAAATTAAGTTTAATTAGAGTTGACTTTTATTTAAGTTTTTGTGGAAACTAATTTGAAATCAATAAAAAGTGTCATTAGATTGAAATAAATGATGCCTTTGATTAAATGAGTATGTGGCATAAGACAATTACTTCCTGGCAGAGACTTAGCCAGGACCCGTCCTACCCTAACCTGTCTTTGGGACAGGTAGTTTCCTAAAAACCTCCTGTTTGGACAGGCAAACTTTTTTATGGTGATTTTTCAATTTTGACTTTTGTTGTGTAATAACTAGGGTTGGGAATCGGTTGCAATTTCATGATCAATAATCAGTTACAGCCAACCGATTGATAATCTATCTTATTATACCTCACGTGAAAATACTCTCATCCCATTGGATGAGAGCCATGTGTCAAGACTGCTAGCAACCTGTGTGTCTGTAGGTTCAGTGACAGCGGGCGCTACTCAAGGATTAGCGCCCGCCATCAAGTAGCTGTGAAATAGCAACCTACTGTTTCAAGATACCCCATACTGTGACGTCATACTTTCAAGATCCCCACATGTGGAAGTGAGCGAGCGGGGAAAGTAGGTCACTACTCACCGTGCGTGCAGACGATCATCTGGCAAAGTGTTTGCACTGGCAGCTCTGCTGGAGAGCTATTTACGGCTAAGTTGACACTACAATTCAGTGAAGGAGGGTCCCCAAGGAGGGTCTGAACTAGAAACTGAGGAACTTTCTATTTTTCTGTAGATGTTTGAAAGCGATTAAATGTTTACTTTTGAAAATCTGATTATTGTTAGTTTGTCATGGATTTTGGGTGCCCAGGGGTGAGGTTGGGGTGTTGTTCGGTATAATAAAACAAATGTGACATCCCTGTGGGGTTGCTAACATGGTAGTCTACCCCTCGTGAGCATTGTCACCCTCGGGCTACGCCCTCGGGTGACAATGCTCACTCGGGGTAGACAACCATGTTAGCAACCCCGCAGGGATGTCATATTTGTATAATAATCAGTTCATCACACTTTTGCGGTAATTGGGTACTAGAGGTCTAGAGCCTAATAATAAATGATAGTCTATGACAATTACTTGCTATTAGCACCTACCTTAACTTCGTTTTGAAGTGTTTTCGGGGCTTAGTTTCATAGCAAGAAAGCTGACAACATGTCTGTCATTTAGTTCTATATTTTGCCACTAGGTGTCACCTTTTCCAATTAATATCGATTGCCAGTTTTGTAATCGATTAATCAGAATCAGAGAGGTAAACAATTGATTATCGATTATAATCGATGATCGTCCCAACACTAGTAAGAACCAAATGTTTTCCTAACAAACCATCTTCTAGGGCTGAGCTGATGTGTTGACACACTAAGCTACTAAATGTAGTTGGACGGTATATAAAGATTTGAAGTAGATAAGTAGCTAAATCTGGACGGGCAAAAATTAATTTTGAGATTGCTGTTTTGGATAGGCATTTTTGAAATCCTGGCTAAGACACTGCTTCCTGGTATAGCATAACTGGACTAGAATGTCTTTGAAAAAAAATCCTTTGACAGCGATGAATCCTTATATATGCTGCTCACATTTCTTGGAATACTGTCTAGAAGATTCCATTTAAAGACCAGGAAGCGGACCGAATACTCTTCCAACTTTTAGTAAGATTTGTTCTCGAAGGTTTCACCAGATGATGAAAAGAGAGACAGGCCACCTCAAGATATCATTTGAGTTCTCAGACATTTTTTTCTTGACTTCAAAGTTTTTCCATAATAGTTGGGGTCTTGGTGTGTGTTTTTCAAGAGTATATGGTCCAAATAGCAACCAGCCACTGTGCAGGCTTGGATGAAGAAAAGAATGGATATGTAGCGAGAGATCAATTACCGGTACTATATGCGCTATAGTTAGGTGCTCGACTAATGCCAGGAGTCACTGACTGGCAGCAGCGCGCGAGGTCATGTGGGAACAAGGACCAATCAGGGCTCTCGTATCGATTACATTACAGAGAAACCTGATCTCCATCATCAGCTGGGCACCAATTTCTGGCTATTAGGGGGCTATGAGTTGACACTGGTTGAGGCTAGCATGTTCAGGTTGACCTGCTGGTTTCGAATCCACTTGTGTTTGGTCATCTAAGGTGCAGGCTATGATCCTGGTCAGTCTTAGCCAGCAGGGCATCTGGGCGTCATTTGGATGCCCAAGCCCTGAAAAATCACCCCTCAGGACACCCAAATCTTTTCGTAATTCCTTAATATGTCAATTTCAGGTACATTGAAATTTTTCAACCTCAAAACAATTCCCATGACATTTTAAAGGATATTATGCCTCATTTCAAGTAATTCCATGTTTATGGTTGCAATCTGAGTATATTGTGGTCTCCCAAATAGGACACCCCAAAACTTGCCAATTGCCAATTTTGGGCACTCAATTTCAAGGTCCTAGCTAGGACCCTGATCCTGGTTATAGGTACACTTTACTTGTTGAGTCTCTTGTAGTGTATACTGTAACTGTAGTGTGTAATAGCCTGGGAATTTGACAGGTGAGCACACACATCTACATGATAAAAGATAATCATCTATAGGAAGTGCCCACGTTTTCCTTCAGTATAGAATGATGAACTACTTAGTTCCTCTTCCTTCCTGAAAAACATCTGGTTGTTCACTTTAGTCAATAACACTAGTCTAGATAGTAGGGTTCGGATGCGAAGAGATTTTTTGTATCGATTGTTTGAAAATTATTTCGAACAATTAATCGATTTGGTTTGAGTTTTACGGCCACATTGCCGGGCAAACGATTTTAAACATTATTGTGCCGACAGTGCATTGTGCTTGTCTTGTGGTTTAAGAAGTGTTAATTGTGAAGTGTATAGGGTGTATTCGTCATCCATCAGAACGTCGCATAGATTTGCTCACAGATAGGAAACTTATAGGCTCTTTTTTTCTTCATATATATAATTAGCTATTGAGCTACTTCAAATCCTTATACCAACTAGATTTGATAGCTTTTTGTGCCAAAAAGTGCAATTTACAAAAAGTATTAGTACCTGCGATGGGTATCACATTGAGGTGAAAATATTCTACCATTTACTTGAAAAAGTTCAGGAGTTCAAAGGATGCCCAGACTGTCACAGGGTCTTAGCCAGAAATTCAAAAATGCCTGTCCAAAACAGCAATTTCAAAATTTCTGCCCGTCTAGATTTGGCTACTAATTTATTTCAAATCCTTATACCAACTACAATTAAAAGCCTCATGTGTAAAAAAGGGCAATGTACACTTCAGCTATGTCCTAGAAGATGGTTTGTTAGAAAATATTTGAATATTACACGGTTTACACCCCAAAAGTCAAAATTGAACAGTCTTCATAGAAATTTTTGCCTGTCCAAACAGGAGGTTTTTAGGAAACTACCTGTCCAAAAGACAAGCAGGACGGGTCCTGGCTAAGTCCATGCCCAGACACCCTGCTGGCTGAGTCACTGCATGTGTGTGAGACTCTCAGACACATCATGACATGCATATGGCTTTGTAACCCTGAAGAATTTATAGATTTATGACATAAGGAATGGGAAAAATGGAGTGTTTCATTTTGTCAATCCCCTCCTAGAATAAATCTATAGTAGCAATTATCATTATTTGTTGCTCATGACTCAAATATTTGCATCGGTCAAAATAAATTACTCCTCTTAATTATTATGGATCATTCTGTGATGAACAGAAACGTCATTGATCGGATATGTAGCTATAATTTTTGTTTTTTCCGATGCGTTATTTGTGTTGAGCTATCAACATCAGTCGCTCATTTCCTTGCTACTTATCTCCGTGGACCAGGAAGTAAATTTAGTTCCCAGTCTTCCCAATAGGTGGCAGCAACCATTTTTTGTATGACTGGTCACAACGGAGGCTTCAGCTGGAGTACAGTACTGGAGTCTCTTCTAGTTGTGAGGTGCTGCCATCTAGTTTTAGTATCAGAAATTATTTTCTTAGTCTCACTGTTGTTTGTGAGGTATTCAATATCTCACACAAGTAGATCTGAGATGTGACCATCGTAATCTTGCCAGTTGATATAATTTTCATAGAAAAAGCAGTGACTAGAGATTCAAATATTTTAAAATCTATTCTATGCAAATATATGTATATTGTACATAACTTTCAATTGAGTTAACTTAAACTAATTTTCAAAAGTATTTTGCAGTCAATTCATAAACCATATTTAGAGGCAAATTGCAATGTAATTCACCTCTGTCAAAAATGAGGAATTGAAAAATCAGGTTTTTGCATTCTCTCATATTCAATTTCACAGTTCTTATGTATCAAGCGTAGGATTTTTTTTAACTTGAAAATGAAGACCACACTTATGTCTTAGTTGTTTGCCAAATAGCTAGGGTTTACTTTACCTTTTTGGCTGTATGTTAATTTTCTGGAGATCAGCATGAAAAAGAAAAAGGTTAGATTCTGTCCTGAGATGAATACAATAGCAAAAAAGCCTCTGTTTTTTGCGGTAATTTTGACCCCCGTATGAACCTGAATCAAAACCAGCAATCTGCTTCACATATATGTATTAAGGTTTTGCTTTATATACTGGTATGTGAATGGTCTGACGTTTAATATTTACTAATATTTATAAAAATGTTTTTATTTATATTATGATATTATTACTTTATTTTTTCACTTCATATTATTTATTTTATTTATTCATCAATAATTCTATTGAATTTTATTTTTGTACAACCTGGTGACAGCATGGGTTGACCTTTTGCTGACCTCACAGGGCTTGACATTAAGCACTGTCCCGTCGTCGGGGACAAGTGATATTGACCGCCGGACAAGTACTTCTGTTCCGGTAGAACAGTGGAATTATCAGATGCATAGTACCCCTAGTGAGGCCGGGCAAGTAAAAGCCTCATGGTACTTGCCCGCGGGACAAGTGCCTCAAAAAGTTAATGTCAAAGCCTGCCTCAGGTCAGAGGTCAATTCTGTGGTGCACTTGGCCTCTCTGATGTGAAATGTACCACTATGATGCATACCTGCACATACACACTTCCGCCTAAGTGGTGGCCGTCTGGCCTCAAACCAAACAGGCCACTCCTGGCTCCGCTACTTTCGTACGTTTCGGCAGCGTATTTTGGGTGATTATCGTGGTGAATTATTGTCACATGAAATAAATTACGGCCCACACATGATGAGAATTCTCCTATTGTTCTCGAGTGACCTTTACGAGTGAGCGCAGCTATCTGAATCTGCCGAGCAGCCAGGAAGTTTTTGTGCATAAAGAGGAAGGGGGTTTTATGGTGACCTGATGTGTGCTAATTTTTGGCATGTTAATTTCTATACACAATGTTCAGCAATTATAATGGCAAATAGGGGGCGGGGGGGGGGGGGGGGTGTCTGCCAAACCTTGCCAAAAGTCAGATATTTGTGTTTTCTGAAGAGGAAGGGGGTTTCATAGTGTCCTGATGTGTGCTAATTTTTGGCATGTTAATTTCGGTACACAACAGCATTCATAATAGGAACCGGAGGGGGGGATCTTCTAAACCTTGCCAAAAATCAGTTAGTTACGGTTCCAGTTTTCTGATGTGCACATATTTTTGGCTTGTTAATTTCTGTCCAAAACAGCATTAATAATGGCAACGGGAGTGTCTGTCAAACCTTGCCAAAAGTCAGATATTTGTGTTTTCTGAAGAGGAAGGGGGTTTCATAGTGTCCTGATGTGTGCTAATTTTTGGCATGTTAATTTCGGTACACAACAGCATTCATAATGGGAACCGGAGGGGGGGGGGGGGGGGATCTGCTAAACCTTGCCAAAAATCAGTTTGTTACTGTTCCAGTTTCCTGATGTGCACATATTTTTGTCATGTTAATTTCTGTCCAAAACAGCATTTATAATGGCAACGGGAGTGTCTGTCAAACCCTGCGAAACATCAGATGTGCACTAATTTTTTGTGTGTTAATTTCTGTCCATGTCAGCATTTATAACAACATGGGTGTCTGCCGTACCTCGGCTAGAGTCAGTTAGTTTAGTTTCCTGATTGCGCTGGGTTGTTACTAGGACACCATAAGTGGAACATTTGTTCATTTCCGCCTGACCCGCGATGTAATCAGCACAGAGTCTGAGTGGAGTTGTTATTTTCCATATTGAGTGCATGCATGTGACTTCTACCAATGTCTCAGCCAGGATTTTAATAATGCTTGCCTTAATCAGCAATTTGCAAAATATAACCAATAAGATTCCCAGTACATTGTATAAGTTTTTTTAAAGAGTATTTTCAAGTAGGAACCCCATGTTTATAGTTGTAATTTGAGTATTCTGTAGTCTCCCTTGAAAAATATGATGCCCTGAAATTTTCCAATTTCCAATTTAGGGCATCCCTTGAAAAATAGGATGCCCCAAAATTTTACAATTGCCAATTTTGGGCAAACAGTTATTTCAAGAAGGAAACCCTTGTTTATAGTTGTAATCTGAGTATTCTGCAGTCTCCCTTAAAAAATAGGATGCCCCAAAATTTAACAATTGCCGATTTTGAGTGCCCAATTTCTAAATCCTGGTTAACCCTTATGCTGCTGGTGGCTAATTTTGTAAATATAAAATGATGCAAAAAAGCTGAAAAATGACTGAAAGTGAGAGCTTTCCAACGAATACCAACATGGCAGAGTTAAGACGTTTTTCAAAAATTTTTGCGTCCTTGTGCTTTGGACAAAAAGTAGCCTCACTGCCTCAGCATTGGTAGGGTTTGATTTACATATATTTCTCTAAAGATGCTTTCATTAGAATTTAGAACAATATCAACATAATCGTCAGGTAATTTTTGGCTGCTACAGACTTGTCGAGGTTAAACAGGGCTAACTTGGATGCGAGTTGTGATGTTTGGCAGGTTGCGTCTGCGGAACACGCGTTATTTGTAATGAAGCGATCGTAGCGGGATAATTGGGCATTGGGTCAGTATGTATTACTCCTCAGGCTAACGGCGGCGAGCAGGAGGGGCGATTTACTGCCTCCGGGCAAAACTACATCCCCATCGGGAACTTGTTTGTCAGTTGCTCGCTCAGTCGGCAAGGCTCGACATCGCCATTTTTGTTAGAGCTCCCTCTTGTGTTCAACATGTGTTAAATTAACCCTTATGCTGCTGGTGGCTAATTTGACCATTTCAAAATGATGAAAAAAGCAACTGAAAAATGACTGAAACACTGACTCATGGGTACTCATCTGAGCTATCCATTGAATACCAACATGACAGGGTTTAGATGGCTTTCAAATTTTTTTTGCGTCCTTGTGCTTTAGATGAAAGTAGCCAGGGTTTCAATCATTTTTCTTCTTTTTTTTTGCATTAATTTTTGGTATGGTCAAAATTAGCTTATGAGTGGGTTAAAATGTGCCATTTTCTATGTCAAGTATTGGTGCTGTCACCTACTAAATGGACCTTCTATAAATTGAAGTTAGGCACATCTGGATTCAACTATACTGTACATAATGCAATGGTCTGACACTCAGTTTCGAAGGAAAACAGTTAGTCTGGGACCCTCTGCTTTTTCAGTTCCAGTAACTCCAGTCAGGCTGACCTGGCTGTGCAGAAAACTGGGGCTTTTTGCTTAGAGCTATACTCTCAGTATTTTGGTATGCCATTTGAGAAATGAAGTGGAAGCGAAAAGCCCTGGAGAATGTTTTCTAAAACACATGTCGCCGGCCAAGTATAGCTAGACACCTCCTTCGGTTGGAATGAAAGGTTGAAGGCTGGAGAGGCAAGGAATTCAGAAATAAAATTGGTGTTGGTCAGGGTTTTCGCCACAGTTTAAAAAATGCCTGTCCAAAACGTCAATTCCTAAATATCTGCCCGTCCAGATTTAGCCACTTCTCTACTTCAGATCCTTATACCAACTACATTTAATAGCCTATTGTGACAAAACGCCAATTTACATTTTAACAATGTCCGGAAAGATGATTTGTTAGGAAAATATTTGTTTATTAGTACCACCAAAACGTCAAAATTGAAAATTCTTTATAGAAATTTTTGCCTGTCCAAAAAAGAGGTTTTCAGGAAACTGCATGTCCAAAATGCAGGCAGTACAGGTCCTGGCTAAGTCCCTGGTGTTAGTTCAAGCTTGCAAGAGTCCGCTTTACATAACACCTTTTCTAATAATAAAGAGTTTAAAAATGGAATAGCTTTCGTTGTGTCGTTATGCTCTCTTGAGCACCCTAAATAGCTCCAAATAAAGCCATTTTGCAGCAATGCTATGACGTATAAAGATACCTCTGAAACCCTTCCAATGCTGGGGCTGCTCTTGTCCAAAGAACAAGGATGCAACGGTTTTTGAAAAACATCTAAACCCTGTAATGTTGGTATTCATTACAAAGCTATTGCTGAATACTCTCAGATGAGTACCCAGGTGCCAGGATTTCAATCATTTTTCAGGTTTTTTTTTGCATCATTTTGTATTGGCCCAAGTAGCCACCATCAGCATAAGGGTTAAAGCAAAAGATTTGTGCAAAGATATGCTCTTGAGATGTGTAGGCGAGTCTAAGGAAAGCAAGGTTTTCTGGGTATTAACCCTTATGCTGCTGGTGGCTAATAGGCCAATAAAAAATCATGCAAAAACGTCTGAAAAATGACTGAAACCCTGGCATATGGTTACTCAACTGAGAGTACTCAGTGAGAGCTTTCCAATGAGTACCTACATGACAGGGTTTAGATGGTTTTCCAAAAATAGTGTGTAAATGCGCTTTGGACGAAAGTAACCTCAGCATTGGAATGGTTAAATGTGTGCATCACTAAATGCCTTGTTGACTGTTTGCCAGGGCTTTACGAGTATCAGACATAAATATTCCAGTTTGGCCTCTGCTTTGCTACATCACTTAGCCAACACACCCAGCCTGTCTTATGGACGCAGGACAGGCAGTTTCCAAAAAAACACCTTTTCTGACAGACAGGAAAAAATTCTAGGATGAATTATTTAATTTTGGGGAAATAACCAAATTGTTTTGTAACAAACCATCTTCAAGTCATGAGTGAAGTGTAAATCGCACTTTAGTGACACAATGGACTAATAAATGTGTTTAATTTAAGGATTTGAAGTAGCTGAGTTGATAAGTCTGTATGGGCAGGAATTTTGAAAACCTTGGCTGAGATCTTAGCCCTCAGGCCTTGTTGGAACCTTCAGGCCTCCGTCAAATATTTTTAACATCATGGCAAACTGTCATTGAGCTTGAATGACACCAAAGGGGAAGAGAAAATGATTTTTAACTGGACTGTCACTCATAGCATGAGCGAGAGAGTCAGAGGGTTGGTTTGGAGTGCAACATCGACCCCAGCACAGCGTACCACATTTGTCAAGAGTAATGGGAATTTTGATTGTCACGTCAATTTCACCAAGATCAGGGGCAAAAACAGGAAACGTCGGTTAGATCCAAATTGTGGCATATTCAACCCGGCGTGTCTTTAATTGCACCCAAATGGTAATTCCGAAACCGTGCGTTATTGGAAAATAAGATACAAAATTAGCGAGTGAAATGTCAAATGATTAAGCCAGATTAAATCCTGTGCTCGCACGGACCTGCCTGGATTCTGATTGGTTGACTGGATCCAGGCCCGTGATGTGCAGTTTCGCACATCGGTTTTCTATGGGATTTGGGGCAGCATAGTTAATGGAGAAAAACTACTTTTATAGGTCCTGGGAAAATGTGATTTGATTCGCCCTGATTTCTGGTATTAACTAGATTTACTCTAAATTAGTATATTAGGGATGTCTGAGATTATTACATAAGGGGTGTCACTTATAAAAAACTCAGAATGTGGTAAAAAATTGTCATTCAAAATGTATAGAAGTACCCACTTCCAAATATGGCTTCAGGCCTCATAAATATTGTAGTGCCAGTTTGTGTACACACTTATTAGTTATTACTGCCTTTCATAAAAATTCAGATAATGGTTTACTGGGCTGAACGATGACGATTATTAGTTAGCCTGTGGTTAGTAAAAAAATATCATGGCTAGTAAAAACTAGGACATCTGGGCCTACTTGGCTAGTGGAGAAGTAGGGTATTGTTGAGTACTGTAGTCGGTATATCTTGATAGTTTCAAGCAGGCTCTTAGCCTGGAATTAGAAACTGGGTGCCTCAAATTGGCCATTGTAAATTTTTTGCGTATCCAAATTTTTAAGGGGGACCACAATATACTTAGATTTTAACCATAAACATGTTTATATTTATCAAAATAAGGCATGATAAACTTATACAAGGTCATGGGAATTATATGACAATGAAATAATTCAATTATATGCTTGAGATTGACATTTAAAGAAATTACTCACAAAACGATTTGGGTGTCCTGAGGGGTGCTTTTTAAGGGTTTGGGACTTTGGGTGTCCAAAAAGACACCCAGACGCCCTGCTGGCTAAGACCATGGTTTCAAGCATAGCACAGACATGTCAGGGCTAGTAAGGTAAAGGGCATTTGCAGCCCTACTGGGCTAAAGATCTGGAACTGCCGAGCCATTGGTAAGCTAAGAAGCTTAAGCATACCATTGCCCACTCAGCCAACATTTGGCTTATCAAAGAAATCTGTACCCTTTTGTTGATGACTGATCACCCAGTTTCTGAATCCTCAAGGTCATCAGAAAAGGTTATTAAACCTTCCATTATGCTGAGGCTACTTTCGTCCAAAGCACAAGAACGCAAAGATCTAAACCCTGTTATGTTGGTATTCATTGGGAAGCTCTCACTGAATGCTCTCAGTTGAGTACCCATGTGCTAGGGTTTCAGTCATTTTTCAGGGTTTAGCATCATTTTGTATTGGCCAAATTAGCCACCAGCAGCGTACTAGGGTTAAGGGAATGCCCAGGAGTAGGACATCCTTCTTCGAACTTGCACAATAGACAAGGTGCGTCTGTTGTCTACTCCGGAAGGGAGGAGACTGGAAATTGTTGAAGCTTGCGGTGATCTTCATCATGTGGATGATGATGTGGTTTGTGAGCCACTAGATGGGTGGTGACAGATGTGGTTTTCCTGGTAGATTCTCTATTGACTTTTAGCCCCGGAGTTGATTTGAATGAACAGTTTAATAATGATTAATCTGGTTGTTTTGACTTGATGTCTCATCCAGATTCTCAAAACAGATAGGAAATTGTGATAAGTTCTACAAATTATCGAAAAGGATGTTACGGCTCCTTATATGGATGTAGTATAGGTATTTACGGTTTTCAGTGGAAATATTTTTTATTTTATGAAAGAGAGATCACTAAAATAGTCAGGCCATGTTGGGGCATGATGAGCATGAATGGGTTAACCCATGTGCATATGTCAGGCCTCAACGCTAACTCAAAATGTTACTGCCCCCATAGTTACAGGGATCTACTGGTCCTGTAAAAATTTACTGGTCATACAAAAAAGGAAAATGAACAAAAAGAAAAAAACATTGCATAAAATTCACCGACAACATTTATCTTTATTTATTTTATCTTCATGTATTTCAAAAACATTTGGAGACATTCTTGAGGGGAAACGTGTTAACAAGAATGTCCGCAAATGTTTACTGGCCCGAAGCTGTTTTTGGCATTTTTTAGTGGCCTAGGGTCTCCAGCAGCGTAAGGGTTAACCTATTAACACTCAGAGTGACCAAAAGAGGCCTGACGACTTTGGAAATATCTCTCTTACGAAAGAATTTTCTAGAAAACATCTGAAGGGTAAGTGTTGATTAGAAGCCAAACAACAACTCCCCTTCAAGTATTTTGTGAACTTTCGTTTAATTCCCAAGTTATTTTCAAAAGTATGAGAGTAGCAGACGATACTTTCTAGTTTCTATCTGAGTGTGAATGGGTAAAGCGGTAGTCACAGCTGTGAGAACGGACAAGTGTCATCCTCTGAAGTGATGTGGGGATATGGTTGTGTGTTCAGGAAGCCGGCAGCAGGTTATCTGGGATTCGGGTGATACAGATAATTCATGTCGCTGCCGACGCGGCCGGTGGTGATGTATCCCACTTATCATTGTCCCTGGCAGCGCTTCCATAATAACACTATCGTCCTCGGTTAACCTGTATGCTCTACTGCTTATAGTGTATGTACATACAGGACAAAATATAAGAGTGTATTTTAGGTGACTTGACTCTAAAAACAGTAACCCTTCTGATTCTTACTAAAAATGATGCATGTAGATACAGAGTGTACTCTAGGTGACATTTTAAAATGAAATTTGTATAAAAGAAATACATGGTTGGAAATATTTTGTAGGCTCAACAAACACTGTCCTGATATTTGTAAAGTTCAAAAGTGCTGAGGAATTAAGTCTGTCGCCGCATTCGGGTGTTTCTGTTGCACACACGCTGGTGAAATAGTGCGACAGGTGGACAACCCTGCGTATGAAATATACTAGTTATTCAACATTGTATGTATGTTTCTTATGATTGGAATGTGGTCTTCCTGTGGTGGCTGCATTGTTGTCAATTTCATTTCCTGTTAGAGGAAGAGGGTTTTTTCTCTGTGAACAAACACACTCTTGCGCTCGTCTAGGTCACAACACTTCTGGGAAGCGTAGTTCTCATAATCTATCCAGAGATTTCAAGGGAATGTACGCATTTCATGATTGTTATCTGCCACAAGGCCGTGATAGCAACTTCCATGCCCACTTCCTCCTAGTCAAATCCAGGGAAAGATTTATTATTGGTTGTCAGCCAGGGCAAAAAGCTGATTTCAGGATATCCAGACTTATTGTCAACTTTGTTTAATTCTTTTTTCATTGATACTCACTAAGAAGTACTAAGTATGAGATTTGGATGCAAGAAAAGGGTACCTATATAAGCTGTCAGTGATCAGTAACAATTAGATAAGTGGTGAAACCATGTGACTGACCTAGTAATCTATGAAAGGCATTACATTATGATATGACATTTAATGCCCTCTGTCAGGGGGCATTATTGGGAGTTAATGACCAGTCACATGGTACAAATCCTGATTGCTGGTTGGACGATTTAAAGCAAGCAATGAAAATGTTCATTAAAATATAGTTGTGTCAAAATTCATTAATTTAGATAAAAATAAATGATAAACCATGGTTCTTAAAAACAAAATAAAACAAAAAGGAATTTAGAAAAAATATGAATAAAAATGATAGAAAACAATTATATCCCTGATGACCAGTCAAACAAAACAAAAATTTTGAAAAAATGTAAATAAAAATGATAGAAAACAATAAAATCGCTGATGATGTGTTAAAAACTGTCTGTTCCAGCCAGTAGACATTGAAAGGTGATATATTGATGTACTGTAGTGTTATCTCTTCCTTGTTACTGCTCTTAATACAGGCAGTGATTGGCAGCCTGAACAGCTTTGTTTGTTGTACTTGACTGGCCTGATTTTGAAGAAGATAAAATCCCTTAATCTTTTTAATATCGACCCGGCCCTGACTTGGAGCACAAATTCACAAGACAGTAGTGGGTCCTTTGAGAGGCTGTAGTAGCCCAAATATCTAGGCTGTCATATGTATTTTTCTAATGTGAATTTAAACTTTTCAGTGACTAGTAGCCCAGTCTATTTAGATTGCAGGCACCGACATTGCCTGCTTGCCCCCGGAAAGTAAATTTTTGAAAAAAGCGCTTTCAGGCAAGTGCATTTTAGTTTACACTACCCAAATGGGCAGGCTGATTTTCTGAGCAGTCTATGCTTTTTTATGTAGAAAATGGCACATTTACTAAGAAATATGCAAACGAAAAGAAAAGGAGAAAAAAGTTTTCAAATCATTAAATCCATGATAGATAATGCATGCCATTCTAGCACATGTTTTAACTTATTTCGGGCAAGCCAAGAATTATGTCGGGCTAGTAAATGTCATCAACATGGTTGACAACATGGTCCTGCATTCAGATTTCAGGGGAAGTTTAGGGTTCATAGCATGATCAAATTGAGTACATACTATATGTGCATAGATAGCCTAAGTTGCGATAATAATAACATATTCGTAAATAAACTTGATAGTCCTATCTGAGATGTACTTAGATATGATAGGGGACTGTGAATTGTATGCATTTGTAGTGGGATGGGAGATCATATGGGAAATTTACAATACATGTATGTGTGGTTCACATTTTCTTACTTTCCTTCAAAGCAAGAAAAAGTCTAGATAACTTGATAACAAAGCAATATTTTAAGAAAAATGGTCAGATATTTGTTTGTCCTGTTGGGTCTAATAAAGTCTTTATAAATATTTTTCGAATATTTCTCCACTTGAAAAAATCATGTTTTTAAGTTGTCAGACCATGTGTGCATTCCAAGTGCAAATAGGTTAACCCTTCCAATGTTAAGGCTACTTTCATCCAAGGCACAATGACGCAAAGATTTTAGAAAACCATATAGACCCTGTCATTTTGGTATTCATAGGAAAGCTCTCGCTGAGTACTATCAGATGAGTACCCAGTTGCCTGGGTTTCAGTCATTTTTCAGGTTTTTGCATCATTTTTTATTGGCAAAATTAGCCACCAGCTGCATAAGGGTTTAAGTTCCTGGACTGAACTGTCTTGCAACTATTGGGGCAAACTTTTGTCAAAACAGCAGCTTGACTAGACTACTAATAAAATTCAGTCCCTGAAAAATTAGCCACCAGCAGCATAAGGGTTAAAGTTCCCGAAGTGAACTGTCACAACTATGAGGGCGAAAAATTAGCCACCAGTAGCGCAAGGGTTAATGTGAAACCTCCCTTTGTCATTCATGAAATGGCCATGACTGTCCTATATAGATACCGGGCTCACCATCAAAACATCACTGATTATGCTGTGATCACGTTCTTCCGATGGTCCCACTTCCTGATTTCTGAGAGCTGGTTAGGTGGAGTCCGTTGTTTTGTTCGCTGTTGCCGTGGCAATAGGAAGTGGCGACGGCTGGCGGAGGAAGGCGGTGGCAGTGGTGGTTATTAACCCATTACACTCAGAGCGGCCAAAAGAGGCTTGACAATTTTGGAAATATTTTATTTCCCTAAGCATTTTTTGGAAAACATTGGAAAGAGAAATGTTGGTCAGAAGCCAAACAACAACTCTCTTTCGAATAATTTGTGAACTTTTGCCTTGTTCACAAGTTATTTTCAAAAGTATGAGAGTAGCAGACGATACTTCATAAAAGACTAAAAGAACTCAGTGTGTGAATAGCCTAATGCTAGCAGTGGCTAAATGCAGCCAGACAATTTAGGCAAAATCTTACAAATGAAACCATTGTTTGGATACTATTTGAAGGAGAAATGTTAATAGGACAACTGTCAACAACCAATTCTTAATTTCCAATTTTCTTTTCATAAGTATCATAGATCATCTTAATTTCCAAGCTTTTGTCATATTAGTATTATAAATATTCCCAATTTTCTAGTTTTTGTCAAAAGTATCATAAATCCATCTGTCAATTTCAAGAGGATGAATGAATGAACTTGTACATGTTTGAGTGTCCATTTAGAAAAAGTGACCTGGATCTGTGACACGGACAATTTTTTTGGGACTTATGAATGAATGTTTTGTATTTCCCCATTACATATTTTTCTATTAGACAGGCGATATCATCAAAAATATCCTTATCATATGATAAGGAAATAACAACATCCTCTCCTATTGTATCGTAATCATTTAGAACTGCCAATCCCTAAATATCACCAAAATAGTTGGGCCTTTTTTGGGAGTCGTGTGGGCATAAATAGGTCAAGTAATACCGAGAAGGAAGAGAGCTGAATCATAGCTTGTTGACGGAGGGAGAACCGGGTCACGAATAAAGCGAAAACATCACGCAGAGTTGACCGGATTCTGATTCTGATTGTCGTAGTTTGGGTTTCATGTTTCAAGAAGTACTTTTGTATTTTTCACGTCCTAGTCTCCTTGGCTGCCGGTGACTGTGTATTGAGAATCTGACCGGCTGACCAGGTCAGGGTGACAAACATACCATCCATATGCAAATTCAACTCATTTATGCCTAAGAGTCCGTCAAGAACCTGCCGACTGGAACTTAGATACTTATGTTTGGATTAAACTATGACTTTTTGAGAATATTTGTAGGAGAGTTGTTTGTAGTGGAAATGTCTATTTCAAGGGAATAATTTAATTCCTGCACCTCAATGTAGTTCCAATGCCATTGTTCAAAGAAGCTTCGCCTACTTACCAAGTTTTCACTATTAGGCCTAGAAAAATGAATTGTTTGTTTCCTGTAAGGATTAGGGATTTTTCTGAATAAAAACTTGTTAGGGTAGGGTTACAGGAAACAAACAACTTTCTTTTTAGGCCTTAGTCAATTTGTGCTAATGGTAGTTTTGGAATGTGTTCTGAATACATTTTGGTCTTTCTTGAGAACTAGGAAGCCTCTAAATTCTATAATTGCCAATTTCGGTCACCCTCATTCAAAGTACTAGTAAAGACCCTGATTTTTGCTGGTGTTAGTAGGACTACCCACATTCGAAAATACTGGCTGAGACCCTGATTTTGGGTGTTGCTGGTAGGACCGGTGGGTGCGACCCTGATTTTGGGTGTTGGTGGTAGTACTAGTGGGTGCGTCCCTGATTTGGGTGTTATTGGTAGGACTAGTGACTGCTACCCTGATTTTGGGTGTTGTTGGTAGGACTAGTGACTGCGACCCTGATTTGGGGTGTTTTTAGTAGGACTAGTGACTGCGACCCTGATTTGGGGTGTTTTTAGTAGGACAAGTGACTTCGACCCTGATTTTGGGTGTTGTGGGTAGGTCTAGTGGCTGCGACCATGATTTTGGGTGTTTTTAGTAGGACCGGTGGTTGTTTGTTGAGACGGGACGGGGACGCTGTTGCGGCAGGTTTACTGGGTTAATCGTGCACTAGACGGCCCAGGTCAGGCTGCTGCCGCGGAGGCCAGGCGAGCTACGGCACTTGTATAATCATGCACTTGCCTTGTGCTACTAACACCACAAAAACAAACAGACGCCCGGGCACACTGCATGCCTACACTGCTGCCTCTCCGTAGACAGTGTTAGGAAACAGTGCGAACAGTGGCTGTTATGGGAAAGAGCTGGAAGCAGGGTCATAGCCAGGATTTCAAAAACTGCAATTTCATAATATCTGCCTGTCCAGATTTAGCCACTTATTTCCTTTAAATCCTTATACCAACTACATTTGATAGCCTATTCTGTCAAAAAAGCCAAATTACACTTCAGCTTTGCCCTGAATGATGGGTTGCTAGGAAAATATTTGTTTATTACCCCAAAAAAGTCAAAATTGAAAATTCATTGTATAAACATTTTTATATAGACATTTTTGCCTGACCAAATAGGAGGTTTTCAGGAAACTGCCTGTCCAAAAGACAGGCAGGACAGGTCCTGGCACTTAATGCTCTGCCTGGAGGTCATTATCACAGACAAGGCATATTTGATTTTGACCACAGTGTAGGGAAAAGATATTTTGACTTAATACAATACATTGTAATTACAATAAATGATGGCAAATTTCTCTGTATTCTCATAATCGTCCAAGAGCCTTGGTAGCTCGTGTTACTTGTAATTGATATACCGACTTGAAATGAAGATTATTTACTTTTACTTTTTCTTGGGTTAGCTTTTGAATTTGCTGTACTGGAAAGACCCTGTAGCGAGGGTAGGACCCTGATAAGAACTCTGCCTACCGACTGAACAAATCTATGACCTGGACTTGTATGAATAATTGATTCACTTGTGATATAAGGTATTGCGAACTAGAGCTATTTGTGTAGTAGCTAAACAGATATCTCCTGCTGGGAGGGTAAGGGGTGGGGCAGAAAAGTGGTACCCACCCATGTGCCTTATCTCTTACAATAACTCTAGCAAGGAGGACAGGGGCGGGGCTTATTTGAGGTACCCTAAATACACTATATGTGCCCCCACCCCTCACTTTCTCCCTGAGTCTCAGCCAGGATTTAGAAACTGGGTACCCAAAATTGGCAAATGTAAATTTTGGGGCCGCCTATTTTTCATTGGAGGGCAGAATATACTCATATTACAACCATGAATATCATTTACTTACAGCAATAAGACATAATATACTCAAACAATGTCATAGAAATTGTACTGAAGTGGAAAAAATTCAATGGCATGCATAAAACTGACTTTTCAAGAAACTAATCTCTGAAAAATCTAGGTGTGCTGAGGTGTGATTTTTTAGGGTTTGGGTGTCTAAATAAGACCCTCCTGGCTAAGACTGCTTCCTCCAGTCTACCTGTGGGGTGTATGGAGGGTATTGGCTTACTGTACCCATGTGACGCCCTATCTGAATACCCCACCCAAACATCAGAATTCCTTGCACAATATCCTATTGCGTTTGAGGAAGTAATCTTTGATCTCTTGATCTTGCCGAAGGGCATGGTGTCACAGCACCCCAAAGGCAACCCATCCATAGGGTAGTGGGGTGTTCAGCACCCTAAAGGCAACCTGTCCATGTACCCCCACCCCCACCCCCGCATCATACCGACTTGCATGGTCAAGCTCACTCCACCTGTCGCTTATATAACTTATTTTCGAGTTGTTTATTTGGAAATAACCAATGACCCAGACTGGAGGGTAGTGGGGTGTTTCAGCACCCTAAAGGCACCCATTCCTTGTACCCACACCCCAACAATCAACACCCTACCCCCATATCAGAATTTCAGAACTACTTGCACAGTCAAGTTTACTTCAGTGGTTACTTATGTAATGAAGAGATGCTTATTTGGTAGTAACCAGTGACCCGGACTCGAGGGTAGTGGGGTGGTCAAGCACCCAGAGGATACCCCATCCATGTACCCCTACCCAGGGCCCAAAATTGGCAATGGTAAACATTTTGGGCCTCCTATTTTTTAAGGGAGATCACAATATATTGAGGTAACCATAAATATGTGTTCATTTATTGAAATTAAGCATAATATCCTTATTCAATGTCATGGGGATTATATTGATGTGACAAAACTTCAATTTTATGCTTGAAATTATATTTTGATAAATTCCGCACAGAAAAAATTGGGTGTGCTGAGGGGTGATTTATGAGAGTTTGGGTGTCCAAACGACACCCAGGCACCCTGGTAGCTAAGACTATGCCCCTACCCCAACCTTCACCCACACTTCAGAACTACTTAAGCTTATAATCCACCCGTTGCTTATGTAAGATATTATACAGATCCTTAGAGTAACCAGTGACCTATACTAGATAGGTACTTGTGGCCTACTGTTGGTCATTTAGTTCACACAACTGCCACACGAGGGAGATTAGTGTTTAATAGATTTCCAACTGACATCCTAGTATACTGCAGTGCCATCTATCCACAAGGGATGACATTTAAATATGGCCTGGGAGGCAGGCTACCCATCCATGTACCCCTACCCCAACCTCCACCCCCACATCAGACCCACTTACACACTCAAGCTTAATCTACCCTTTGCTTATGTAACATATTATGCAGATACTTAGAGTAACCCATGATCTGGCTGGAGGGTAGTTAAGTAGGGTATGGGGACACCCAGAGGTCACCCCATCCATGTACGCTGTACTTCCACCCCACCGTAACAAACAGCTGACCTCTCTCAAAAGCCCCCCCTCTCTCTCTCTCCTTGGCTAGTAGTAGGAAGTGTTAGCTAACTGGGATGGCCACTTGTTTATCTGTTATCAGCTGCCACAGCTATTGTGGCTCTGATCTCACATTCAGTACTATAACGTCAGCCGCAACCAACGCTCTGATCTGACAAGTCAAGCGCACATAGCACATCACCATCACCGCAGAGCAAGTTTACTTCCGTGCTATTTATACAGGAGCATCTATGAGAGCTGGGCCTGAGCCGCCTGTCCGTAAGAGCAGCGGCAGACCTGTACTTTGAGTGTGTCTATTTGTGCTATTACAGAGAGACAGAGAGAGAGAGAGAGAGAGAGAGAGAGAGAGAGAGAGAGAGAGAGAGAGAGAGAGAGAGAGAGAGAGAGAGAGACAGAAAGAGAGAGAGACAGAGAGAGAGACAGAGAGAGAGAGAGAGAGAAAGAGAAAAAAAAAGAGAGAGATAGAGAGAGAGAGAGAGAGAGAAAGAGAGAGGGTGACAGAGAGAGAGAAAGAGTGAGAGAGAAAAAAAGAGAGAGATAGAAAGAGAGAGAGAGCTGAGCCTTATAGTAGTAGTAGTAGTAGTATCAGCACTACTAGATCAGCAGACCCGGCTGTGAGTCGTCCTTTGAGTGTGTCTATTTGTGCTATTAGTAGTCGGGGGAGCAGCAGCCAGCGTTTGTCAAGTACGCACGCACACACTACGAGCAGCCAGCGAGCATCAGCAGCAGCGGCAGCCGGCTGACCTATCAGGCGGAGGATGTGGTCACATGACCAGAGATAACACACACACACACACACCACTACTACTGCGGCAGTAGTTGTTTAGCTTAGGGCCTCCTCGCTGCGTACAGCGTACAACGCTCTAGAGCAGCCAGCCAGCCAGCGTAGTGAGTGAGTGAGTAGTATATACATGTATAGGCGCTCACTGGATCCCAGTCATCACAGATACCACCACTACGACTACTACTACTACTGCTACCAGTGGACTTAGTCGGACTCGCACATACCTACTACTTGGATTATTACACTTATATACGTACATACATATGGACTCACATTTTGCATGAGATATTTCTGCACCGACATCAGGGCACTGAAGTCATTGGAGCTGATCGGAGGGAGTTGATTCCCGGTGTTTGTGACCTCATTTGAAAAGTTGGCAGCCTAGTGGTCGGAGTCAACCGTCAGTGAGTGAGTGAGTGAGAGAGAGAAATCAGTCACCACCGCGGAGGGGGAGGAGGATTTTGTGTGTTTGTGTTTTAGTTAGTGTATCGGTGGGCACCATGAATTGTGACACGCTGATGTTCCAATCATTCCATTCACCGCATCATCATCATCATCTACATTCCACGGCGGCGTCAATTTCGCCCGTGGACCTATCTCTGCCCAAAGTCAAGAGACATCTACGGGATGAGCCACCCGTGGCCCCCTTAAATCTCACGCTCGTGCAACCCCGACTGCATCAGGAAAACGATGCGGACAGCAATGACAGTTATAATAATAATAATAATAACATCAGAAGGGGAGACCTGCTTCTGGAGCCACAGTCCCCCAAGTCACCGCAATGCTCAAGCCCATCTTATCACCACAAGAAGTTTTTCCTCAAAAGATACAGTAAGTAGTACCTGCTAAATGGTGTTGTGTGGTGCAATGTGTATATAATGTGTACATAATGGACATACCTATGGTGCGTTTCCTACATATGTACATATCTATGTTTTTCCTCAAAAGATACAGTAAGTAGTGCCTGGTGTTGTGTGGTGCAATGTGTACTTAATGTGTACATACCTATGGTGCGTTTCCTACAAATGTGCATATCTAAATTTTTCCTCAAAAGATACAGTAAGTAGAGCGCCTGACTGGTGTTGTGTGGTGCAATGTGTACATAATGTGTACATACCTGTGGTGTGTTTCCTACATGTACATATCTAAGTTTTTCCTCTAAAGATACAGGAAGTAGTACCTCATCACTGGTGTTGTCTGGTGCAATGTGTACATAATGTGTACATAATGTGTATATACCTATGGTTTGTTTCCTACTTATCTACATGCTTGATGTTTGACTTCTAGCACAGAGTTTGGAGCAGTTTGGAAAAACATTATTGTGTGCAGACAGTGGAAATGTTCTAAAATTTTGAAAGTACTGAAAGTGTGTGTGTGTATGTGTGTGTGTGCAAGGATTCATACTGATCTGAACTGGAAAATATTGTTTTTTAAAGACCATAAGAATTACTTCAATCAAGACATATGATGTTGGAATATACATGCAAGTAGGAATTGTAGACTGCAAAATGAGTGTGAAATAGGTACAGACACCACAGTTGCATACAACATCCTGTTTCATGGTTGGAAAATGTTCTCATTCAGTATGCATCTTCCATGCATGTATAAATGAAAAACAGTCTACTGTCAGTTTCATACGTTCAATGACATATGTCGCCAATGTTAATTTGATAAGATATTCACCTGTCACATGGGTTATTACATAGTTGTAGGAGGTTATGGGTGGCAGGAAGCCTAGGAAGATAAGGTACACCATAACAGCCTATCTGAATGAATGTAGATAGGAGTCAGTGAGGGTTACGGTATTCACCTCAGATCTGTACTTAGTTTGATGTATTGATCCAAGGATGTGGTTTTTAGGAGGCTTGCATGTATCTATCTCATTTATTGTTTTAGTCTGGATTTAATATATTATGCAGTATGATAGGCAGAAGTGGTAGTAGTCGTAGTAGAAGTAGAAGTAGTAGTAGTAGTAGTAGTAGTAGAAGAAAAACGAGGAAATAGTAGTAGTATAATCTTTAGTAGTAGTAGTAGTAATAGTAGTAGTATAATCGTTAGTAGTAGTAGTAGTAGTAGTAGTAGTAGTAGTAGTAGTATAATCTTTAGTAGCAGCAGTAGTAGTAGTAGTAGTAGTAGTATTATAATCTTTAGTAGTAGTAGTAGTAGTAGTAGTAGTAGTATCTTTAATAGCAGCAGTGTTAGTAGTAGTAGTAGTAGTAGTAGTAGTAGTAGTAGTAGTAGTAGTAGTAGTATCTTTAATAGCAGCAGTGGTAGTAGTAGTAGTAGTAGTTGTAGTACTGCACAGTATGGGAGCCGCTGTAGCAGCAGGACTGAGCAGGTGTAGTAAGCACTAGCTGTAGTATCTAACAGTAGTAGCACTGATCCTATTTGGACAGCACCCTGTGTGCAAGCTAGGGCACTATTTAAAGAGGGAGGGAGGACCGATCCTCTAGCTGCACGCATTAACAAGTTTTCCTGTTGTGCTCCTACTCCTGCCACTGCCGCTGCTGCAGAAAAATCGCTATTCCTAATGAGATTACATTCCAAGAAAAACTGTCCGTCAATCAATAAAGCTTTCGATCCCGCGCGGGCACATTGCACCTCTTCCCATCCTCTACTACACTACTACTACAATAATGCTGCTGCCATGCTGCCTCCAGGGTCTTAACCCTAATGCTGCTGGTGGCTAATTTGGCCAATACAAAATGATGCAAAAAGAAAAACTCAAAAATGACCGAAACCCTGGCAAATGGGTACTCGTCTGAGAGTACTCAGCGAGAGCTTTTTTATGAGTACCAACATGACAGGGTTTGGATGGTTTTCAAAAATCTTTGTGTCCTTGTGCTTTGGACAAAAGTAGCCCCAGCTTTTGAAGGGTTAACCAGGATTAAGAAACTGGGTGCCCAAAATTGGCAATTGGAAAATTTTGGGTGTCCTATTTTTCAAAGGAGACTGCAATATACTCAGATCATAACCATAAACATGTATTAACTTAATGAAATAAGGCAGTGTCCATGTACTGTGCAATGTGAATTATATTGAGGTGAAAAATATTCAATTATATGCTTGAAATTTGCTCTTTTAGAAATTCCTCACCAAACACTTCGGGTGTCCTGAAGGGTCACTTTTTATGTTTTGGGTGTCCAGATGACGCCCAGACGCTCTGCTGGGCTACTACTACTGCTACTGCTACTGCTACTACTGCTACTACTACTACTACTACTACTACTACTACTACTACTACTACTGCTGCTACTGCTACTGCTACTGCTACTGCTACTGCTACTGCTACTACTACTACTACTACTACTTCTACTGCTACTACTACTACTACTACTACTGCTACTGCTACTGCTACTGCTACTGCTACTGCTACTTCTACTGCTACTGCTACTACTACTACTACTACTACTACTACTACTACTACTACTTCTACTGCTACTGCTACTACTACTACTACACTGTACTACTACTACTACTTCTACTGCTACTACTACTACTACTACTACTACTACTACTACTACTACTGCTACTGCTACTGCTACTGCTACTTCTACTACTACTGCTACTACTACTGCTGGCTAATCAATGGCTGCCTCCTCTACGTGTTGTCTACTAGGGTCATGGACTTGTTAGTTACTGCGAGGGATTCTCACGCTTACCGGGAATAGAACTATTATTGATCCTGCCATCTGGGGCAAATGTTTGCATCGGATGCTACAGTATCTGCGCTTTACGTATGAATCAAATTATCTCTGCGATAAACCAGGTTAAGTTGTATCCTGTTTTTGGACGTAAATAGAAAATCGGTCAAATATATAACTTTTCGTGCATCACATCAGATAATATTATAAAGGACCTACTGGCATCAGTCATATTGGACAGTATCAACTTTAAATTTATTTTTTTTCAAAAATTTGCTTTTGACTGTTTTTCCCCCCTTTCAACCTTTCAAATTCCTTCAATTTCTTTTAAAATTCTTTCTTTAGCCCTAAATTTGTTGTCATATTTTTGTGGAGTATTTGATCATTCAAATTTTTTATTTTGCTCAAATCAAGAATAGGAATATATATTTTACCTAATATGGGAGGGGTCAAAACAAATTGAAAAGCATATCATCTGTATTTCCACTACTAGTACTACTTCTTGTACTATTTATTTTTCCTAGTATCAGGAATCTGAATGCATGGTTGTAAGTTCAAAAGGAATATGAATAATGTTGCATTCCTCTTATGGTATTAAGAGAATGCAGTAAAGAAGATGATTTCAAAGTAGCATGGTCGTAAGTTTGTAACGAATATGAATAAGGTTGCATTCATCTTATGGAATTAAGAGAATGTAATGAAGAAGATGATTTTTTAGTAGCATGGTCATAAATATGCAACAAATAAGAATAATGTTGCATTCATCTTATGGAATTAAGAGAATGCAATAAAGAAGATGATTTCTAAGTGCAAAAGGAATATGAATAATGTTGCATTCATCTTATGGGAATTAAGGGAATGCAGCGAAGAAGATGATTTGTGTCCCGCGAGCATCACTGCTCAGACATGCGGACATAGCTGCTGGAAATGTACATCGTAATCAACATCTTGACGGCATTTTTGCAGCTTGACTCATCCGGGGGCCTAGAGTTGTCGCAGACAGACTAAGACTTGACGCAGATGGGGAAATCTATAGTTTGTGTGGAGGAAATGCGATCGCATTACACACTGGTGTTTGTAGAAATTGTCTCCACTACTTGTAACCCAGTGAAACTCTATACTAATCCCTCTTCCCTCCCTCCCGGCCCGCAGAAATATCGCTTTCACTGACAGCTTGTCCGAATGGCTAGAATTTTCTGGTGAATTGGGATGGATGCACGCCCTAGGGTGATGGCATCGCATTGTACTTAAATCTCAATGTGTCTGAAATATCCATGGTCAATGTTTTTAGTAGCACTACACAAATGTTTCTGCATTTACATGTACATATGTTGCCCATTTTAAAGGGTGGTGGGGGTTGGAATTTGAAGGGAGGAGGGGGTCAAAAAATACCAAAAGGTGTATTATCTTCCATATTTGTACTACTACTACTGCTACAACTACAACTACCACTACTACTACTACTACTACTACTACTACTACTACTACTACTACTACTACTACTACTACTGCTGCTGCTGCTTCTGCTTCTGCTGCTGCTGCTGCTGATACTACTACTACTACTACTACTACTACTACTACTACTACTACTACTACTACTACTACTACTACTACTGCTATCATTCTGCTACTCAACTAGAGTTGAATCAGAATTTAAGAACCTCACCAGCTTGAGCAGCATAAATATATAATACAGCCAGATAGTGGTGACTGATGTACCGTAAATGATCAATAAAGATGGATCAAAACTCATTCATCATCCTTTGATAAATTCAAATATCTACTGCAGTTTGCCTTATCTTTAACCCTCATGATGCTGGTGACTAATGTGGCCATTACAAAATGATGCTCAAAACCTGAAAAATGACCGAAATCCTGGCACATGGGTACTCATCTGAGAGCACTCAGCAAGAGCTTTCCAATGAATACTTGCCAATATGACAGGGTTTAAATGGTTTTCAAAAATCTTTGCGTCCTTGTGCTTTGGACGAAAGTAGCCTTAGCATTAGATGGGTTAAGTAAGTAGTAAATATGTTTTAAAACTCCCAAGGACTGATATGCATAGATGGGTGCTTAAAACGAGTGTAGAAAAATGGCAGTATGTCACAGTACACTGAGGCGTGGCATTCATATTGTGAATGTGTGTAAAAAAAGCGACACTACACAAGTGAAAAGCTGCCTCTCGCACTAACAGATGAATGCTCCACATTAAAAACAAAATATATATTGCTTTACAATAGTGGATCAAATCAAGTCGTTATTATACACATTGATATTTCAATTTTTGTGTTTTATACCATTTTAATCTTTTAAGTCAACAACGCAGAGACTTATAGGATAAAATTAGGCAGCTTGAATCGAAATTCACTGGCTTACCATTACTTGTACTACTACTGATAGTTCTAGTAGTAGTAGTAGTAGTAGTAGTAGTAGTAGCACCAGCATTAGTAGTAGTAATATGAGCAGTAGTAGTAGTAGTAGCAGTAGCAGTAGTAGTAGTAATATGAGCAGTAGCAGTAGTAGTAGTAGTAGTAGTAGTAGCAGTAGCAGTAGTAGTAGTAGTAGTAGTAGTAGTAGTAGTAGTAGTAGTAGTAGCAGTAGTAGTAGTAATATGAGCAGTAGCAGTAGTAGTAGTAGTAGTAGTAGTAGCAGTAGCAGTAGTAGTAGTAGTAGTAGTAGTAGTAGTAGTAGTAGCAGCGTAAGCAGAAGTAGCAGTAGTAGTTGTAGTAGTAGTAGTAGCACCAGCATTAGTAGTAGTAATATTAGCAGTAGTAGTAGCAGTAGCAGTAGTAGCAGCGGCAGCAGTAGTAGTTGTAGTAGTAGTAGTAGCACCAGCATTAGTAGTAGTAATATTAGCAGTAGTAGTAGCAGTAGCAGTAGTAGCAGCGGCAGCAGTAGTAGTAGTAGCAGTAGTAGTACTAGTAGCAGTAGTAGTAGTAGTAGTAGGTGTTGTAGTAACTGGCTCTAGTAGTGGGGTAGTCGTCGTAGTAGTAGTAGCATCGCCATCATGGCAGTAGCCATGAAACATGATCGGTCTAGACAGCGGCTGGCAGGCAGGCGCTCGCTGGCTGCTCGCTGGGTCCGGGGTAGATATTAGACCATATTACCAGCGCTCTCGTGTACTGGCATGTGGGTAGGATCCTGGGCCTCTCGCTGTACACTTGGGGACATACCCACATCTCTGGGCCTTGACTTACAAACTTCTCACTGCTCGCGTGACACCAATATTGCAAAACCAAATATATCCATGTTCATGGGCCGATGGAATTTTTGATGAATTTGGGAACATGTATATTTGGTGTTTCGGCTGGCTTGCTTCCCCTTCCTCAGGCTGGCGTAAAGTAAAGCTCGCTGCTCGATCGCTGATGGCCTGACGGATAAGATAGATGGATGGGCCAGGCATCGTAGCGGCCATGTAGGGGCCACCAGCGTCAGCCTCCTAGTGCAGGTCCAGAGACAAATATCACAGCTTGTTCATTTCAGTGCATGACACACACACACACACACACACACACAGGCAGTGTGTTATGTACATCTAGAGAAATTCCTGAACATTGCTATTTTGAGAGGAGTTGATGACCATAAACATGATCTGTCCACTGATGATTCTTTATGAAGAGCTTTTGAACATTATAGGTGGAGAATAATAATAATAATAATAATAATAATAATAATAATAATAATAATAATAATAATAATAATAATAATAATAATAATAGTAGTCTTTATTTCACAAGGGTAACACAGTCAAATACAGGATTTGATTTTCGCTGTGGCCCTCCGACTACAGATTATACTTTTCATGCTTCGGGCCACAGAGTTGAAAATTGCTCCTCAAGGTAAAGTCTCTTGAATGTTGAGAGAGAGAATAACCCAATATCAATTATTACCAATCATTATTGTTATTATTATTATTATTATTATTATTATTATTATTATTAGTGAAAATGGGAAAATATGTTTCAAAACAAAAAATGCCTTTGCATGTGCATGTGCATGTGCTTTTACGTACCATTTTTAAACCTGTGCAGTAAGCCACTGTTAAAGATATATAAGAAATGCAAATGCATGTACGTTTCAGACAATAGTCTGCTTAAAAGAACCAAACAAAAAAGCATTTTTTAAATGCATGTTCATGTACTTGTCATACAATATTTGGAAATTACAGATTGGCCAATGCTAAAAGGAAAACACCTTAACAAAGAGTAGCTTGTACATTTACTTGTACATGTTCTTATAATATGATAGTATCAAAGGCTTATAAGCCTTTATATAGTATGTAAAGATAAAAGGCCATTGCTAAAGAAATAAGTCAATTGTAATGTGTGAATTTGCAGATCATAGATATGCAGGCGTAGTACATTAAATGATATCAATGTCCATTACAATTTTTATGCCACCCATAAATTTGAGTGCATTGTTAACAAGAAGTTATCATTCAGTTTTGATTACCAAATTTCCTATTTATATTTGCTATATAAAGATGTATCAACTATAGTAATCAGATTGATTTTATATTTGGCACTGCCTCAATCGTAGAATGTAATGTTTATAAGAATTTCTAAAACGACGTGAAATGCGCGTCCATTTCATCAAAGGCTGATGCTAGTTCAATAATAGATATTGGATTGATTCCATATTTGGCACTGCCTCAGTCCTTGTACGTAATATTTATAAGAATTTCTGAAATGACGTAAAATGTGCGTCCATTTCATCAAAGGCTGATGCTAGTTCACCACCCAATCGTCATTTGATGACGATTATCGTAATTGATAACTAGGAAACAATAACACCACGCAAACATCTATTTTTAGATAGTCGTATCGTTTGCGTCTAAAATATGCTATTGCAGGTGGTTGAAAATAGCAATTTGCCGTCAGTGACGCTATTCATATCTCGGAAGCTGCGCTCCTATTGATGAGTGTGTATGTGGGTGGGGATTACAGCGCTGGCTACGTCAGAGCTCTGTCGAGTAGCTTCCTGTCATCCTGTGACGACAAAAACCGCTGGCATGGAAGCCGGGGCCGGGAGGAAAGTGGAGCATCGGATAAACGGAGAGCTATTGATCTTGACACCCAATTCCTACATGGTGACGCGGATGCTGAATGGGGTCAAACCCAAAACACACACAGCTAGGCGTACTTGTATACACACAAACATGCACACATAAACACACACACACATAGACACATACAGTGCACACATGCATACATACATATACAATGCACACACATGTACATGCACACTTATAATCAGACACATGTGAAAAAACACATGCATAGACATTTGAATGCACACGTACACACATGCACTCTCTCAAACAAACACAAACACACACACACACATACATAAATGCACACTCACAAATAAACACACATAAAAGCACATGCACAAATATGTGAATGCACACACGCACATGCACATTCACAAACAAACAAAAACACATGTGGAGACATCTGAATGCACACACATGCATGCACACACACATACACTCACAAACACAAAAACACATACACACACACATACATGCAAACACACACATACACATCCACATTCCCAAACAAACTCATAAAAACACATGTGGAGACATTCAAATGCACACACACACAACAACACATGCTCAGACGTTGGAATGTGCACCGCGGGCACAAGCACATGCACAACATGTTGACTTTGCATTTAGGAAAAGATGCAGCCCTATACTGAAAAAGGCGTGAAGTGCCACAGCCTGCTGCAACACAACTACCGAAGAAGAAGGAAAGATAGTCAGTCATTGTTATGTGCAGGCTGTTGCGATTCACAACTCGGCCCTACAACTCGGCCCCACAACTCGGCCTGCTGGGTCAGCCAGAGGTTAGGGGCTAAAAATACCCTCGATTTTGCCTTTAGCTTTTGTCCTCGTAAGTTAGCGGGCTGCAGGGACAGTGGTGGAAGTGAGCAGCCACCGTTATCAGTCTCTAGCCTTGTGCGGAGATTTATGGATTTAACCCTTATGCTGCTGCTGGCTAATTTTGCAGATACAAAATGATGCTAAAAACCCTGGAAAATGACCGAAACCATGGCAAATGGGTACTCATCTGAGAGCACTCAGCGAGAGCTTTCTAATGAGTACCAACATGACAGGGTTTGGATGGTTTTCAAAAAAAATTTGCTTTGGACGAAAGTAGTTTCAGGATAGGAAGGGTTAAGAAAAACATCTACAGTGCTTGTCGTAAAATGCTGTGCTTTGTATTAGGGTTGAGTTGTCCTGTTATTCCACGACCCCCGAAGTGCCCAGCCTTGTAGGGAAAAGCTGTTGGACGAACATAAAGCTTGATTTGATGACAGATTTATGCGGCCAGACCCAGGCTAGCAGGTTAAGCTGTCTGCTCTCTCGATCTCTCTCTCACATGTCCTTATGACCCAAACCGACACTACCACAGCTAGGGCCAGAGCTTCTGCAAACTGCCACCAGGGGGCAATTACAAATTGATAGCTTTTTCAATACTATACTATACCGGTTTTCTAAATAGTTTAAAATGTTCAAATAATTACATGGTTTTCTCAATACACAGAAACATCCATGCATAAAGGTTCAATTTACTCTTATAGATATATAAATATATATATATATATATATATATATATATATATATATATATATATATATATATATATATATATATATATATGGCTTTTTGCATCACTGGTGCAACTTAGCTGTATGAAGTTATGAAGATCCCTGCTGCTCTGCCGTCAATCGTTTAAAAATTTACCTTGACCTATTCACTCAAATTTCGAGTGCATACATGGTCTGACTTATATGAAAATAATTCGATTCAGAAGCAATATTTCGAGAACTATTTGACTGAGAATTGTTGCTCTAGATCACATCAATTATTCCTCTTCAAATATTTTTCAAAGGGTGCAATATTTGATCAGTTATGTCCAAAGTAGTCAGACGTCATGCACGCTCCAGGTGTTTCTATTGTGGGGAAGAAGGAGATTGCCCTTATAAGGATGCAATCGGGCGTATTCTTGTATGAAGGCTAGCGTGCAAGGAGTCTCGCATGTGCGGTTATGATGACCCAGCGGGACGTCACAATACCTAAAAATTCCACTAAGATTCTGATGGGGCAAATTTAAGATTGCTTTTTCCACAGTGAGCCTGATGGGGCTCATTTTCTGCACTTTCACTAGCCCCTCCAGAAAATGATGCAAGCAACCTTTATAATTACTGAAACCCTGGCACATGGGTGTTCATTTGAAAGTACTTTGCTAGAGCTATCCAATGAATACCAACATGACAGGGTTTAGATGGTTTTCAAAAATCTGTGCGTCCTTGTTCTATGGATGAAAGTAGACTTAGCATTGGAAGGGATAAGATGCTTCCGTCTGATGACTGAGGGTAGAATGCAAAGAGAGGAAATCGCAGATAGTAGTTGTGGCAACCGTCAGCAACCGTAACCCAATGAGTCATTGCTATTGCCACCCTGAGAACCGTGCAATATTTCCTGTGCTGCAATGCAGGGATGCGGCGGTGATACCGTGCAGGGCACAGCACGTGGAACTGCACGGCATACACGGAGGAGAGCGGAGGCACGGCTGGCATTATTATTGATTAGCACAGGACCAGGAAATGAAGGCCCTCTTCAGGATGGTTTCACTTCCTTATTACCAGCCGAGCGCGCGAACGGCGGCGGCGGTGGCCGTGGTGGTGCCTGGATCTCTCTTATCTCTCATGGGACGCCCCTCTCTCTTCATGCAGCACCACGCTGCAGCTGCTGCTACTGGGCTCTCTGTGCAGCAGGCATCGCAGCAGAGGGGAGATGCTGGGCTGTCTGGAAGCAGGGCGATAGGGGGGGGGGGGGGAGCATGATATGAGGAACAACTGATCGTTTGTTGTATTATTCCTGAAGGGCAAGTGTAAAGCGTAAAGTTTACATTTGTATTCATGAACAGAATTCCATGTCAAATAGCAATGCCCCCACCCCTTCTGCCTGAAACTTACAGATTATACTGATTAAATATAATGTATAATCCCATATTGCATATATAGAGAGAAAGACCTAACTTTGTCTTAAGCAATACATTTCAACTTTGAAAATGGTTTTGGGCAAGTCCCTAGTCTGCTAGTAGTAATAAAGCCAGTGATAAAAAAAACTTTAAAAAAAATGAAGTCAAGTTCCACTTATTTGTAGTGTGATAATAATTCTGTACATAGCAATTGAAAGAAATAATGGATAGAAGTTCTACCTATCTTATATAGTGAAAAGAATGAGTTAAGTTCCGCCCATCTTACATAGTTTCCTGTTTCGCTATCTAGTATCGGCGAGTGAGCGCATCTACCCCATGACTCACAGAAAGTGGCCCATTGTAGGCCGGGCTCTCCGGGAGCTGGGTCAGCCCAAGGGCACTAGGGGACAGGCCGCCCCTGCTGCCTCTGCTGCTGCGGCAGACTCGGCCCGGGCCCGGATGGCCGAGATGGGAGGCTGGTGGGCGGGGCCAGGGGTCTGTCGGTCGGTCGTCGTCTCTCGCAGGCTGCTGCCACGGATATCAACACCATGTTGATTTCACTCTGTACTATGTGTGAAATGGTGGCACTCTCTGATGGGATGTTTGTTATCTGATACTTGCTCAAAGCTCATAGACACACGCACACATGCACACACACAACATATACATGAATATATGTATATATATATATATATATATATATATATATATATATATATATATATATATATATATATATATATATATATATATATATATATATGTATATATATATATATATATATATATATATATATATATATATATATATATATATATATATATATATATATATTTGTATATTTATATATGTATGTATATATACATATTTATTCACATTTTTTTTACTTAAAAGATACTATATGATTATTTCCTCAAACGCAATATGGGAATATTTCGTCATGGAGAACCTTGAAAGTTTCAGGTAGAAAAGGTGCTATATGATTATTTCCTGAAGTGCAATATGGGATTATGGGTCATGGATGATCTGTAATTTCACAATATATGATTATACAGAATGGTCATTCTGTAAAATCTTTAGGAGAAATGGTGCTATATGGTTGTTCCCCATACTCTTATCACTTGAGTGTGTGCAATATGGATGCAATGTTATGCAACTCAGATGTGTTCAATATGGCCAATTAATGAGTCTACTGGTGTGAGTAATGAGTTGGCTAGACATAGAAATATGCTTGGTACAGGGGGTGTTTCTTAGGCCCTTAGAAATTGTTGTCTGAATCTTGTGCACTTTCGGTGTTGAATTGAGAATTAAGTATTATTTTACAAAAAGGAAGATAAACAACAACAAAAAGGGGTGTCCAAGTACAAATGTACTGAGGCACAGGCGATCAGGCCTAGAGCACAGTATCTTTAGTTGGAGAAACGGTTCACAAAACTTTCATCAGTTGGTGCTATAGTATTAGCTTTATATCAAAATCTGAGACCTCATTTGATCAATAGATAAGTTCACATAATTAAATCTGCATACTAGTAGTCCAATAATTTGGCAAGGTTAACAGTGCTTGAAATAATTTTGCCTGTTGTTCATTTGGAAGCCTCTGGTGCGGCTATGCGACAGTTGGACACCCCTGATAGGTTTAAGCATCATGTTAAGTGTCAAGCCCTATCCATTGTATTCAATAAGCATGAAGGTATACATCCTAACTGTCCCTCGGCTCTCCCCCTCCCTTTGAGAGGGGGTATCGCATTATCAGGATCTCCCGTCAAAAGACTGTTTGTTGTTTGCTTTGAGTTGACAGCCTGCTATCTGATCCTTGGCCATCTCCTCCTTTGATGTGATGGAAACACTGATAACTTAGGTTCAGCCAGACACGCTGTACACAGAAACATGTGTTAGGAGATGAACGTGAACTTGGTCCCTAAACTTTTGGCCAATGAACCCGGATTTAACTATGCTTGCTACTTTGTAAACAAGAGATAAAATGGAACTTTAACTCACATTTTGACAATAGAAATGTATATATATATAATCAGATAAAAAAAATATGTCATTCCTCAGTGTTATTAGGTACAAAATCGTGAATTGGTTTCATTCATAGTTTCTATAAATGCAGAATATATTTATAACTGCATTTGTAGATTTGTCTTCATTTGTCATTATTTCTCTGGTTACCATCCAACTCCTTCATTACTTTCCATGAGGGTGTCCAGATCTGTATTCTGATTCTTGCCTCTCTTGTTTTTGTAGTTGACGCGTGCGAAAAACAGACCAAAAATGGGCGTGACATGGCGGCGGAGGCGCTCATCTCCATGGACTCGCCGAGCGCCAGCAACGAGAGTCTTACGTTACTCCAGGGAATATTACACGAAAAACAGCAGCAGCATCAGCAAGGTAAGGCTATTCTACAGGTGCCTTGGTCGCTGTATGAACCAGGAGCATATGCTATGAATTGGTCCATTTCTCAGGTGACTTGGTGGCTACTGTAGAACACACATATGACGCGTGTCCCAAATATAGCGAATTGGGGAGTTTTCGCATCATAGCGTACCTTTATGTTAGCGACGGTAGCCGCCACTGACAGCGCCAAAGTACAGAAAAAAAGGACAGCGTTTTTATCTATAGCGAAGCAGAACCACATGCTATGTACGCTATACATAAACAGACGCGTATATTGTGTGTTCTACAGTATATGAACCAGGAGCATTTGCTATGGATTGAGGTCCATTTTTCAGGTGGCTTGGTCGCTATATAAACCTGGAGCATTGGCTGCAGACTGAGGTCCATATCTCAGGTGGCTTGGTCGCTATATGAACCAGGAGCATTGGCTATGGATTGAGGTCCATTTTTCAGGTGTCTTGGTCGGTATATGAACCAGGAGCATTGGCTATGGATTAAGGTCCATTTCACGGGTGGCTTCGTCGCTATATAAACCAGGAGCAAAGGCTATGGATTAAAGTCCATTCTGCAGGTGGCTTGGTCCCTATATGAACCAGGAGCAAAGGCTATGGATTAAGGTTCATTTCACAGGTGGCTTGGTCGCTATATGAACAGGATGAACTGAACGTGAGGTCCATTCTTTCCGGTGGTTTGGTCGCTATATAAACCGGTTGCACTGAGCTTCTGATCGGCTGTGGTGGCTTGGTCGCTATACAAATTGTTTGAGGGCAGGGTCTTAGCCAGGATTTCAAAAATGCCTGTCGAAAACAGCAATTTCAAAATTTTTGCCCGTCCAGATTTAGCTACTTATCTACTTCAAATCCTTGTACTAGCTACATTTAATAGCCGATTGTGTCAAAAAGGGCAATTTACACTTCGGCTATGTCATACAAGATAGTTTGTTAGGAAAATATCTGGTTATTACACCCCATAAGTCAAAATTGAAAAATCATCATAGAAATGTTTGCCTGTCCAAACAGGAGGTTTTTAGGTAACTACCTGTCCAAAAGACAGGTAGAACGGCTCCTGGCTAAGTCCCTGTTTGAGGGTAAAGAATTGGCTTGTGTGTCTCTCACACTTACACTACTATGCGATTTAAATTTTATACCTCTCTCATATCTAATCCTAATACTATGTTTGGTGCTTACATAAATCATGGGGGCTCCTGTGTGGGTGAATTGTCCGTGGTAAATAGGGCGTTAGTGTAAACAGCCAGTCGGTACGCAAACATAAAGATGTTTTTTTGGCCCCCTTTTCCCCCTGTCCTCCCGTAATCCCAGACTCCACCCACACCCACGCTTTTATTACGCTCCAACCCCCGTGAACCAACCCGTGCCGAAATAGACACACCTTTCACTGCCCATTGTGAAAGGGTGTGATCGGCCGAGGGTGTTGACAATAGCAGTACCCTGACTAACTCAGATTTGCAATTTTGAATTTCATTTATCGTCACTTTTTGGCCGTATTGCTGCTATGACTTGACTAGCCTGTTTTTGAAATTTAGATTTTTGGCATCTCCTTAAGCTACCTATAGATGTTGGGTATAGAAACCAGTACATCTTTGAGCTCTCTGCAGAAATTTGAGGGAGTCCTAAGAGAATTCAAGGGAGCCCCTGGCTTCCGGCACCCCCTAATTTCAAGCCCTGCAGGTGTAAATGGTTGAGGAAACTGAAGTACCCCGTGAAAACCTCCACCTAACTCTTGAGTCACTCACAACTTTCTCACCCAACTAGCCAAGACAAGTGAGATTCTGATTTAGTCAGATGTATATTCCTTGTGAATACTGTTGTAATAAGACTAAGATCCAAAATTCCAATTATTTTGGTAAATTTAGAAAACGGATATGTTCACACTGATATGTAAGTCATTTTTAAAACCAGATATTCATGTCTCTGATTTGGACTGAATGGGTTTAATGTAACTGAGTTCAGCATATTGGTACAAGTAGGTTAACCATTCCAATGCTGAGGCTACTTTCATCCAAAGCACAAGGATGCAAAGACTTTTGAAAACCATCTAAACCCTGTCATGTTGGTATTCATCGAATAGCTCTCGCTGAGTACTCTCAGATGAGTACCATATGTCAGGGTTTCTGTCATTTCTCAGTTTTTTTTGCATCATTTTGCATTGCGCAAATTAGCCACCAGCAGCATAAGGGTTAACTTTGCTTGTACATTACACAGGAAACAGGTGGATATCTAGTACTCACTACTGCATTCTTGGGATGACAGAGGTAATGTAATTGACTACACCCAGCTGATCAGAAATCTATAAAAAAGAAATACCTTGCAATAATGAAGGTCATATTTCATAAGTATTTTTATGGTAGACTGCTTTCAAAATAGGAAACACAACACTTGAATTTATACGTTTTTAACATTGGAAGCAAACTACCAGAAGATTTGAATTCCTATGAAGAACATATTTTCCCTCTTACATTTTCTCATTATACATTGTGGAAATCATCAGTAGTGAAGTCACATAGCATTAGGAATGTCATTCAAAACTCTTCCTTTCAAAAATCTATGCTTGATTTCTAAGATATGTTTAGAGTTATCATAGGTCCAGACTAGGGATGTCATTGATATGAAATTTTATCGATTCGATTAATTGATATATATTTCGATTCGATTCGATTCGATTCGATAACCCGTAACGTGCTCGTAGGGCACAATTATTTGTAGGGATGTCACTGATATCCCTTTTTTTCAATTTGATTAATTGCTATACTCTTTCCGATATATATCGATTGGATTTGATTCAGTTCGATAACCTGTGTCATGGCCATATGCCTGAGTAAAGTACACCATTCCTTCCAATTTCTCTTACAAAAGCCATAGAATAATTGTTCAATACTTAGTCAGAGTTTCACATTGCGTTAGTTTAACATGAAAATATCTGGGAAAGGTGTGTTTTTTATTAATTACCATACGCCATTATTGGGTTGCAGAATATCGATTATTTTGATTCGATACCCAACCATTCGATTCGATTTAATTGACAAAGTGAAAATGTCAATCGATCGATTTGTCAACTATCGATGACATCCCTAGTCGGAGGCTAGTCCAGACAACACTTATCAAATATAGAATTAGGCAAAAATGGTTAACTCTTATGCTGCTGGTGGCTATTTTGCGCAATGCAAAATAATAAAAAAAGACCTGAAGAATGATTGAAACCCTGGCACATGTGTACTTATCTTAGAGAAATCATCGAGAGCTTTTCATTGAATACAAACATGACAGGGTTTGGATGGTTTTCAAAAAATCTTTGCTTCCTTTGCTTTGGACGAAGGTAGTATCAGCATTGGAAGGGTTAAATGTAAAAACTCCTGCAAATCTATGCTTGATTCTTAAGATATATTTAGAGTGATCATAGGTCCAGACAACAATTATCAATCAAGACGGTCTGGGCGGAAATGGTTAAACTTTCTCATTTTTCCGGTTCAACAGAATTTTGGATCAACATCAGTATCATGTGAGCATTGTGTGTTGTCAACAGGTCCTCGGGTACATAAGATCGTTAGTCCAGGTGTGTCAGACTGTACCTGCGTGAATAGGGACGCCTGAGTGGGCGTCTTCCCAAGCCCTGTCCCGAAGCTCTACTGAGAAAACTGACTCACCCAATGGATGACGTTCTGCGGTATAGAAGACCAGATAGAACCAGACTGGACCCTGTCTGGACCCTTAACCCTTATGCTGCTTCTGGCTAATTTGGCCATCACAAAATGATGGAAAACAGTGTCTTAGCCAGGATTTAGAAACTGGGTGCCTAAAATTGGCAGTTGTAAAAAATTTGGGTGTCCACATTTTAAGGGGGATCACAATATACTCATATTTCAACCATAAACATGTATAGATTCACCAAAATAAGGCATGATATCATTAATTTATGTCATGGGAATTATAAGGAAATGAAAAAATTCAATTATAAGCTTGAGATTGAGATTTTTAGAAATTCCACACAAATTTTTTTGGGTGTCTTGAGGGGTTCTTTTTAAGGGTTTGGGTGTCCAAAAAGGCACCCAGACGCCCTGCTGGCTAAGACCATGATGGAAAACATCGGAAAAATGACCGAAACCCTGGCAAATGGGTACTCATATGAGAGCACTCAGCAAGAGCTATCTAATGAGTACCTACACGACAGGGTTTAGATGGTTTTCAAAAATCTTTGTATCTTTGTGCTTTGGCCGTAAGTAACCTCAGTATTGGAACGGTTAAGGATAAAGGGAGGGTGGTCTTATGGAATTCCAGGAACTGTGCCTTATCACCTACCCAATGATAAAGCTACTTTCGTCCAAAGCACAAGGACGCAAATTTTTTTAACTTAGCAAACCCTGTCATGTTGGTACTCATTAGAAAGCTCTCGCTGAGTACTCTCAGATGAGTGCCCATATGCCATGGTTTCAGACATTTTTCAGTGTTTTGTGCATCATTTTGTATTGGCTAAATTAGTCACCACTAGCATAAGGGTTAACGCACTTCCAAATTTTCTACCGATTGCTCTTCTGGGCAAAGTGTTTGTTTGAATATGAAAGGTGGGTCGTTGATGGATTCCAGGAAATGTGCCTTACCAGGGGAGTTGGGATTATATTATAAGCTCACCTGGGGGTGGACCTCCCACTTGAGGATTAACTGAACCTAGATTTCATTTAATCCAGGTGAATAATTGAAAAACAACTTATTTTTGGAAAAGTTACAAACAGCAACTTAAAAAGGAAAACATGTGTTGAAAGATTAGTGTAGTACAAAAAATTCATTCAGGTGAAATTTTAAAAAACTAACGATGTTTTGAGAGGTTAAAACAAAAACTTAGAAAAATAGGTATGAATGATTTTGTCATACAAACATGTTTTTTATGACAACAATTAAGGAAAGCCAGTGACAATACTACATATATATCTCATTTATCTTTTTACATGTGCATGTAGAATTACTGAGGAAAACAAGATTTTTTTGACTTACTATATACACATACTGAGAAATGCCTTCCCCTGGGGCATGCTGGCCATCATTTCACAGTAGTTTGAAAGCACAACAACTGTGAAATTTGAAGAAAATACTCCATTTTTCAATGCTGTTTCAGCAGAACTGTGAAATTTGAAAAAAATACTACATTTTTCAATGCTGTTTCAGCAGAACTGAAAATTGAAGAAATACTGTATTTTTCAATGCTGTTTCAGCAGAACTATGAAATTAGAAGAAAATATTGCATTTTTCAATGCTGTTTCTGGAGAATGCACTAAAAAATGTTTTCATTGATGTATACAGATCCATGCCCTATAGTTATTTTCGAGCAGGAGGGGGGGGGGGGGGTGGAGACATAATAGATATGAACCTAATCACTTTGTCTATAAAGCAGTGAGCAGGCAGCGTGCCTCGAGGGCCGTGTTAGCGGTAGATTATAGTCAGGCCGAGTTAGCGGTAGATTATAGTCAGCCGAAGAAGACGCCTCAGCCGAGATGTACTCTGTTTATCGGTTTTCTTGGAACCGGCAGCGGTTTCGCTGACCGCAGCTTTCCTAGAAGCTGATTGACTGCCAAGGAGGACTGATGTGAGCTTTTAGAGTATCACTTTGTCGTGTGCTTTATGTGAAAAAGCTTCTAGGCCCCACGCAGTTGCGTTTCTTTAATGTTTACGCTTATGGTTTAACTCTCTATGCCCAGAGAGCCAAGCTGGTCCCATATAATTAATGTTAGAAGTGATGATGATAATAATGATAATGATAACAATAATAATAATAATGATAATAATAATAATAATTATAATGATAATGATTATTATAATAATAATAATAATGATAATAATAATAATAATAATAATAATAATAATTATAATAATAATAATAATGATAATAGTAATAATAATAATAATAATAATAATAATAATAATAATAATAATAATAACAATAATAATGATGATGATAATGATAAAGATAATAATATAATGATAATGATTATTATAATAGTAAAAATAATGATAATAATAGTAATGATAATGACTTATTTCATGTTTGATATCTTAATTCTATGAGGGTTTTATAGTCCAATACATTTCCAGATGTCTTGAAAACTTAATGTTGCTTGGTGAAATATCTTAAACAATCTTGTATATCATAAATCCATGCATTTTATAATCAAATTGATTTTGAGTATCGACTATAGGTTTTTACTCTTTAGTCACAAAATATTCCAGAGAAGTTGTAATCTTGTATTAATTAATATTACTCCCCCTCCGCCATTCTAACTCTTCCAATGCTGTCATGCTATTTTTGTCCAGAGCACAAGGATGCAAGGATTTTTGAAAACCATCTAAACCCTGTCATTTTGGCATTCATTGGAAAGCTCTCACTGAGTACTCTCAGATGAGTACCTATATGCCAGGGTTTTAATGATTTTTCGTATTTTTTGCATGATTTTGTATCGGCACAATATTAGGGGTAAATTGATCCCATCATGTGTAGCTCTGTCATCCTGCATCCACCCCTCTATTGTCGTAACAAAGCTTCACCTCCTTACTAACAAGCGGGGCCTGCCGAGCCCCCTGTCTGTCTGTTCGTCCCTCCCGCTGGCTGCTCTCGTAACGAGCCGAGCCATAAAGGAGGGCAACGGGAGTAGTGAGTACTATGTCAGTGTGGACTTGGGACGCTGCCAGAATATTTTTTTCGGCAGGCACTCTTGCGATTATAGCTTGTCTGCGGCGTGCTGCCAGAAATTATGACTGGAGGATTAACCCGCTATTGCTTTTATCCCTCCATGCTGAAGAGTTCCTCTCGAAAATATAACAGAAATTGTCGTCTGGATATTTGATACTTTTGGCGATTACTCGGAAATTGAGAATGGTTTTGCAAAATGTTTCAAGGAAAACTGTTGATACTTTTCTGATTAATATTTCTCCTTCAAATATTTTCCTTACTTAGCCTGTGCCTGGAAGATTTCAGCAAAGTTGTGAGGCTACTTTCAGCATTGTTAGGTTGCCTGATACCAATGCATGTCTCCCTAATGCTGCTGGTGGCTAAATTGGCCAATACAAAATGATGCAAAAAACCTGAAATATGACTGAAACCCTGGTACATGGGGACTCATTTGAGAGAACTCAACAAGAGCTATCCAATGATTACCAACATGACAGCGTTTAGATGTTTTTCAAAAATTCCTTGTGCTTTGAAAGAAAAAGTAGCTTCAGCATTCTTCTTCTTCTTCCTTACTACCACCTAACTTCTCATAGAAGACTCCAGTTGGGAACTAGATGGGTTAGTGAAATATCAAAAACAGTACTGCCACTTAGGGATGCTACAGACATATGTATGTGTTGATGATGATATCTCAAAGGCCTCCTTTATCTATTATTTCTTAGCAACTGTGTTAGGCTACCCGGATGCTTTGAGGAAGAGGGGAGAAAAATAAACAAGGAGGCTTCCGTCAACAGACACATATCTCGGTCTAGCTACCAGTTTAGTATAAACAAAGTATCTGTTTGGTCCAGTGACTATGTTAAAAAAAGATTTTTACCAACATCGGCGAAAATCTCAACAGCTTTTGAATGGTGCGCAATTAATTGATTTTTAATGACTTATCATATAATTTATATAAGGAAAGGATGTATCTAGAAGTTATATGAATTTTCGCGGGTATGATTCTTGATACACTGTTATGATCATTGGGCCAGTTTTTGGCACCCAGTTTCTTTATCCTAGCTAAAGACCCTGCAGGTATTTTCATGGGTGTGATATTCTATACAACCCACTCTACCCGATCATCGGGTACAGCCCCCTGTAATACCCTACCGGGGTATGGATGTGGGTCACCCCGTTCTAGGTCAGTGCCGCCTCCGCCGATGACGTACACAGTAGGAAGTGCCCACTCGGCTATCTGGGCCAGACCTCAGTCTTACGACTACTACTACCTGTGTACCTGGGCGTCGCGGGGCGCCCAAGAAAGGAAGTCAGCCAAGCCTGCAGGCCGGCCATTCAATAGCCACACAATACCTATTACCCGTTTTTACCGGGCGTCCATGTGACTGGCATTCGGTTAATCATCGGGCCGCTTGTCCTTTGTGCGTGTGCATTCCGACGCTGTGTCGTTTATGCGGGACTCATCAACCGCGGAAGAGATTTACCGCGATGCACTTGCCGGGCTCGTTTGCTGGGGGAATTGTCTGAGTGACGCGGGCGAGGGGATTTACGCAGGTAGCGGCGCTGACGTAGATAGCTGTCATCGTCGTCGGGCGCAGCTCACGCCCGCCTTTGATACCGTAGATCCTGCGCTAACAATAGCGATGACTGCCGCATACGGAGGTGTCACCTTGTTGTTGACGAGGAAATGCATGGTTATTCACTCATTGAGTCATTCGCGGGCGGCGCGAGGTGCCTAAGTGTCCCCGGACGGTCGCGGATGGTAGTAAACAAACACCTGACTGAAACCTCATAAAAAAACAGGCTTTTCTCATTACTGTGTATTTTGTAGCCCACTCAGGGTGATAATTGAAACGATTACGTGATATCGGAAGCTACATCCTTGTTTACTATTGCACTAAGAGGTGATAAAAAAATATCTGCTCTTTTTACCAAGAAGTTCACCCACTAAATCGGTACACTTGTAAACAAGTGTGTCGGTTCAACAGAACAATTGACACAGTAAAGGTGCAAATATCAAATAAATTAAATGATACCACAAACAACATAGATGTAAACAACTATCATTGAGAGACTCCATGAGCAGCAAGGTTTCAACAGATACCTGGGGCATACATATACATATACAAACTCTGACAGTCTAACAGTATTGATACACAATGTTAAATGTCATGCATATATATATATATATATATATATATATATATATATATATATATATATATATATATATATATATATATATATATATATATATATGTATATATTTATATGTGTGTGTGTGTGAGAAAGAGAGAGAGAGAGAGAGAGAGAGAGAGAGAGAGAGAGAGAGAGAGAGAGAGAGAGAGAGAGAGAGAGAGAGAGAGGGGGAGAGAGAGAGACCGAGAGGAGGGATACAGAGATAGGGGGAAAGAAAAAGACAAATATAGAGTAATAACTAGTGCAACCACCTGAGGCGTGTTCTTACCCAAGCTTATTAATCTGCACATAGTTTCTATGGGTCAGGAGACCTATATGCTGCACATCTGTATTATTAGCAGAAATGTGCCAAGCGAGAAGGAATTCCCATCCAAACATACAAGCCGACGTAAATTTACCCCTTATGCTGGTGGTGG
>OZ012690.1:3918411-3928190 GCA_963942565.1 Maea johnstoni | reverse complement strand
AAAGTTACCCCTATTTCAGGTATTTTAAGCCCCGACATCAACAAATCCATGGCCTTGACAGGTCAACTTTTACCCTTCATATCTAGACCCCTATGCCTCCTATAAAGCCCAAGTCCTGGATATCTCTTCCTAAGAACGTTTCTAAGAGTTATTCACCTTAGGTGGTGGGTTACTTGGGCATTTGAGCTTGTAAGGGGCCACGAAAGTACCGCTACCTCAGCCATTGGCACGCGATGGCTGTATTAGTTACCCCTTAAATATACAAACTTCTTGAATTTTTCCTGCTGCCCCCTAATGATATATGCCATATTAAAACATGAATAACTCTTCCTTAAGACATGTTCTAAAGTAATACGGGTCTGATTAAGGCATAACTACCCTCATTCTTTTGTTAAAAGGGGTCAAAGTTACCCCTATTTCAGTTATTTTAAGCCCCGACAATTACAAATCTATGGCCTTGACAGGTCAACTTTTACCCTTCATATTTAGACCCCTTTGCCTCCTATATAGCTCTAATCCCCATGGTAATATCCAAAATTCGAGGGAGACTACTAGGGTCTAAACAAGACACACAGGGCAAGAAGAAGAATGATGATAATGAAATAGACAATGAGCTGAAGTTCTCAGAATTTCCAGTTTCCTCTTCTAGCAACACAGATAACACTGCCGATGATGAATCACCAGTGTATAGAATTGATAAGATACTCAAATGGTAAGTTAGAATATTTGGTAAAATGGAAAAACTCAATGACACAGCTAAGAAAAATAACTAGTAGGCCTAAATAACAGTGATGCCACTCACTCAGGCATTGCTTGCATACTACGATACAAAAAAATGCATATGTTTGTAATCAAGGTAGGACATCATCCCAATGCCATGCCACCCTTTCCCTATCTATTCAGTTATGCATACCTATACCCTCTTAGATTCGTAGCTAATTATTTCTCATCCCAGATTAAAAAGAATGATAGATAAAATTTGCATTAAACTTATATAAAATGATATTTAAAAAATAAAATCCCCACTTACTATGCATTTTGATTGGATAAGCCATTTTTCTTTTCTGCGGGGAGGTAGATTTCAACCCCTACACAACTACCTTTATTCTGTACCTATATGCTTTGTGCTTTACTAGGTCAAGAGATTAAGTGCAGCATTGCTGTGTGGTAACCCCAAATACTCAGGACCAGATGGTTACGTTTGCCCTGGTATCACTGGTATATCAAACTCTCAGCATAGATGTCGCCACTATTGTCTTTTACATGGTGACCAGAATTTATTTGAGGCATAAGATCATTGCTGCAAGTACATTAAAGTTAATAAAAGTCATGCGTTTTCTACTTTATTGATCATTTATGTTTCATGTATCTGGCAGGGTGGAAACCATGTGAATAAAGATATAAGTGTTACTATGTTGTGGTGTTGTGGATGCTGGTGACGTAAACTTGCAAAAATTATGCATTAATGCATTATCACCTATCACTTATAATTATTTCTCTTCAAGTTTGAAATAGAGATATGAACATTGATGAGCTAAGACATGGAAATAAATATGTACATACAGAGACCATTGACACCCTGCCAACTGGTTATGGCATGTTGGAAATGACATATGTTACGGATTGACCTTTGACCTTGGACATTTGGCTACTCTCAATGAATAATTATAAAACGTTAATCTGAAGAATTCACATAATAATTAGTAGGGGGGGCCTATGTATTTCTAGTGGGAACTTCGCATACATTTTGATTTTTCAATTGAATTTTGCTCTTCATACAGGGTAGAATAAAATAAAACACGGCACCAATTTTTTCCAAATACGGAAAGGTGTTTTTATGCTAATTAGGTATGACATCATAGGTATTATATGAAAAATCCACTTTTTGTCATTTTTTTTGGTCGTGATACTAAGGTGTCAACTACTATAATTAAAATATGCTTGAATAATATGTATTTGTACAACAATAGCCACTAGTTTCTGAATCACTCACCTTTGGACCTGAAAACTTAATGTTTTTCAACATTTTGGGTCAAAAATTGACATTTTTGACAATATACTGGATTATTTGTCAACATATTTGGTCTAATTCAACTTAATACATTTCTTTAGTCTACAATGCATGGGCAAATTTCACTTAACACATAAAATAGCCAAATTGTATAAAATCTGTTAAATCCTTTTAAAAAATTGATGTATTTGTATCACATAAGTGTGTATATTAGCATTCAAAATTTACTCGTTTTGCCCTAGGACACAGATCAAGTAAGGTTTCCAACCCACCTTAAAAGTCTACTGAGGTTTCATCTTCACTGTCCTCTGACACAGTGACATTTCTGTTCTCACAGCTTTCCTCACATGAGGTGCACATGTCTGTGCAATACATGCTGTGTTTCTTACATGAGCATGTCTTTTTTGTGCAGTTTCCCTTACATGCACATTTCACTAGTTGCAGTACTGCTTCAGGAGCTGGTGGGAGTACAGTAGTGACAGGCCGGAGCACTTCCCCTTCTATACACTAACCATGTGACATTGGTGGTGGAAGGGTCGGCTTGGCTTCACCAGCTTGTTTCCAAGAAAGAGTTACATAATTTGACCTCTTAATCTTTTGCTCAAGCGCAGCTTTTGTTGGAGGGAGTTTCTCATCGGTGAACTGCCGTTTGCTAAAAAGGTGCCAGCGCATCTTTGCTACTGAAGTGATCTTTGTGTTTGGCATATATGCAAAAAAAATACTAAGCCCATCCCATAAGTGAACAGATAAGAAACTCTTCGGACGGGACAAATTATGTTTCGGAAACAGTAAATTATTTTTTCCCCTAGGAAAATGAGGTGTTCCAAGTATTTTTGTCTCATGAATGTATGTCGGCTACTCCAAGGGACCTTGTGCCCACTACCCTATTTCTTTGAAATCTCACTACCATTTAGGAGAACACATGGCTCTTCGGATGGGACAACCTTGTTTCGGAAATTCATCTGAGGAAATATAGTTGGTTTCCCACAAAATATAGTTTAACATCTTTAATTATCCGCATGGTTTTTAGAGAGGTACGACATTAGTTTATCAGAAAATATCAAAATTACTAATCTCTAATAGAGGTATAGAAGTAGTATACTATCATGCATTTACCCATTGAAAAAAAAGGTAAAAATGTTACATGAAAACATGAAAATGGCAAATAACCTATCTCTCTGCCAAAAGGCATCTGGAAAATGGCACTTTGGCAGCTGCACAACTGATGACTGCCTTTATGTTTGACACATGACAAACCCCAAAGTTGACATTATTTGTAAACATTATTGCTGTCTACTTTTAAACAAAATTTGTCTTGGCCATTTGTTACAGCCTATTTTGGCCATTTTTATACATAATTTACTAATTTTTTCTAACATAGGGTTGTTACACACCAATGATATTATGTATCAAAACTTACCTTACTTGTCCCTATGTATTGGCATTAGGTACTAGACAGAATATTGTTTTGATCTAGATTTGGGTCTAAAAACACCATCTTAGGGGGTTTATCTTGCAACAGGCGATATATATATATATATATATATATATATATATATATATATATATATATATATATATATATATATATATATATATATATATATATATATATATATGCGTGTGGATGTCAAGTAGAAAAGACACCACATTAGCCATAGGACATTTGCGTGTGTGTGTCATTCAAGTAGAATAGGCGCTACATTAGCCATATGTCATCAATAAAAAGGTTGAAATTTTCGATCAAGATATGGTTTGGTTAATATCTCAATGCAAAATATCTGAATCAATAAGTAAATAATGTATGCAAAATTAGTTATATGAAGCAAAATTAAGTATGTTAAACAAATGAAGGACCTAAACATACTCCATATTATTCCTTGCAGAATACATATGACTAAATCAATACCTTGAACTATTCAGTCAAAGAGGCCTTACTAATTTTGAAATATCTAACTTTTGTGAGAATATTTTGGAAGATTTGAGAAGAATTTTTATTCACAATATTATCTACAACTCCATTTTAGATATCTTATGATCTCAGAGTTATATGTTAGAGGTATCTTCTAATGTATTACCAATCAGGAAGACACATAAGAGGAGGAACTATCAGCATACATTGGTTGATGCTACCTAGGACTTGTTATGGATCAAACATATCTATACTGGTTCACCATCAAATTATTGAATGCGTCACAAGTAGATGATGAATAGAGTGAAGGTTAAGTCAGCAAAATTTTTTGGAACCACACTATTCTATTGTAGTTGAGGCACCAATCGATCCAGGTACAACAAGCATGCGGAGATTGATTGATGTTTGTATTATTTGAGATTCTAGGGCTCAGGTTTTGGTTAAAAGTTCTGGTAGACTGCAGGACTTCTGGTTTCTAAATTGCCATAGCTCCACCCAAGATCTTATAGCCCTATCTATACTCAGTTCAACATGTCCCACTGTATTCCTATCCCAAAACAATTTTAGTTGTAAGCTATCTTTTCTTTGTTATATTTCATTTTGAAACTGTGCTAATTGACAACTGAAGTGTCAAATGGTGTTCTTCAACTGAACATATAATCCTCTTAACATGATCTTAAAATGTCCCTTTTCTTTTAGCCAGTCGGGCTACTAAGTCAAATATTATTGTAGTTGCACCCCAGCTCAATTTTCCCTAGCCACGCGCTATGGGGCTAGTGGATTAAGCTGTACGCCTAAGATTCATTCTCATATGAATTTAAAATGCTGTTAATGTGTCAATTCAGTATTGTAAATCTAAGAAAGTGAACAATATAGGAATACTATTTAACAGAATCATTCCAAACTACACAATCAATAATATTTAACACTCTCGATAGAATCCAATATCTTGTTTCAATTATTGTGCTGGATCTTAATTATACATGCAGTATTGGTTTATTTCATAAGGTGCACTTTTAGCAGTTTCATTCAATATCTTGCATTAATATTTGCTTGAGGTTTGCAGTTTCTACTTAGAAGTGTAGATTTTTTTGCCGCAGATTCCCAAAATATCTCATTTCCAGTCATTTTTCAATAAAAATTTCCCTAAATCAGGCACTATATCTTTAACTAAAGCAGTTTTAATCAATAACCTTCAAAGAATATCTGTGTGGGGTTTGTACTTTCTACTCTGAAGTATGTTTGTTCTTGGTTACATTGCCAAAATCTAACTTTTTGTGGTCATTTTTTGCTTGAATAACCCCCAAAATGCAGTCACTGAGGTTTTTTTCACATACTAACGACAGTCACTATCAATAACTCTCTAAGTGCATTTGTGTGAGGTTTTTAGCTCCTGCTCCTAGGCTTAAATTTCGTTATTGTCATTCTCAAAAATCACACTTATTCTACTCTTTTTTGCTGAAAATACCCCAGAAACACACCCTTAGTGTCAATTTCATAATACATATTATACCAGTTTCCCCAAAATTGCAGTCACTTAAGGGGTTATTCACAAACTTTACTGATGACAGTCATTATCAATAACTCTTTAAGTGTGCTTGTGTGAAGTTTTCAGCTTCTACTCTCAGGCATAGGATTTCTATTGTCAGATCCCAAAAATCTCACCTTTTCTTCTCTTTTTTGCTGAAAACACCCCAAAAACACACCCTATGTGTCAATTTCATAATATTTATTACATCAGTTATAATCAGCAACCCGAAAAGTGTATTTGTGCTAATTTTGGAGATTCTACTCTCTTCCCTAGATTTTTTATTAACATATTCCCAAAAAATCACGTTTTATGACATTTTTTGCCTAAAATGCCCCAAAAATAGTCTTTCATGGTAACTCACGCCCTGCGTCTATTAAGAATATTGCTCAGCATCACTCAAAGTATATTTGTACCAAGTTTCACGCTTTTCGCACAAAGTGCACAATTTTTGTCTTAGCCGCCCCGCTGTTAACAGAAGGTATTGTTTTTGCCTAATTTGCATATTTACTAATTTGCAAAATTCATTTTTTTTCAAGAGCAACAGAAAAATTATTTGAGCACTCAAATGACATTCAGTAGTGATTAACATATAAATATATAGCTTCTTTCAGGTTCAATTACCATGTAATGCTTGAAAAGTTACCTAGACAAGCAATAGATGATGTCATTCTTAATTAGCATAATTAATGACCACCGCATGGTCGAAAAAATTGGTGCCATATTTTAATTACTCATTTATATATCTAAGAAGCTTTTTCAGCAAAAAAATCAAAATGTATGTGAAATTCCCACTGGACCCCACAAAATGGACATAGGCCCCTCCACTAAAATGTATATTTCTCTCTCTGCTGTATATCAACAGTATTGTCTGTTCCATTGTGTTAAAGATATGATGGTAGACAAATCGGGATTTTAATGTAACACGTGTGGAGACATCCAAGGATCATCGTCCTGGCTACTGTGCTGTGCCTCGTAACCCCCTTACCCACACACCGTATCATTGTATATCATAGTGAATGTGAGACTTAGTGGGGAGCGTAGTTACTACTGCAGTCATGGCACAACTGGTTACCGCATGTTGGAAATGACACTTGTTACGGTTTGCCCTTTGACCTTGGACATTTTGCTAATCTCATTGAATAATTGTAGAACGTTAATCTAAAGATTTCACATATTTAATGTATATTTTTCTCACTGCTGCATATCAACAGTGTGGTCCCTTTCATTGTGTTATAGATATGATGGTAAACAAATCAGGTTTCTTTTTATATAACACGCGTGGAGACATTCAAGGGGCATCGACCTGACTACTGTGTTGTGCGTTACAACCCCCTTACCCACACACCGTATCAATGTTTATCGTAGTGAATGTGAGACTTAGTGTCTCTACTACTGCAGTCATGTCACAACTAAGGAATCCGCTGATTTTGGCCACTATTGGTCTTTATGCAACAGCCTCCCTGTTTGGCTTTATGACTGCAATTGCAACAGGTGAAACTGTGGTGAGTAGGTTGTTTTCTAATGGGTTGGCTATTATGACTGGAATTACATTATATGCCACTGTTTTGGATACGTTGACTCCTTACCTTGGTATATGACTGCAATTACAAAGTTTTTGGATTTGGTGAGTGTGTGTTAAGTGTGGGTTGGCTTCAGGACTTCAATTGCAACGAATTTCGTTATGGTGAGTATGTTGTTTTCTAATGAGTTGGCTGTTATGACTGGAATTACATTATATGCCACTGTTTTAAAAAAGTTGACTTTGTTCCTTGGTATATGACTGCAATATTGCAAAGTGTTTGGATGATGTGAGTATGTGTTCATTGTGGATTGACTACAGGGCTGCAAAAGCAACGGCTTTGGCTGTGGTGTGTATTTTGTTTCCCTTTATTGATTTTATGATTGCGGTTTTTAACGGTTCATGGTGTGGTATGTTGTTTTCGTGGCTGCTATTGATTGCAACGAAAGTAACTGTTGTGACTGTGCCTAACTTCATTACAGTATGTTCCTGATATTGCCTAACTACATGACAGTAGTTTCCTAAAATAACTGCCTGACAGTATTTTGCTGTTATTGCTTAACTGCATGACGGCATTTTACTAGTATTGCCTTACTGCAAACATGTACTAGTGCATCTATTTCTAGTTAACACGTGGTCTGTGGTAGTCAGTACTTTGCCCAGTATAATCCTGCACACGCCTATATCAAACTTAAGTCCAGCTGTCCGGATGTCTGGGGGTCCGCATCCAGTGTAAGGCACAGTAAAAAGTTGCATCCAATTAGTTTCCTCCATATCCATCCATTATATTATCAGTAGTGTCAAGTCATTTTTAAAGTTTAAAATAGCAATGACGGTGATACAACATTTAAAAAACAGAATCGCATGGATGATGGTGAAATAGTTTTAAAAGCAGGTCAGCAAAAGGTTGATCGGTAATGTACACGGCAGACCAGGAAGTTAATATGACGTTTCTTTTTCAAAATAAAGCTGTTTGAACTAGAATAGGACTATACACGCTTGAAATACTAAATGAGATTGTCAAAGCAAGCGATTTCATCTATTTTCACTGCACCACCTTAGGGGGCTTGACAATTTATTGATACTTGTAACTAGGCTGTGGGGTTTTCTGCGTAAGTATATATATATATATATATATATATATATATATAATATATATATATATCATATATAATATATATATATATATATATATATATATATATATATATATATACATATATGTATATACATATATATATATACATATATATATACATATATATATATATATATATATATATATATATATATATATATATTTATATATATATATATATATTTATATATACATATATATATATATACATGTGTATGTCTGTTAAATGTTTTATATTTGTACCTGTATGGAAGGCCAAAGTGGACAAAAAGAGAATTTCTTAATATTAATAAATGATTGCTTAATATTAATAAATGATTTCTTAATATTAATAAATGATTTTTCAATATTAATAAATGGCATGATTTCTTAACATTAAGAAATGGCATGATTTCTTAATATTAATAAATCATTTCTCAATATTAATAAATGATTTATTAATATTAATAAATGTTGAGCATTTATTAATAAATGATTTTCTTATATTATTAAATAATTTTCTAATAATAATAAATGAGCGCCATCTTTTGTTTGCTGAGGGAGTCTTTACATGTGAAATAATAAATACCCCTTACACGTGCTTAGGATAAGCGGGAAAATTTGACCTTGTTGTCTGTCAGATGTCAATTTCAAGTGTATATTTGATTTCCCTTCCATCTCGAAATAATTCCCATGGCATTGTATGTGGATAATATACCTTATAATATATCTTTGATGAATAAATACATGTTAACGGTTGTAATCTGAGAATAGAGTGGTCTCCCTCAAAAAGTAGGACACCAAAGATTTTTTTATATTCAATTTTGGGCGCACAGTTTCAAAATTCTGGTTAAGACAATACTAAAGTATACATATTGATTTGTAAATAGAATTATATGAACTAAATTCTCCAAAATAATGTACAACTCCCTCTCCACCATTTTCGAAGCAATTGCCATGTGCTAGAGAGCATTCATTATTTCATAAAGTAAAGAATTAAATAGTTCATGGTTTCTCCAATAGATGTCACTTATTTATAAATATTAATAAATGATTTATTAATATTAATAAATGATTTTCTAATGTTAATAAATGAGAGCATTTATTAATAATAGAAAATGATTTATTGATAATAATAAATGGTTTATTAATATTAAGTAATACAGAGCATTTATCAATATTAGAAAATGATTTGTTAATATTAATAAATGATTTCTTAATATTTAGAAATGATTTATTATAATTAAGAAATCATTTTCTAAGATTGATAAATGCTCTGTATTTCTTAATATTAATGAATGATTTCTTAATATTAATACATGATTTCTTAATAATCATAAATGATTACTTAATATTAATAAATGATTTCTTAGTATTAATAAATATTTATTAATATCAATAAATATGTATTAATATTAAGAAATATTTATTATTGTGGTCACATGACCACCTTACAAAAGTGATATTGGGGTGCAATATCACTTTTCAACACTCTGACTCAGAGCTGCCAGGTTCATGTGCTCAATTCTCAACTTCAGCTCTTGAAAAGGAAGCCAACAGAAGTGAATTTAGTCAAGGAACTTAGAAGAGTTTGGGCTTCTTGTAAAATCATGATTAGGAAGGGAATTAGTGAGACACATTTTCAAATTAAATAAATAAATCATTACATTTCTAAAACTAATGCATGTG
>OZ012690.1:3878411-3913411 GCA_963942565.1 Maea johnstoni | reverse complement strand
TTTTTATTATTTATTGCCATGGTTTCAGTTATTTTCAGATTTTTCTGCACCATTTTGTATTGGCCAAATAAGCCACCAGCAGCATAATGCTATATTCCCACTGTCAAAAATCAAGACAAGAACTTAGTTTAATTTTTGAGAGCAAAATTCTTGTTAATTCTTGTCAAAAAATAGGATTTGGTGCATGCAGAACGAGCTAGGACTAAACTACACCGGTTCTAGGAAGATGATAGGACTGTTTGGAGAAAGTATTAAGACTGTCCAAAAATATGATAAGAAAGTGTTAAGATTTTTTCAAGAACTGTGAAGAATGTATTAGGAAAGAATAAGAACAAGGTAGGACTCCTAAGAATGTAATAAGACCATAAAAATACTGTATTAAGAACATACTACAACTGTTGGAAGACTATACTAGGAATAAAAAGTTACATACAAAAATCAATGAACTTCAACTGTTTTATTATGTCAATTTGGGGTCAAGTCACATGATACACTGACCTACTTCCCACTTCCACCATTTGCAAAGTACACTTATGTTATAGCATATACTAGTATGGGTGATCTGGAACATCTGCTGGCTCTTGAGCAACATTATCTCATACTTGCTTCAGCTTTACTCCTTGAAGAACCTGAACCTGAGAATATACCTAGACGTCGACCCCGTACACCGAGAAAGTACTGGGTGAAGCCATGGCTTTTAAGGCGCCCCTTATTTGGACAATATGAAAATCTGTTGTATGAGCTACAGCGAGAAGATAGTAAAGGCTACCAGAACTTCCTTCGTATGTCACCTGAGCTCTTCAATGAACTGGTTGAGGGTAGGTCCTCTCATCACCAAAAAGGACACCTTCTATCGTAAAGCCCTTGACCCTTTACTTAAGATAGCCTATACACTAAGATATATGGCTACAGGAAATATATATTCTCCTCTTCTATATGCTTTCCGAGTAGCACGCAACACAATAAGTAAATTTGTTCCTGAAGTGGCTGAAGCCATCGTCACAGTGGGGATGAAGTTATGAAACTTCCCGATAGCCAACAAGAGTGGAGAGAAATAGCTACTGGTTTTTCTAAGAAATGGAACTTCCATAACACGCTGGGAGCCATTGATGGCAAGCATGTAGCAATCAGATGCCCACCTAATGCAGGATCTACCTAATACAACTATAAACAGTTCCATTCCATAATCTAAATGGCACTTGTGGATGCTGGATACAAATTTATATTTGTAGACATTGGTGCAAATGGGTCCTGTGCTGACAACAGAATATTTGAGGAAAGTGGTCTACCTGAGGCACTTAAAATTAACAGTATCAACATCCCTGCACCAGAAGCCCTACCCTCAGATGAGCAACCAATTCCCTACTCAGTTATAGGGGATGATGCATTCCCTCTCCGCCCTTGGTTAATGAAACCTTACCCCTCTCGTGGATTGACAACAGAACAAAGGATCTTCAATTACAGGTTATTTCGAGCTAGACGAGTAGTGGAGAATGCTTTCGGAATTTTGGCACATCGTTTTCGCTGCCTATTAACAACAATGCAGCAGCATCCTTCAAGGATAGAGAAAATTGTTATGGCCTGTTGTGTGCTGCATAAATCCATCAAAAATCCAAGAATCACCCTTGCAATGGCTGATAGAGAAGAACCAAGAACACAGCAAGTGATAGGTGGGGAGTGGAGGAATGATAAAACCATCACAGAATACAAAGGCTATCAGGAAACACATCTCTTCTAGCTGCCAAATGTCAGAACGATTACCTTAAAGAGTATTACAACTCTCCAGTTGGAAAAGTGTCCTGGCAAAATGCAATGATATAATCAATATAGATATCTAGCAATTATGATTATACCTCACGTGAAGATTCTTGATTCTGGTTGGTCAAGGGCCATGGATTAATTGTCATGTTTTCCCCACTCCTTAGTGACAGGCTGCTGTCCTTAACAGCTTATGAAATAATTGAATAGTTATAGCAACAGCTATGAAATAGCTGACTAGTTACCAGTTACCCACAAACACCCATGGAGTTTGCAAAGTGACCTACCGGTGAACCTAGTTCAACAAGGCAGACGACGAGTATTTATCCCAAATCACTGGTGTTTATAATGTTTCCCCCTTTTGTGTTTTGTATTTTATTGGGTATAATAAAAGATGTGACATCCCTGTGGGGATTCATCAGGTTGGGTCTTCTTCTTAGTTGGTCCTTTGGTTGAAGACTTGGCCCCCTTATTAACTGTTTTAGGGATTTTTTTGGGCGGTTCATCATGTATCTCTGAGTCTTCCATTACTGAAGCATCCACATGTACATCAGCAACAGTCACAATTTCAAGAGAACTGTCCTCAGTGTCCGTTTCTTCCGGGATTGAGGTTTTGGTATCTTTCGATACTGTTCTATCTTCTGTATCGATGGATGTTTCAACATGAATATTTTCATTATGTCTGCCATCTTTGTCAGTCTCAACATATTCCACAATGGCATTTTCGCTGGGAATATCAATCTGTAGGTCCCTTACCACCACTTCACTATCCTGTTCCTTCGGTGTGATGTCTGAGTTGTTCCCTTTTTTCTTAGATTTTGCCATTTTCATCATAGATTTCGATTCTGACTCATCATCAGAGGTTGACATTCTGAAAATCTCATAGGGATCAGCACGTGGGATCACCACTTTGGCTTGTTTACATTTTTCTACAGCTGATTTATCGCCAATCTAGGTTTCCTCACCACATATGTTCCTATCCCCTGGTTCCTCAATAGGTATGACATTTTTTTGGGTACTTTTTAAATCCGTTTACCCCTATTGGATGATGATTTTCTTGAATAAGTGGCCATAGCACGTCTCTGTGGTCTTGCTCTGGCCGACATGTTTACTGGTGGTGACCTGCTTACAGCGCAGTCACGTGATATCCAGCAATATGTTAATGAGTTCTAAGTGATTGCGTAGTACATTCTTCCTCATTCCTAGTACATTCCCAGGAATGTAACACGCCTTTAGAAAGAATTATACATCCAAGAACTGGGAAGAATCAACAAGAATCAACAACAATCGACAAGAATTAACAACAATGTAACACTAACATCTTAAGAAGGTGTTACAACTATACTAGGAACTGAAATCATTGAGGCGTGCTACAAGAACTGCCAAGACATTTTTGACCATTCCAAAAATTTCTTGGGGGTACCAGAACATAACAAGAACATCAAAGAACATACAACAACATATGACGAACAAACAAAGAACATACAAGAATCGACAAGAAACATGCAGAATTTTTCCAAGAACTGGAAACTTTCCAAATTCTTGGTCTATCTTCCTATGGTCTTCGTGGGCGTTCTTGACAGTGGGAAGGGGGCTTAAGGGTTAAACTACAGTTGGCTGCTTGCCACCAACCACAGACCTCGAAATGTGTGTGGTATATGGCATAACCCACACTTCTTGAGTCTTTAATCTCTATGAAGCTTAAAACATAAGATCGTTACCCAGGTAGATTGAGCAAGAGTGCTGAGTCAAGCATTTCTTGGTCTAAGGTTGGTAGAAAGCAGACAACTGAGGTACAAGCTATTAAGACCCCTTGGAAGCTTAACTGTGGCACACGTATGAATGATATCGATCGAGGTAAGTAGGATTCGTTTCATGATATCTTGAATACTTCATAATCGCCACATCTTCTTTTGAGTCTATCTATTGCTTTTTATTATTTGTAGACTGTGTCCTGGCTTGGTTGGATAACATGGTGCGGAGCTACAGGTGTGGCTATATTTCGTTACTACCAGTACCGGGTACAGGGTCATCAAGTTGCTACCCGGACACCCAACCCAACCCAACCGCCTTCTACAGGGTATATGTAAAATTCTGACGGCAAGTTTTAAGTGTGATAATGAAAATATCAGATTGAGCTGCTTAACTGGGGAAATGGACATTTTGCATTGAGCTGTTTCAGGTGTGAAAACGGATATTTAAAATGATTTCATCCTGGCTTGGCTAGTTAATATGGTGTGGGGCTGCAGGTGTGTCTATACCAATACTGGGTACAGGGTAATCTACCTTCTGCCCCAACACCCAACCCAACCCCGGGTGTTCCAGGGGCAGGGACGACAGTGGAGGTACCGCCTGCTGCAGGGGAAATGCAAAACTCTGATGGCAAGTTTTAAGTGTGAAAAGGAAAACATAACATTGAGCTGCTTAAGTGTGAAAACGGAAACTTCCAACTGAGCTATTTTAAGTGTGAAAACGGTCATTTCAGATAGGGCTGACTAAGTGCGGAAACAGAGACTTCTAACTGAGCTCTTTTAAGTGTGAAAACGGTCATTTCAGATAGGGCTGACTAAGTGCGGAAACAGAGACTTCAAACTGAGCTCTTTTAAGTGTGAAAACGGTCATTTCAGATTGGGCTGACTAAGTGCGGAAACAGAGACTTCAAACTGAGCTCTTTTAAGTGTGAAAACGGTCATTTCAGATAGGGCTGACTAAGTGCGGAAACAGAGACTTCAAACTGAGCTCTTTTAAGTGTGAAAACGGTCATTTCAGATTGGGCTGACTAAGCACGGAAACAGAGACTTCAAACTGAGCTATTTTAAGTGTGAAAACGGTCATTTCAGATTGGGCTGACTAGTGCGGAAACAGAGACTTCAAACTGAGCTGTATTAGGTGTGAAAACGGACATTTAAAATGAGCTGTTTCATGTGAAAACGGACATTGAAAATATAGCTCTGACATAAAGGATATCCTGATTGCTGTTAATCCAAAAAGTGGTCAATACATTTGGTTATTATGAACACTGATGTGTATATATATACACAAAATGGTATTTGCATTCACCATTTTCACGAATAGTTTATTGACACAGGAACTAATGTGTAGCACCTAATGGGTTAGATTCACTTGTATCAAACCGTGAACGAGTAGGAACATATGTTTCTGTCTGTAGCGTCCTTCATGCCTAAATATGGCACCCAATACTGACTTCCTAATGGAACATATAACTTATCATAACGACATGAATATGCACACTACCAATATGGCCAACATTATGTACAAATCTTCCGGTAGTAGGTCTCATTGCGAGAAGGGTACTTATGTGTAAATTCTTTGATTATCAAATTATTCTGATACGTAGACATTTCCTATAATGTAAAACAAAGCAACGTTTTGATATGCGATGGAGAGAAATTGATATAAGTGGGGAGCAAAAACAAGGGGGGGGGCACAGGGAGAAACTGGAAGGAAAGAGGGTTGGGGAAGAAAATGATGAAGAAGAGAGAAGGGGAGAGGTGATAGGGGTGTGCTTGTGTACATATATGTTTTTTTACCTTTTTCTAACACAGTTGATGTTGGTTCAGACTAAGCAGCTAAGGGGAAGGGAGTCACTGGTGTAAGCGAGGGGCGCTGGATCAGGTAGGCACGGAGGATACAGGAGGGGAGACGAGGTAGTGGTACACTGCTGTTTTAATTGTTTGTTTTATCGAAATAATGAATTAACATAGTTTGTATGTGGGGTTTGATGTGTGTTGAGGGGTTCCCTTCTGTGGGGTTTGAATATATGTGTAGGACAGGAAAACAAGGAAGGGACAGACCAGAGACTCGATAGGTTATATGTATAGGACAGGAGGACAGGGGAGGGTACGGACCTGATGCAGGATGCATGACAAAAGTACGGGGGGAGAGGGAACAGGAAGTTAGACAAGGCCCGGGGTTGACGAGTGGCCTGGGTGGTAGGGGTAATCTCCGTAGGTCCTACATTGACCCCATGGGACAAATGCGGTTGCGGATCCGAAACAAACAAACAATCTTACAAGTCTGTTTAAATATTATCAAATTGTGTGATATGCCTGGACACTAACTATGATGATGACAATACTACACGCTGTGGTAAATATTAGTATATGTACAAGTTGCTGTAATAAAATGATAGTAAGGGTAAAGAGAATGTAGTTGTTGTCACTGTTAGTGTAGCTTGGTCTGGCTGTATGTGTATTTGGCAGGGAGGTGGGGGATGGGGGGGACAAAGAGGGTGGTGTGCGAAATCAGTCATGAATGACAAGTAATTATATTGTAGAAATCCTATTTCCCATTAACATACAATTAGCAATCAGGAAGACCCTTTTCTCACATTTAACGTAATTATCTTTTTAATCAGGATCTTATCTATGGTGATAAGAAAATGTTACTGTAAATGGCAAATATTTTTATCAAAATTATCCCATTACCTAAAATATGTGCCAATCATAATCATAATGTCAGCCTTTAAATTGATATATTTTCGCCATACAAATATCTCTGCTACCAAAAAGGTAGCAGGGTCAGTCCCAAAGAATGCAGGGAAAGCAGTCCAAGGGATGTATCATTATAAGAGTGCTCAGCTACTATGGCATTGGACTGGGAGGAGAGAGACAATGTGGTTTAGAAGCAATTTTAGTTATTAAACATGTAGTTCAGTATATGTAGCATCCGTATAATCTGTGGAGAGCAACCCATTCATGAAAAGGAGAGGCAAATCAGGAATTCTAAGAGACAGGTCCCATCCTCCAGCGGAGGAAGGATCCAGGAGCAGACCCAGGAGATAGCATCAGTCCTACCGTGAGAACGACGAAGAGCATTAAACTAATGTAAAGTCCTTCCATCAGTCCCGAAGTTAGCAGTCAGAGAAGGAAGGATACTTTGATAAATAAGCTCTACATTCATATACACTCATGCATTACCACACATACACATTCAATCGCTTTTGTTAATACGAATTAAACAATCATGAATTATAATTCTTGTCCTTGTATGATATGTAGTCTATAGATCCTTTATCCACCATTTCACATTGAGCAATCATTCATTCCCTCTGACCCTGTACATAATCATGTAAGAATAACAACTCACAGATACTCTGACCAAGCTGAGAGAGGGACCGTTGCAGAATCTGAGTTAAGTAAGTTCCCAGCCGGGTACCCACAGACAATACCTGGTGGTATAAACACATAAACAAGAGGAAGGTGACATTGTGGAGAATTCTAAATTTTACTTCCCAATGCTCTGAATGTGTTATCTTGGTTTTATTTTCAATTTGACTGTGCATGAGAACTACTTGTGTCAAATATCAGTGATTGTAAGCATGATATGGTTAAAGATGGTAACGGTAAAGGGGTCAATGGTTTTAATGATAGTATACTCATAAGATAAAGCCCGTCAATGTGCCACCCGTCAGTTCTAAACGCCGAGGTAATGGTTATACCTCTGCTAAGAATAATGATAATTTCCAGACAAAATTCCCATGGGGAAGTAAGCATTCAAATGTGAGAAGTAAAGAAGACAATGATAAAGATATTAACAATGTAGGTGATTATGATACTTATAGTTGTGATAGGATAGAACCCACAAATGTGCCAGCCGGAACTATAATTCCCATAGTAAAATATGTATAAAGCAGGAGGTACAACTAGTTTCCAGACAAGATGGACAGGGCAAAATAATCATTCAAATGTAATGAACATAAAGATCCCATGGAAAAAGTTAGTACTGCTATAGATGATGATAATACTGATTACAGTACTGAGAGGTTAATGTCCAAGTATGTGCCACCCATTAGCTCTAATATCCCAAGGTAATATCCAAAAGTTCAGGGAGACTACTAGGGTCCAAACAAGACACACAAGGCAAGATGATAAATTGAGAACCCATGTGGAATATGATGATAAGAATAATGATAATAATGAAATAGACAATGAGCTGAAGTACTCAGAAGTACCAGTTTCCTCCTCTAGCAACATAAATAACTCTGCCGATGATGAACCACCAGTGTATAGAATTGATAAGATACTCAATGGTACGTTAGAAGATCTCATTGATGCAGCCAAGGAAATTAACTTGGTGGCCTAAATACCAGTAATGCCACTCACTCAGGCGTTACTTGCATACTACGATATACAAAAAATGCATGTGCTTGTAATCAAGGTATGACATCATCCCTACGCCATGCCACATTGCTATCATCTGTGGACCCGAGACACCTATTCATCAAGGTCAGGGCATACGTTTATGTGACATATAAATAAACATATTGTGGCATTCATAACCAAAGAGGAAGATGCACACCCCAGAGAAAAAGTTGTAGACACACACCATGCTATTTCCTCATATATACTACGCAAATTCTCTCTCGTGATGTGATATCATGTCTTTACCTTATCCTTTTTCTACCCACTTTTTCTGTAGTTACCTCTTTCTATCTATTCCCTATATATCTAATTATGCATACCTATACCCGCTTGGATTCGTAGCCACTTATTTCTCATCCACGATTAAAAAGAATGATAACTAAAATAAGCATTTATTTTATATAAAATGGCATTTAAAAAATAAAATCCCCACTTACTATTTACTTTGGTAGGATAAATTAATGAGTCATTTTTCTCTTCTGAAGGGAGGTAGATTTCAACCCCTGCTCTATTCTGTAACTATATGCTTTGTGCTTTACTAGGTCAAGATATTGCATGCACTAAAAGATTAATTGTAGCATGAAGCTGTCAGTGGCAACCTCAATGACTTAGGACCAGATGGTAACGTTTAACTCTACTCACCCAAACCACAACATAACAGACTGAATATTCTCCCACTCTGAGGTGTATTTTACAGTTAAGGATTTGTGGTCTCCAATGGGTGTTCTCCAACGGGGTCAAAAGGTCAAACTAATGTAATTGTCCAATCAGATCCCTCAATTTCAATCAAGAGGTCACTGCTGCTGGGTCAAAGGTAGATCCAACAATAGCGCGCGTGGATTTGAACAAGCGTCACGTACGTGATCTGGCACCAGTTTCGGGGGAAACAAACGGTGCACGTCACAACAAACGCGTATTACCATTGTTGAACTAGTGCGCGGGTGACCTTTGGCTGACCTAGTTTAGCTAGCTAACTTCACGGTAAAACGTGTAAATTTCTCCTTTTTATCGTGGGAGAAACAGGTTCTATCACTCGTGGATGGAAAGAGGAGGAATCTTGCACTCCTGAGTGATTTTGTGTCTTGGGACTCGGCAAGCCTCGTCCCAAGACACAAAATCACTCACTCGTGCAAGATTCCTCCTCTTTCCATCCACTCGTGATGGAACCTCTATTTCCCATCCTATTTTTTATTCCATTATCAAACAAACTAGCAGTACCAATCCCCTCAATGCCCATCAACTAACTCTAATTACATCACTGGTATGCCCTATTATCTATGAGATTCGTTTGGTTTGTTTATAGTGCAGGCTATCACCTCAGGGCAGCATTTGAAAGTGAAAGTGTTTGAGTGATTTCTTGAGAAGATTGTTGGTGCCATTGATACATTTTTACAGTTTTCTTTCACTTGCATATGTAATCCTCAGGTTGCAATTTTCTTTGTGTCGATTTGATATAAAGTGATTGATCTATTTCTTCTCTCTAATAAGCATTGACACATTGTGGTGTTGTTGATGCTAGTGACGTACATTTGCAAAAGACGGTGTCATTTCATCAACATCACTGGTATATCGACATCTCAGCATAGATGTTGCCACCATCGCATTTTACATGGTGACCAGAATTTATTTGAGGCATAAGATCATTACTACAAGTATATTAAGGTGAATAAAAGTCAGGAGTTTTCTACTTTATTGATCATTTATGTTTCCTCTATCTGACAGGGTGGAAAGGATTTAAGTGTTACTATCCTGTAGTTTTTTTAAAATTGCTGGTGACGTAAATTTGCAAAATGTTGTGCATTAATGCATGGTCACCTATCACTTATAATCATTTATCTTCATGTTTGAAATAGAGATATGAACATTGCCATCGAAATAAATATGTACATACAGAGACCATTGACACCCTGCCAAATGGTTATGCCATGTTGGAAATGACACTTGTTACGGATTGACCTTTGACCTTGGACATATGGCTACTCTCAATGAATAATTGTAAAATGTTAATCTGAGGAATTCACATATTAAATGTATATTTCTCTCTCTGCTGCACATCAACAGTATTGTCTCTTTCATTGTGTTAAAGATATGATGGTAGACAAATCCGTTTTTTTTATGTAACACATGTGGAGACATCCAAAGGGTATCGTGCTGACTACTGTGCTGTGCTTCGTAACCCCCTTACCCACATACCGTATCATTGTGTGGCAAACGTGCAGAGCTGCTACTATCATCATGGCGCAACCTTCACAAGTACCCCTGCTTAAAGTGCAAATTGTACTCTTTATAGTCGCGTCCATTCTGGCCCTGATGACTGCTGCTTCAATGGGCGCAGTAGTGGTAAGTATCAATGTGCCAAACGCATATTCTTCTTGTCTCGACCATATATATTTCTTGAAAGCAGGCATGGTTTATAATAGGCAAAATATGCAGGACGCCCAACCGAGGTCCTGCGTTTGAATCCGGTATGTTAGGAAGTATATATATATATATATATATATATATATATATATATATATATATATATATATATATATATATATATATATATATATATATATATATATATATATATATATATATATTTATATATATATATATATATGTATATTTATATACATTTGTATATAACACATTGGATTTTAATTTACATTATTAGGATGTTGTTAGTAACTTAATACAGTTTATCTAATCCTTATGCTGCTGGTTACTAATTTGACAAATACAACATGATACGAAATAACCTAAACAATGACTGAAACACTGGCACATGGGTACTCATCTGAGAGTACACAGCAGGAGCTATCCAATAAATGCCAACATGAAGGGATGTAGATGTTTTTTTGAAAATCTTCGGAATCTTGTGCTATTGGACTAAATCAGCCTTAAGCCTGGATCACACTGGCCTAGGAAGGTGCTAGGACCTGCTAGGACCTGCCACGACATGGAATTTCGTTAAAATATTTCGTTCAATTCCACATCGTGGCAGTATCCTAGGTTCGTCTTGGCAAAAAGTCCTGGCTTGTCGGACCAGTGTGATCCAGGCTTTAGAATGGGAGGGGTTAAAATCCCTGACGTACTCGAATACCAACAAGATCAACGTACCCATATCCTTCCATCCATTACATTACTCCTCTCTCTCTCTCTCTCTCTCTCTCTCTCTCTCTCTCTCTCTCTCTCTCTCTCTCTCTCTCTCTCTCTCTCTCTCTCTCTCTCTCTCTCTCTATATATATATATATATATATATATATATATATATATATATATATATATATATATATATATATATATATATATATGTGTGTGTGTGTATATATATATATGTATATATATATATACACATTTTTTATACATACCTTTACAGGAATTCGAGTTGCTTCCTTGTCAGGACTGTAGAGCGTGTCGCCAAACCTTTTTTGCCCACACATATCTTTCAGTGTCGTACGTGCTAGTGTGTGAGTTTGTGTGTGTACATGCATATACCCCCACACACACACACACACACACACACACACACACACACACACACACATATATATATATATATATATATATATATATATATATATATATATATATATATATATATATATATATATATATATATATATATATATATATTTATTTATATATATATATATATATATATATATATATATATATATATATATATATATATATATATATATATATATATATATATAGGTACATGTTTGTGTGTGTTTGTTTGTGTGTATATATACAGGGAGGAAGAAAGGGTGATGGTTTCTTTGTCGCTTTCAACAGCTTGTTTATTTCTCAGAACAAGTTCAATGGATCTTGCATACTTTTCACTCGTCTTCGTGGTAGCAACCCAAGCATTGGCAGTGGACATAACTGTGGCTTTGTCACCTGGTTTAACGTATTCGTGGGACTCCTGTGGGGAGGACTAATGACAGGAGTGTTCATCTACAACGCCATGAAGTCAGGATCGTGAGTGTTTCCCTAAATGTATTACATCATCTCTTACTTTAGGGGGTTGGCCAATGATAAGTGCAGATTGTTTGAGGGAACATTTGGTTAGCCAACTACTGTCCAATCTGTGATGAGGTGATCGACGTCAAAATGACCACATTTTGTAGCAGAGCTAGCACACACACACACAAAACTTAATTCTGATTTGTGAGATTGTTCCCTATGTTTCTACTAATAAACCAATTTTTATAGTTGGGCGTTTACATGGACCATTCTAGGTCAGCAGGGGAACTGACAGAGGGAAGTATGTGCTTCTCAGAATCTACCTCTTTGTAATAAGTTGCCTGTGTCCATTGTGGTTGGTAGATTAGGAGTGGCACTTGGTCTTACCGTGTAAAAAGATGTTCACAATTAATTAATAGATAAAGAGATCTCCCCGTACACTATAAATGGCCATCACTGGCGTTTAGTGAGTCAGAGTTGATTGTGAGGTTGATCCGACTGAGATTCGGTTATACCACATATCTTTTATCCGTTATTTCAGGTCGGATAATTGGCGTTTGCCTGCCGTGGTGGCGAACACTCTAATCGCGTTTGGGTCATTCATTTCATCCTGCCTGATTTCTGCCGGCGCTGACCACTTTTGTACCAACATTACTAAAGATAAAGACAAAAGGTAAGTCTGTGTTTTTGTAATTGTCCTTCTTTATATCTCTCTATCTATCTCTCTATATATCTTTCTATCTGTCTATCTATCTATCTATCTATATCTATCTATCTATATCTTTATCTATCTATCTATCTATCTCTCTCTCTCTCTCTCTCTCTCTCTCTCTCTCTCTCTCTCTCTCTCTCTCTCTCTCTATATATATATATATATATATATATATATATATATATATATATATATATATATATATATATATATATATATATATATATATATATATATATATATATATATATATATATTCAAAAGCCACTCATAACTTGTGATTTCAGATTTCTGCCAAGGGACAAAATTACATGAAATTAATCTGTTCTACTGTGCAATACAAATTGTTGGAAAACAATATTTGGAAAACTTCCAAAACTCTACTTGTGTATATGATGCTCAAGAGGAAAAATAACGCTAAGTTCAACCAATCCTGACTTGCTGAACTCAGGTTCCTTGGTATATTTGCACGAAAAATTAACATTTGTATGGAAAGTGACTCATTGGTTTTTATTTTACCTCTAATAACCTCTTTAATCTTATCTTTGCGCATCTAGGTTATTCCTGAACACTTCTGATAGATGGGTACATTATCTGTCATATCTTAGCTAGGAATTAGATTTTAAAATCTCCGTGTTTTATTCATTTTCTTGGCTAGTTCATTCTGCATTGGGTGCATTCAATAAAAGATATGATAGGTTTTGGGGTCTTTTCATGAATTGTTCGTCCCATTCACATAACTATGAACTGACAGATAAGCTCGTTTACCTTGAACTTTTGGTATACTTTTATCTCATGGAAAAGATATTTTCTTAGGCACCTTCTCATTTTCAATATTGGAAATAAAAGCATGTAGCCTAAAATGCATTAAGTACAGACCTGAACTGTTAATTTCTGAGGATGTGTATTTCTGTAAAATGTATCAAGATTCGAAAATTTATTTTCAAGCAGGCAAATACACAAGAATGAAGATATTGGCAAATAAGATTAAAACAGCTACTTAATGATATATGATTCGGTTTGTTCTTACATGAACCTGTTTTTTTGTAGTTGCTCTGAAATGGCGGAAGACCGCCTCACCAGTGAATCGCTTTACGGTACACTTCAGTTTGCTCAGGTTAGTCTTTCTATGGATACCCTGCATCTCAAATTTCCCTTGGTCCTCTGTGGATCTGAAAGCTTTGCTCTTACTCTGCCTCTTTTTCTCCTTTCCCCTAGAATAATTGTGTTTTATCATTGTTCTTAAAGAATGACAAAAGACCACTTTTTGCTAATATCTAATGGCACTAATTGACCTTTGTGTGTCGATGGGCCTTTAAACACTTATTCATTCATTCATTCTTTCTAAAGGGATGTATGGTATATCAAGGACATTCATTTCCTCCAGTAAACATATAGTCAAACAGGGGATCTTCCTCCCAGGTTTTACAGTCACGGTTGTCTCCAGGGTTCATCATGGTAAGGAAACTTGATTTTAACCATAGTGAATTGCAATCATCCTTAAGCCCCTTCACATGGCCGGTTGATCGTGGCGGTTTGTGCCGGAATACTGTCCGGGATCAACTGGTCAGTGAATCGTGTAGATTGCCGGTTTACCTGTGTGTTCCGCTGACAACATACGGCATACGTCCCGGTTAACCTGCCATGTGAAACAGAGGCCTTAGTTATCCACGGTACCAAAACAGATTGAAGGCGATGAAGGGGTCACATACTTGTGAATGCGTATGCAATGTCGTCGCAGCGGTTTTACGGCAAACCCTAACTGAATGATGATATGAAATGAATTTGGAACTCTTCAAAGTAATCTCTCCCATTAGGCGACAGACAATAAAGAGTAACGAATGAAAGTGTTCGGGGGTTGCCCCAGTTTATAGAAGAATCGAACCCCTACTCGCCCCAGCCTGGGATTGAACTCTGGACCCCAGGCCTCCCAGCACTCAGGCCGGCAATCTTGCCACTGTGCCATTGAGTCTGGTATACAAAAGGGAAACATGCCTCCTCATAATATTTTGGCGATGCTTTGCCGCTACAGAACATCAAGGTTTGTGCAGCCATTGGAAGTGGATGCAGGGAAAGACAAAGAACCTTCTCCTCCATTGTCTTCTAGAGCCTGCACCCATGAGGTGGATGAAGATGGCAACTATCAGAAAGTTTGTGTTGGTGATGGCAGCAGATGCAGAAGTCCTGTTGTCTCATCACCTCCGGGAAGTCAATCCAGTGGAAGAGGTCCTTTTCCTCCTCATTCTACTCCTCCTCCTCTTCCTCCACCTCTACACGATTCTCCAGGGACTGAAAATAATGTGTCTTCAGGAAATCTGTGCAGTGACCACGTGGCTCGTAAAAAGAATAGGGTTAGAGGACTTCTTCTATCAAATGAAGATAAGGAAGATGATTTTGCCATGGCTGAAGAAAAATCCTGTCCTTTATGCCAAACATTGCAAAGATTACAAGGACACAAGCCACAAATGAAGTGCTCTGGCCTGGAAAAGGAAATATGTCTTGAATCAGGCCATCTACTGATGACCTGGTTCTACAGCATGAGAACCCGCTGGGCAAGCAGATCTAGAAGTATTCTGGTGATAGAGCAAAGTAGTTGATGGACATAACAAAAAAACTTCAAATTCCTCTCCAACCACATTGCAGTGCAATGACTATCTGCAGAATAAACCACCCCACAAGGGGCACACTTTATGGTGTGCAATAGGAGTTAAAAATTCCCAGGGAACCCTTAGTTGGTGGGCACCCTGCTCGCCTTATAAAAGAAGGGGGATGCGTGGATCTGTCTATGGATAGCCTGCATCTAAAATATCCCTTGGTCCTCTTTGGATCTGAAAGATCTGCTCTTACTTTCCCTCTTTATCTTCTTTCACTTAGAATAATTATGCTTGGCCATTGTTTTTCAGAAATGACAAAGGACCACTTTTTGTAAAATGTTATGGCACTAAATGACCATTGTGTGTCGATGTGCCTTTGAACACCCATTCATTCATTCCGCAGACGGTTGTGTCACGGTTTGCCATAACACCAACGTAACAACACTGCATACACATTCATAGTGACCACTTCTTCGCTTTTAATCAAACTACCATAAGACATCGCCGATTGGACTGTGCATCCGGAGATGACTGGCCAACTGCTCACGCATTCGCTGCCATTCGCTGGTCAACTGGTACAGAAGATTAGTGCCTCTTCCGTACATTTCTTGTATAGTTTATATGACTTTGTTGCAACTACGCAAAGTAGCTTAGCATATAGAGAGCCAGACTAGAACCAGTTTGTGTCAAACTATTACCATAGATGATGATCATGATAGCAAATATATTGGAATTACACGTTATCAAGCATTTTAAAAGCTCAAAATACACACATTTGAAGTTCCCAGCGAGTCGTCTTGGGCCCAATCAAATATATCTCATTGCTTCCATTGGCAATAAGGTCAGAATGAAAGTTAAAAATAAGTTATGCTTCAAACCCATTTTTCCTCTTCCCTGCTTATATTTGACCATTTATCATATACAAAGTATATGACTCCTTAAGTGTCTCATGATGAGAAATACATTGAGCAAAATTACCCTCCCTACAGGGGGTAAGAAAATAAAAATGAAATAAACAGGTATGATTATTTCAAACTGAGCTTCTATCAACAATTATGAACCGGGGACTGTCAAATTCCACAAATGTAAAAGATTGCTTAACTTATAAACATAGTCTTAATAAAAACGATGCTGCACACTTGTAAGTGCCAATATATTCTGTGGTTGGTGGAAAGCAGTCAACTGAGGTACAATACTGCTACTTTAGAGGGTTCTGGGCTCCAATATGGGATCAAATGAACAAGTAGCCTGCTTGAGCTGTTTTTATTCAAATATTCACAAAACTCCTGTACATGTGTATTTTAAACAGCTAAAATTACTGTGGGTCTAAGACTTATTATAACCCTTCTATATATGATTTGTAAACACTGTCCATACCATGTCCTATGTCAATAGAAAACAGGTGCACAGCAGTTGCTGAATGCACCAAAATGTAGTAAAAAACTCGGGTACAAGCTACTTAGACCCCTTGGAACGGTGGTACATATGATATCAGTCATGATTGCTAGGATTTGCCTCATAACACCTTTACTTAGATATTTCATAAACGCCACATCTTCTTCTTTGTAGTCTATATTTTGGCTCCTTTGTTTATAGGTTATGTCCTGGTTTGGTTGGATAACATGGTGCGGAGCTGCAGGTGTGGCTATAATTCGTTACTACCAGTACCGGGCACAGGGCGATCAAGCTGCTGCCCCAACACCCAACCCAACCCAACCAACAGTGGAGGTACCGCCTGCTACAGGGTAAATGAAAAGTTCTGATGGCAAATTTTAAGTGTGAAAATGAAAATATTAGATTGAGCTGTTTGAATGGGGAAACAGACATTTCACATTGAGCTGTTTAAGTGTGAAAATGTACATTAAAGATTGAGCTGTTTCAGTTTAGAAAACCGACATTTAAAATGAGTTATCTTAAGTGAAAAAAGCGGACTTTCAAAATAAAGCTGTGAGTGGAATCCTTATCATAGGATTGTAGGATTACCAGATCCTCCCAAAAAGTGGTCAATTCATTTGGTTATTATAGATATTGAGAGTGTATTTACCATTTTCCCGAATAGTTTGAATCCATAGCAACTAATGCTGAAGATATAATGGGTTGCATTCAGTGGTATTAAACCATGTACAGATGATAACATTTTTTCCCTCTTAATATGTTATGCTAATAGCAACTAATGATATTTTTCTTACGTTAATATGGCACCCAATACTGATTCCTAATGGAACATATAGCTTATCATAACAACTTATATTGGAAAAACTACTATTGAATGCTCTTAATATCGAATCTCATTGTATAGTTATTTGAATGCACATGTTATTGTCATATTGTGAACTTGCATTATAAACAAACATCGTAGAGAGTCATCATGATCTCAGGCTGTTTGGTAAACATATGAAATTAGCATATACCTTACTGCTGATGACATATGGCTACCGAACAACCTGAGGTAAGCTATTAATAGACTACAATGGCCGCTCCTTAGTACCTCCATTTTTTGTGTGTTAGGATGCGTTTAAACAGCAATATACTTCTTGTATGAATGTTGGCAGTGGTGGTAACTTGGATTTTAGTAGGGAATATGGGCCTATGTTTTATTCATGGTGGAATTATCCTTTAAGTGCCATGCTTGTCTAAAACCTTACAATCTTCTATATTATTTTCGAAGTAGACCATATGGATAATATCCATTGCATTGTGCATATTATACATATATGTGTATCTATTATTAGTATCTAGTATGTATTTTTAATCACATGACTTGGATAAATTAAGGTTTACTTTCATAAATATTGGAGAGAAGAACATGTCCCTCATCAAAAGGTTTTTTTCCGCCGTTGAAATAATACATGTATTTTTCTTGGAAATAAAAAAAATTCTTAATGTAATTTTTCACTTTCAGCGAATTGTGTTTTTGTTCTTTCTGCATTACATTGCATACCTTACATTCACGTAACTGAGTTAAGTTTATGTGTCACGCATTCTCAAGCACACGCGATTTTAGGAAAAGGTATATATATACATATGTATATTTATATATATATATATATATATATATATATATATATATATATATATATATATATATATATATATATATATATATATATATATATATATATATATATATATACAGGTGAACTTGGATACGACGGACTCAATGGGACCGGGAAATTGGTCCGTCATATGCAAAATATGTCGTATACATATGACGAATACTTGATATGCATCGGACTGGGATCAAGCATATCGTCCGTCATATGCAAAAATAATCCGTCGTACAGTGGTCCGTCATATCCAAGTTCACCTGTATATATATATATATATATATATATATATATATATATATATATATATATATATATATATATATATATATATATATATATATATATATATATATATATATATATATATATATATATACAGATGTACTTTATATCTGGAATACTGAGGTAATTCAATTTTCGCTTATTTTCACTGACCTCTTTGAACCTTGAAAATTGCAAACTTGAATAGTAAATGACAGAGTATTGTTACAGGGCGCCCTCTTTCAGCTGTTTATGAAAACTAAGTTGACAGATCAGAGAGATGGGAAAGCATTACGTTTGGATTCCAAATGGCAATACAAGACATTTCTTTACTATGATAACAAATTAGATAGTAACAGCACGGCTGATAGTGATTACACTTCATTGTCTGAACATAATAAAAAATCAAATTTTGCGACAAAAGAAACACTGAGGGACTGGACTAGTACGCATTGTTCAAAACATCATCAGAAGTGTTAAATAAATGTATCTACTTGAAACATCACTGCTGGTGTCCATAAAAAGCCACACCATAGCAATCACGTGATCAACAATATGTGATATGCCATATCACGTGACCCTCCAGCTATGATGGTGGTAGAACTTGTATGTGACCATCCGAATATGGGGAAACTTCCAGGGTAAATTCCAAATAAGGACCGCTTGATTTGCAACATTTTGGGAGAGCCTAGAAAACAATACAGAATTATATATATACATATATATACATACATACATACATTCATTAGCTTTATAAATGTGAAAACAGAAACAATCAAATATCTTCTTTGGTGACTAAGTTATGGCCGTTTTAGCATGGACCTTCTAGACCTGTAAATCTGCTGGACTAGTTAGAGGGTGCACTTCTGCACTTGTATGCCAGAAGCAGAATAATCCAATTCTTTTACTGACAGGTAACCAGCGCAGTTCTTTAAATAATGGAGTGGTGTGGTCATGCTTACTTGTGAGATTGATGACCCTAGCAGCGAAGGGGTCGTGAAAGGGTTTCACCACGATACAGCCAATCAGTATTGCTTAAGGTGATGAGTACCATTGCAAGCGAGTTAAAAGCCCAATCCCAAAACATACCTCACAGCAGCATAATCATATAACAAGGTGTATCTCTAGATTCCTGAGTGTTATCGGGTAGGGAATATCATAGTCAACCGTCCTTAGTCAACCCATATTTCACTCAAATGTTATAATCTCACTACTTACACAGGTGGTGGTCACTGCAGGTTCAGAATTACCTTAGAGATATCATTAGCTATGCCCAATAAGAAGTAAAATTGAGATTGCTGACCGCTAAAGATTTTTACAGGCCATAACATTGAAAGTTTTGAAATGAAATAGAATATGGGTTGACAAAGGAAGGTTGGCTATGATATTCTCTACCTGATAACACTCAAGAATCTGGAGATACAACTATATGATTATTCTGTTGTGAGGTGTGATTTGGGATAGGGCTTCTAACTAGTAAACTGGTATCGCTCGCTGAGTGCAGGGTTAAATAAGGTTAAAGGTTGAAGGGTTAAATATGATGTTGGATATTCCCGGAAAACCTGTTTGAGCTGATAAGTACTATTGTGTTACTGATTTGACCTCTCTTTACTCTAAGGCCAGGCGTATCTAACTGCATATATATATATATATATATATATATATATATATATATATATATATATATATATATATATATATATATATATATATATATATATATATACATATATATATATATATATATATATATATATATATATATATATATATATATATATATACATCACCAATGCACTTTGCTTCCATCACAGTTTAATTCTAGTCCTGGAATTATTTAATCACAATCATCCAATGCAATAATTGTTTGCAGAGGATGTCAATAACTTTTCTGTTCTTATGTCTTAGATTTGTCTCTGAAAAGTTATGTATTAGTAGTTCTTTCTGAGTTCTTTCTGAGTGTTTGTTAGATAGACCACTGACACATTTATGTGGGCATGAGCTGCGTATACAGTGTTTGTGGCAGTAATAGGAATAGGATTTTTTGAGGTATTTGTGTTAAATATATCTGCAACCAGTAAACAGACAGCAATAGTTACAACCCGCCTTCCTGGCCAGTAATAGATAACAGCTGTTCAACAGACAGCAATAGTTGTAGCCGGCCTCCCTGTCCATTCCTTCCACCATTAATAGAAATGCACCAAGCTGGAGAAAGTCTCAAAGTCACAAACTGGGAATTGAGTGCTTGGCTGGACCCACCAGCACAAACAACACTATTGATACACGTAGTGAGAACTAAATGGAGTAAGAGCTGTCTACACAACTGTAAAGTGAGTCCATTCTATCATTGTTATAAAAAAAATTATAAGATGAATGCTGTGATGAGCAAAATTTGCATCTAGAATTATCTGTTAAGAGTAGTGTTGTTATTGTTTGATGCAACAATAGGGGTTTACAATGGCATTCTGGCAATTGTTGCATATAGAGAAGGGGTAGTGTAGATCAAATGATACTAGCTGGAAACATAAGTACTCCTGACCCTTTGAACCGATGCGTCTTGTGATGCAGGTGACACACAAAATATAACACATCTCCTAATTTAGCACTCTTGTCCCTTTTCTTACAATGGTTATCTAATCCCTGATGTCTTGGTGTTTCAAATATAAATTTTCTTTAACTTGGGTGGTTGACCTGACCTAAATAGGACCACATTTTCTAATTTGCAATGTTCTACCTCAAATGACATTTTCTTGATCAATAGAAGTTATATTTGATCTATGGATACAATCCATGTCTGCTATACATACTAGGCTAGGGCAGCTTGGTGGAAGGTTTGGAGTTCCCTCAAAATAGTATCTTTCAGCACACGTCTTTGGTGGAAATTTTACGCGAACAGCAGATATGCTGTCTCTAACTGGTTGACCTACTTTCGTAAGAAAATTTTCTACCTAAATCGTGTGCTGTAAGGTATTATCATGCAGGAACTCTAAGTTTTCTAACAAGTTGCCCTCGCCTAGTATATTTAGCAGATGTGAGTGGTATTTACAAATCAAATGTACTCTTTACTAATCACGAAAATGTCATTTGAGGTTTAAAAAAATGTAATATCGAAACTGTGCTCGTATTCGGGTCAGCTCAAGCAGCTAAGTGAAATAAAACGTATACGAAGAGTACAGTAATTGGATAACCGTTGCTAGAAAGGGGACAATAGTGCTTAACAATGAGATGTGTCATTTTGAGTGTGTCACCAGTATCACAGCCTTAAGAGGTTTTCACGATTGTAGTGTCTGTAGTCTGACGAGTAGCAGATAGATCTTTATGAGAACGCCTCAAATGATATTTAAATACAACTTGTGTCACCTGTGTTACAAAATCATTATTAAAATCTTTATCATATATGTATGTGGATACCATGCATATGAACGATCTTTTGGTCCTCTTTGGATTTAAAGGCTCTGCTCTTTCTCCTCTTTTTTCCTTCACTTAGAATCAAAGTCTTTGTAAAAGGACCACTTTTGGGGAAAAACTGTAATGCACTAAATGACCTTTGTGTGCCGATGTGCCTTTAAGCGATCATTCATTCATTCATTCATTCATTAGTCTTGACCACACCTTTGATATAAATATAATATACAAATATGCCATGCCAGTGTGGGTATCCTGATAAAATGTCTCCCAGAGGGGAGACATTCCATCAGGATACCCACACTGGCATGGCATATTTGTTTTATTATACCGAACAAACCCCAATTTGGTAAAATATCATTTAAAACAATGACTGCCGGTAGGTCCAGTGAGAACAGTGGACGGACGTTTTGCCGGTGGACATTTCGCCGGTGGACATGATGGAATGGCAAACCTTTGTAAGCCAATCACGTGAGGTATAATAAAGCATATTGATACATGAGCACTTAAGTAATAGGTGTACGTCAGCTTCTTTATTTGACTCAGTATAACTCACATGTGAAGGAATGAGTCAATGAGGACTTAAAGGCACATTGGCATAAAGAGATCATTTGATGCAATAACATTTTACCAAAAGGTGGTCCTTTGCCATTATTAAAGAACAATGACAAAGCATTAATTACTCAATGAAGAAAAAAAGGAAAGAAAGTAAGTCCAGATCCAAAGCTAGGGTATCAAAGTATCTTTTAGATGCATGGTATCCACAGCCAACTCCTGTGTATTAGAAAGGATTGTCTTGGTGTGGGTGTTGCACATGTTTGAGAAAGTAATTGCACATGCTTTGGCAGATATGCATCAAACGAACAAAACTTTTCAAACTCTATTTACAGAGTCAAATATATGTATATATATACATATATATATATATATATATATATATATATATATATATATATATATATATATATATATATATACATATATATATATACAAATATATATATATATATATATATATATACATATATATATATATATGTATATATATATATATATATATATATATATATATATATATATATATATATATATATATATATATATATATATATATATATATATATATATGTATATATATATATATATATATATATATATATATATATATATATATATATATATATATATATGTATATATATATATATATATATATATATATATATATATATATATATATATATATATATATATATATATATATACATATATAGATATATACATTAGTGGATCCAATTTAGACCAGTCTTTCTTGGCAGGTGGTATCTCTCTGCAGGTGGTCTGTCAGGCAGGCTTGGTTGTATGTTGTTGATCGTAGATTTTTGCTATTTTTGTACATACTACAAACTTATAACTCGACTACAAACCCAAAATACTTAATTTTGAATTCTGTTTTAACCATTGCTAGTGAAAACTATCTTTTGCATTTTCTTGTTGTTATTGGTCGACGATTGTCTATAGATACTCGGTTGAAAGCAAGAATATAAAACGAATAGATAATCATGTCGACGCTTTAACATATTAAACAATAGTATGGCTAACTTACAGTTTGTTAAATTTCATGAATCAAACTGTCAAAAGTATTGATATGTCTACCGTATTTGTGTACTTTTAGGCAATACAGGAGCAAAAGAAATGTGTGCCCCTTTTGGTTGTGGCATTATCCCAATGAAGACCACTTTAATAAAACATAAATTGCTTATAGCAAGTTTCCTGGGAATCCTACTAGGATTTGCAATTGGATTCGGATTAAGACCACTAGATCTGTCCAAGGAAGTTGTTTTATGGATTGGAATATGGGGCGAATTGTTTCTGCGCATGCTCAAGTTGATTATACTTCCGCTTTTAGTCACCAGCCTCATTGTGGGTAAGTCGGAGTCTCTCTCTTCCTCTTTCTCTCTCTGTCTCTCACATATATATATATATATATATATATATATATATATATATATATATATATATATATATATATATATATATATATATATATATATACATATATATATATATACATATATAATATATATATATATATATATATATATATATATATATATATATATATATATATATATATATATATATATTTATATATATATATGTATATATATATATATATATAGATAGATATATATACATATATATATATATATATATATATATATATATATATATATATATATATATATATATATATATATATATATATATATATATATATATATATATATACATAGACACACATGCATTCGCAAAGAATAAGTATAAATTGAACCAAGCAAAATATATGTATTGAACATGCCTGACATCTTGACATTCTCCCTCAAAAATGGTTCATAGAAGCCTTGTTTGAAATCGCTCAAGACATGTATGTTTTTCTCAGTTTCAAGCTTCCCACCTAACATCCTATGCTAATTATATTCCAGCTTAGGAGACCTTTCAGATAGTATATACTGTAAATCCTCATTGGACCAATTCTCGTGATGGAAAAATTGAATCAAAATACTTACCCCGTAATAAGCTATTTTAGGGATATTCTTAAGTAAATCATATAAAAAAATCATTTTTCAACTAAAGAATATTGTATTTGCTATCTTTCAGCTGTATCTTCGTTAGAGGCCAAAGCAAGCGGCAAGATTGGTGCCATTACTATGGCTTTAATCCTAGCCACACAGATTATCTCTGTCATTCAGGGGATTATCTTTGCTGTGATCATACATCCGGGCACTGCTCTGGGAGGTGAAGTCCCAGAATCCAAAGCGACTGCAAACTATGCGGATATCTTTGCAGACTTGTTAAGGTTGGAATTTGCTCTTAAAACTTTGAAAAGGGGGGGGGGGGGGGTTAAAATATCAGGATAGGTATTCATCTATAATTTCCTAAATGTACATTGGTTATATTGATGAATCATTTCGTTAAGAAATTAAATAAAAAATAGATCAATAAAAATAAATAAAATAAAGTTTGAGCAGATTTTCTGAAAAACAGAAACGTGTTCTTGAGAAGGAGAAATTAGTGACTTACATCCCTTGAGGGATACGAACACTGCATGAATAAAATGTCGGCACTGTACGTAGCTTGCGAATCAAATCTACGTTCAATTTTGAGGCCATCCATGCATTTATGCCCAGGGAAAGTGGGTGTCAATCGGCGTGGGGTCGTGTATTACGCCCGGTCTGCCCATGCATTTAGTGCAGGAATAAAATGTCGGCACTGTAGTTTGAGCAATATCTGACAGGATAAAGCGTTCCCTGTCAGGTATCGACAATGCCTCTTCAAATATATTTTTTCACAAACTTCAATCTTCTTGACGAGTTTATATCCAAGGCTTCCTGACTTATAATACGTGCATTCTAGATGGAAATTTGACACCGAGATTCTGTGGCATGATTGCATGGAATGACCCCACCACTGAACGTAGTTTTGATTCGTGATTAAGTGGGCCATGTATGTGCTTATTTCTTGACATGTTATCCATAGGTGTTTTTACAACTAGGCACTGGTAGACGCCCGGTCGACTGGCGCATGAATTAAATGTCCTTACTGTATGTCAGCAGTTAAAGCAGAGCCTCCTGTAGCAATGTCTTAAAGAATCCGCGACAGAGTAGTGTGCTATTGTATCATTTCCCAACCTACAGTATGTACACATTTTGAAGCAGGGGCTTAGCCGCCTATGCGTCCAGTGTGTCATTTGGACACCCAGAAAAACTGTTTTTTGACAGTTTGGACGCAAAGGTTTAGTCAGGATTTGCTGATGATGACTTTTCCATGGGGATAAAAGATGTAGAAGATGTGTCACTTTTATTATACACACAAAGCAGTTACTGGCATAAAAAGCAAATCTGGGTTTATTTTATTAGTGGGTATGTACTTTGTACCACACTTTGGACATGCAAAAGTCTGTTTGGACACCCTGTTTCCAATATTGGCTGAGACTATGTCTTGACACACTCATGCCTTAAAAGTTCCCTTTATAAATTATCGTCTGGATCTATGATACTTTTTGACGATAACCCGAGAATCGAGAAATATTTTACAAAGAATACGAATGAGAGTTGTTGGTAGTATCTTTTATTGACATTACCTCTATAAGTATTTTCCCAAGAAGCTTTCGACCAAATATTTCACCATATTGGTCAGGCCATTTTTTGGCCGCTGCAACATTTACGGTTTGATACGCATAACCTTCGAAATACAAAACATATTTTATACCCAACGAGGAGATGAGATAATTTGCTATTTGCAACGAATCTTATCATCAATTGCTGCTTAGCCCCCCCCCCCCCCCCCCCCCCCCCCCCACGAAAGCAGCACATATACTAATTAAAATTGTAGAACATTATTTCCTGTATTCCTAGGCAAACATTACGAACTTCTGTGTTTCGAGCAGATGACTGCTATATGGGCTATATCAGGCAAGTTTATTAATGAGTTATACATGAGTAGGTTGAGAGAATGATGTGAACCCAGTTAGGTGAAAATACTGTAGCGCCACCTTTAAGAGGCTCACTCAGGTTAAATAGAGGTCTGGACACGTGATGTCCCTATATACCGCATCATTAGCTATTGCTGTTTAAATAGAAATTGTGGAAAGTTTATTTCCTATTGCCGCATCTTTATGATATGTGTTTTGTCCTATTTATTTTCCTGATTTGTTTCTTTTCTATAGCTGTTGGCTTGATTTATTTGTAAAAGAAAAATGGTATGTCTTGCAATTTTGTAGCTATGCATACAGTCAATAAAGATACGTTTGGGCTTCAGAGATCCAAACTTAAGGAAGAAATCATTTTGTGTGTAGATTCTACGAAATACTAATAACCCAAACAGTTGTAATATACACCGAGAGCAACAAGGGTGCGTCGAAGGAAAAAAATAATGGAAAGTTCCTTTTTATTGTATCATCTATCCCATCTCCATTAAAAGGAATATTTCATTATTTCCAATAAAATATTTATCAGAAATAAGGTTTAGAAAAATGACAAAGGGCAATAGGGTGGATTTGGTTCGAGAAACCCTTATAAAATATTTACATCAAAATCGAAATATTGCTATAGTGATAAAAGCGTGTTTCATTGTTTCCAGGAATTTGGTCCCAGACAACATCATCAAAGCCTGTATTCAACAGACCCTAACACAGTCGGACACTGTAACTCTAAATGTGTCAACCAATATGACAGAGATGATCAAAACTGTAAAACACATTGATGGTATGAATGTAATAGGTAAGTACAGATACAGTGCAGGCACTTAATTCTTGCACAAGTCGACCGGACGTCTACCAGTGCCTGTTTGTAAAATCACCTATGGATAACCTGTTTTTTTTCACAAGTCGACCGGACGTCTGCCAGTGCCTGTTTGTAAAATCACCTATGGATAACCTGTTTTTTTTCACAAGTCGACCGGACGTCTGCCAGTGCCTGTTTGTAAAATCACCTATGGATAACCTGTTTTTTTTCACAAGTCGACCGGACGTCTGCCAGTGCCTGTTTGTAAAATCACCTATGGATAACCTGTGTTTTTTTTTGCACAAGTCGACCAGACGTCTGCCAGTGCCTGTTTGTAAAATCACCTGTGGCTAATACGTCAATAAAATAAGGCAAGAGAACCAATGACCTACGTAGCTTGCGAATCAAAGCTACATTCATTTATGAGCTCAGACATGTGCATGTACCATATGCCCAGCAAACTTAGTAGTAGTAGTAGTAGTAGTAGTAGTAGTAGTAGTAGTAGTAGTAGTAGTAGTAGTAGTAGTAGTATTAACATTTCTTTATTAAAATTTCTATTTTATTACTGTTATTACTATTATCATAATTATTTTCATTGCCCAATTGGTGGAAAATTATAACCTTTTCAGACAAAGAGTAATGCCATAATTTCTGCCTGTTCTTTGAGGTATCAGCGTGTTTAGTCTGGCCTTTGGGATGGGCATCTTCGCGGCAGGAGAGGTCGCCCAACCCATCACTGACTTCTGCACAGCAACAATAGACGTCATATACAAGATCATGAACGTGGTTATGTGGTAAGGCAAGATGATATGGATTAACGCATAAGTTATCAATATAAATTATATTGGTCATATGGTATGACGTATTATATGCACAAATTAACTCCATAGTTTGATTTTGATTGTGTTGCAAGTTATACTCTAAGTACCCGTACTTTGCTTATCATCAAAATGTATAATATATCATATTTCAAATCGCAACACAATATTATTATTTACGCCCTGTTGGAAAGTGGAATCCGGCCTGATATCCGCCCTCAGTCATCCAGATCTCACGAGGCGGAGCCGAGTGGGATCTGAATGACTGAGGGCGGATAGCAGACCGGATTCCACTTTCCAACAGGGCGTAACAAAGTTATCACCTGCCCTTTCATGCTACAAGGGAACAAATGAGCCGGGAGTAGAATCTCAGTACGGCCTCAACCAGAGAGCCAGTGCCGACTCCCTGCCGCTAATTTGACAGTGAAGCATGGGGAAAATCAAAAAAAAAAAATCCATATCCGTTCTGACTAGTCTTATCTTGAAGTTCCATGCATTTTACCGATATTCATACTCTGTTCAGTCAACTACGACTGAAAATTATGTTGAAGCGACGAACAAGCACGTGCTTTGGCCATTTTTCACACAAATGCCCATGCGCACCGCTGGAGGTCAGAACGAGGCAGGTGACCTCTAGGGGTCAGATTTCTGTGGCCAGAGGTAATATCAAGCTTCAATTGGTAATTTTGAATTTTGCCGTTCGATATTGAATCTACAAAGTGTGAACGGCTCCATGTCTAACACCTTTTGAGCAATCAGCATCAAGTATGACAGCAGAGCAGGTGATAATATACAAATATGGCACTTGGGTGAGTGCAATATCAATTTTTATTGCACTCTGAAAAATGATATTGCACGAGCCGCTTGCGCCGAGTGCAATATCATTTTTCAGAGTGCAATAAAAAATGATATTGCACGAAACCAAAGTGCCATATTTGTTTTATTATATGCCTACTGCTCATTCAAATAGAATAGTTTACTAATTTAAAGAATTATGAAAATGTAAATATTATTAATATGTTTTTCCATTTCCGGGGTTTACCACAAACCATTGGGTTGTTGTAAATATCTAAGCTGTAATATATTCTTGTGTTAATTCAGTAATATTGCAATAAAAATACTATAGATACCCGAAGAAGTCACATGCATAAGTTTTAGAAATGTAATGATTTATTTATTTTATTTAAAAATGTGTATTATTAATTCCCTTAATAATCATGATTTCACAAGAAGCCCCAACTCCCAGTTCCTTGTCTCAATTCACTTCTGTTGGCTTTGTTTTCAAGAGTTGAAGTTGAGAATTGAGCACATGAACCTGACAGCTCTTGAGTCAGAGTGTTGGAAAGTGATATTGCACCCCAATATCACTTTTGTAAGGTGGTCATGTGACCATGATCTGACCAATCACAGCAGAGAATGAGCAGTAGGCATATAATAACATCAATTACGCCTGTTGGAAAGTGCAGGCCGGCCTGGATGACTGAGCGTGGATATCAGGTGGGACCGCAATTTCCAACAGGGCGTAACGAATCTATCACCTGCTCTTCCATGGCAAGAAAAAAGAAAAATACATCTCATAAACTTTTTGAAATAACTTTGAGGCCAGAACGAGGCTGATGACCTCTAGGAAAAACTAAAGAACAGTGACTATTCTTAGCAAGAAAATAAACAGTTTAGTAAAGTCGGGTCGTCAAAATTCTTGAATTCTGCATTCGTGCCGGCAATATTAACAGGTTCCAGTTGATTTGTTTATATAATGTAGCGTCCAAAAACGTCTTGCCAATATTCGCTAATGTCTTATTTTTTCAAAACCAGAAAGTAGGGAAAAATTTGATGAGAAAAAACTACAACTCCCTTTCAAATATTCTTTAAAAGTATGCATAACCGTTAATGCTTTCAGCAACCACAAGTAGACTCACGATTTCGGCGGAATCTTTCAGTCCAAAGCACATTTCAGAAGATATCTGATGGAGAAATGTCAACACTAATAGGAACTCTCCTTCAAATACTAGTAGTTCGTAAAACTATACCTGATTCTCAAGTTATTTTCAAAATTAGCATGGATCAAGATAACAATTTCTGGAGGATCTCTTTACCCTTATGCTGCTGGTGGCTAATTCGGCCAAATACAAAATGATGCAAAAACCCTGAAAAATGACCAAAAACCTGGCACATGGGCACTCATCTAAGAGGTTTCAGCGAGAGCTCTCCAATCAAAATACCAACATGACAGGGTTTAGATGGTTTTCAAAAGTCATTGCATCCTTGTGCTTTGGACGAAAGTAGCCTAAGCATCGGAAGTGTTAAGCATGATACGGTTGATTCCAAAGTAACCCTTGGGCATGCCACACAAGAGATCCCAAGCATGAATATATGAGATGAGCACTTTTTTTCGCAGGTACAGTCCACTGGGAGTGGCGGGTAGCCTTTGTCCATAAATGTACCACAAAATAGATCCCCAAGCATGAATATGTGAGATTAGCTCTTTCTTCGCAGGTGCAGCCCATTTGGAGTGGCAGGTAGCCTTTGTCCATACATGTACCACGCAGGAGATGTCCAAGTATGAACATGTGAGATCAGCTCTTTCTTCGCAGGTACAGCCCATTTGGAGTGGCGGATAGCCTTTGTACATACACTGCCGACATTTTATTCCTGCACTAAATGCGTGGGCAGACCGGGCATAATACACGACCGCACGCTCGATTGACACCGAGTTTCCTTGGCATGGATACACGGACGACCTCACCACTGAACATAGCTTTGATTCGTAATGTGCGTGGGCCATGGATGCGCTTGCCTTTTCTGACATGTTAACCATGGGTGTTTTTATAACGAGGCATAGGCAGACGCTGGCCAGTTGCGGATCCAGGGGGGGTCGAATGGTTCATCTAGCTCTCAAAATCTTCAACACTTATCTACAGGTAGCTTTAATAATAAAGCAAGACGATAGCAGATCCAGGGGGGGGGGGTGGATGGGAGAGGGTTTGTCCCCTCCACACTGCCTGGTGAGTCATTTTGCACCACCACGTCACTTGTGGACAAGCATCGGTACTAATTGTTTTTTCGTTTCTCTCTATTTCTATCATTATGCATTATGAGATAGCTATATTTTGTGTACAGGCAACTACCATGTTGATCAGTTGACCAGCCTGAAAGACATGAAGTCTCTGAGGTGACCTAGATTACCCGGTGCTTGAAGCAGGACAAAAGATGACCATCGAGTAACTAATTGCCATTACCAGTCAGCGAGGAAGGGTATCTGCATATTTACTCCAAAATCATAAACATAGGTTCTGAAAGACTGAAGATATTACTCATTGTCAATTGATATGTGCCAACTTACTTAACTTCCCCTCTACTTATCATTTACTAGTATATTGCTCTTACACCCTGGATGTTATATTTTAATTGTTATTTTGTAGTTGACCAAGAGCCCTGGCAGCTCGTGTTTACCATGTCAAATTATTACCGATTTGAAATAAAGATTATCTTTTTATCTATCTATCATTTCCCGTATTGTCTGGGTTGTATCATGATCCTTAGTGACATAATTAACAGCTATTATTTCTAAAATTTGTTCGCCTGAAGGTTTAAAATAAAGTTAGCGTCACCCAGAGTTTTGCTACGTGAAAAATTAATCACTAATCACTAGTCAGCCTATTTCTTGACAGATTACACTTGAAATAATTGAGTTCCGAACTCAATTATTTCAAGTGTAATCACTTCCTTGGTACAGAGGCCTTTAGGTTTTTATCCCACCCATTTAGATCTGACCACATCTACATACATTAGATACGTGTTACTCTGTAAATGGTTACCATTTGCAGAGTTAAGTGACACTTATTCTAGCCCTTACTGTGAACATTGATAAGTAGCCCCAGAGGCATGTATACATAGACAATTCAAAAGCAAGGGGTGTGTTTTGAATTTTTTTTGTGCAGAACTAGAAATCAATATTTCTATTGGAAACAGAAAATTTGATTATCTTAAGTTGCCTCATATTCCACTTGAATGTTGCTATTTATGGACCCCTAGTGATGATTTCAGAAATCATTGTTAGTGGCGCCACCAGTGTCACTTTTCAGAACTAAATCGAACCCCCCCTTCTCAAATCCTGGATCCACCCCTGCGCCCGGTCGACTGGTGCATGAATTAAATGACTGTACTGTACATGTACCATGCAAGAGATCCCCAAGCATGAATATGTGAAATCAGCTCTTTTCTTCAGGTACAGCCCACTGGGAGTGGCGAGTCTCATAGCGGCGTCCATATTGAATGTAGGGGATGTGCAGGCTGCGTTCAGTTCTCTCGCTCTTTTCTTCAGGTACAGCCCACTAGGAGTGGCGAGTCTCATAGCGGCGTCCATATTGAATGTAGGGGACATGCAGACTGCCTTCAGTTCTCTCGCTCTTTTCTTCAGGTACAGCCCACTGGGAGTGGCGAGTCTCATAGCAGCGTCCATATTGAATGTAGGGGACATGCAGACTGCCTTCAGTTCTCTCGCTCTTTTCTTCAGGTACAGCCCACTGGGAGTGGCGAGTCTCATAGCGGCGTCCATATTGAATGTAGGGGACATGCAGTCTGCCTTCAGTTCTCTCGCTCTTTTCTTCAGGTACAGCCCACTGGGAGTGGCGAGTCTCATAGCGGCGTCCATATTGAATGTAGGGGACATGCAGACTGCCTTCAGTTCTCTCGCTCTTTTCTTCAGGTACAGCCCACTGGGAGTGGCGAGTCTCATAGCAGCGTCCATATTGAATGTAGGGGACATGCAGACTGCCTTCAGTTCTCTCGCTCTTTTCTTCAGGTACAGCCCACTGGGAGTGGCGAGTCTCATAGCGGCGTCCATATTGGATGTAGGGGACATGCAGGCGGCGTTCAGTTCTCTCGCTCTCATCTTACAGGTACAGCCCACTGGGGGTGGCGAGTCTCATAGCGGCGTCCATATTGAATGTAGGGGACATGCAGACTGCCTTCAGTTCTCTCGCTCTCATCTTACAGGTACAGCCCACTGGGGGTGGCGAGTCTCATAGCGGCGTCCATATTGAATGTAGGGGACATGCAGACTGCCTTCAGTTCTCTCGCTCTTTTCTTCAGGTACAGCCCACTGGGAGTGGCGAGTCTCATAGCAGCGTCCATATTGGATGTAGGGGACATGCAGACTGCGTTCAGTTCTCTCGCTCTCTTCTTCAGGTACAGCCCACTGGGAGTGGCGAGTCTCATAGCGGCGTCCATATTGAATGTAGGGGACATGCAGACTGCGTTCAGTTCTCTCGCTCTCATTTTCAGGTACAGTCCACTAGGAGTGGCGAGTCTCATAGCGGCGTCCATATTGAATGTAGGGGACATGCAGACTGCCTTCAGTTCTCTCGCTCTTTTCTTCAGGTACAGCCCACTGGGAGTGGCGAGTCTCATAGCGGCGTCCATATTGAATGTAGGGGACATGCAGACTGCGTTCAGTTCTCTCGCTCTCATCTTACAGGTACAGCCCACTGGGGGTGGCGAGTCTCATAGCGGCGTCCATATTGAATGTAGGGGACATGCAGGCGGCGTTCAGTTCTCTCGCTCTCTTCATACAGGTACAGCCCACTGGGGGTGGCGAGTCTCATAGTGGCGTCCATATTGAATGTAGGGGACATGCAGACTGCATTCAGTTCTCTCGCTCTCATCTTACAGGTACAGCCCACTGGGGGTGGCGAGTCTCATAGCGGTGTCCATATTGAATGTAGGGGACATGCAGACTGCGTTCAGTTCTCTCGCTCTCATCTTACAGGTACAGCCCACTGGGGGTGGCGAGTCTCATAGCGGCGTCCATATTGAATGTAGGGGACATGCAGACTGCCTTCAGTTCTCTCGCTCTCTTCATACAGGTACAGCCCACTGGGAGTGGCGAGTCTCATAGCGGCGTCCATATTGAATGTAGGGGACATGCAGGCTGCGTTCAGTTCTCTCGCTCTCTTCATACAGGTACAGCCCACTGGGAGTGGCGAGTCTCATAGCGGCGTCCATATTGAATGTAGGGGACATGCAGGCTGCGTTCAGTTCTCTCGCTCTCATCTTACAGGTACAGCCCACTGGGGGTGGCGAGTCTCATAGCGGCGTCCATATTGAATGTAGGGGACATGCAGACTGCGTTCAGTTCTCTCGCTCTCTTCATACTGGTCAATGTTCTGGGGTACGCCTGTCACCAATTCGTCGTTCTGCCCCTACTCTACTTTGCTCTCGTACGCAGAAATCCATTCAAGATCCAATTGAACGTGGTTGAGAGTGTCTTAATAGGTTTTGCGCCTGCAAGCAGGTAGGTCTTACAGTACAGACATTTAATTCCTACACCAGTCGACCAGACGTCTGCCCATGCCTGGTTGCACAAATACCCATGGGTAACATATTAAAAGAAATGAGCAACAGACATTGATGACCCACGTAGCCTGTGAAACAAAGCTACTTTCAGTTGTAAGGTCATCCATCCATTCATGATCAGGAAAGTAGGTGGCAACCGGTCGTGCAGTCGTGTATTATTGCCGGCTGCCCATGCATTTAGTGCAGGAATTAAATGTCGGCACTGTATCTACAGTGGCAACATTTAATTTCTGCAATGAATGCACGGGCAACCCGGGCATAACGGACGACCGGACGCCCGACTGCCACCCAGTTTCCTGGGCTTGGATGCATGGATCGCCCGACAACGGAATGAAGCTTTGATTCGTACATGTAAGTTGCGTGGGTCATTGATGTATTAGCTTTTGATATGTCATCCAAGGGTATATTTGTACAACCAGGCATATGCAGAAGTCCGGTCGACTGGTACAGGAGTTAAATGTCTATCAGCGTAGAAACTCCAATCATATCACGTTAGAAATGCACACACATCAATTAGCTTTTGCAACAAACCATCCCAAAATGTCCTATGCGAAATGCATCATGGGATAGTTCATGATAATCTTCATTGTGCAATGTGAACATAAAGTTTGAAATTCATTGTTTGCCTAACTTTACCCCTT
>OZ012690.1:3855911-3873411 GCA_963942565.1 Maea johnstoni | reverse complement strand
TTGTTAACAAGAAGTTCTATAGGACCTTCTTTGATTAAGTCTTGCAGGAGTGACTTTGTTAGGTCCCAGTCTGAGAGATCACAGCAGACTGTTTTGATTCCAGGCACCTCTTTTTCTAGACTGTCCAAATCAGACTGGGTGCGGCTGAGAGCATATGTGTCAGCACCCCCTTTCATCAGGGCTATAGCGATTGCTCTACCAATCCCCTTTCCTGCACCAGTCACCAAGGCTCTCTTGCCATCGAAACGAACATCCATTTTAGAGTGATGATTGTAAAATGCAAGAGTGAGTTACGCTTATGAGCGTTACTTGGGTTGTTTAACAGTGAATGATTAATATGATTAGAGTTCAACAATATCTTTAGTCACATGATTTCAAAGTGTGCTTACTCAAAAAAAATGAGAGAGTTGCACTAAGATGTAGAAAAAAGCCTTTGACCGAGTATGACCTTGCAAATGTAATGTCACACAATTCAGATCAAGTACTAAATGTCTTATCTACTTTTTATGAGGGTGTATTCAGTTGCATAGTCCATAGTCCATATACCAACATGCACAGTTGCAGTTCTCCCCTAAACATATGGATAACCCACATAGGACTTAATAGGCATTTATAAGTATTAAGAATTCACTTATGGGTATTCTTAATTTTACGGAAGCATATTTGAAATTGAAAAAATATATATCATCAAAACAGGCTTGATGTTTGAATTTAGGTATATGCAAAAGGAATATCCCTTTTATTGAACATTCATGAATAATTTCATGATATACCTCATCACAAGATACGCCAAACTTCACTTCGTTCCATATTCAATAGTTATTTGCTGCTCTCAAACATATCAGTACAATGGCAGCTTGAATGCCATGGACATTGAATATATAAAGACACAGTTGTCCGCCACGAGTTTATAAATCTACCAAAACTGATATCTTATGTATCATCCAAACTATGTATGCAGTGTGGAATACAGACAAAACATTTCAAAAATTAAAAAAAGTTTTCTCAAACTCCTTATTCTTCCTTTTCAAAGATGCTTTGTATTTTTCATTGAAGAAAATGCTCTTCATCTCATTCTACAATTGATGTATTTGAGTCGTTCTTCTTTCTGCATAGCAGAGAATATAACATTTCTTAATTAGAATAATATAGTTCACCATGACGCCATTTTCCTGTTCCCCAATAATAATAATAAGTAATAATAATAATAATGATAATAATAATGATAATAGCAGCAATAATAAATATAATAATGACAATGATGATAATAATAATAAAGACAACAATAGTAATATTAATAACAATCATAACAATAACAATAATTGACATTTGATATAGCGCCCTTTCCACCTATATGATTTTGTTACTGCTGATCTCTATTTTATGCATGTAACCTTCCATATGATATCAGAAATGAGAATGAAGGTAGGGTTTATGTCTGAACTAGCTCTGTCACCAAACCTTTACAGATTAGTGCCTACACAAAAAGTGCAAAGTGCTTATTATGTCTCCGATAGATGAACAGAAACTGTACCGAGATCATTATATTTTATGCTAATTTTAAAGTCTTTCGGAACTGGGTGTATATCAAGCATGTATCAGCAATTGATCTATTATGGAGAATAAAAAAATCTTGATACTCATACTGTCTAAATGAGATTAATATATAGTAATGTATGGTATTGTATGGATTAGGGATTTATATTGCTTTCAAAATCTTAGGTATCATCACCTTGAGATAGTACCCATGGACCATTATACAAATATGACATCCCTGTGGGGTTTCCACCAGGAATAACTTCCCCGAGAGAGGATTGTCGATCGAGGCCGTAGCCCTAGGGCGACAATCATCTCGAGGGGGAGTTATTCCTGGTGGAAACCCCACAGAGATGTCATATCTGTTTTTATTATAGCGAACAAAGTACAAAACACAAAAGGGGGAAACATTACAAACACCAGTGATCGTCGTCTGCCTTGTTGAACTAGTTTCACTGGTAGATCACTCGGCAAACTCTGTGGGTGTTCGTGGGTATTCTTCAGGCTAGCAGTAACTAGTCAACTATTTCATAGCTGTTGCTATTGAACTATTCAATTATTTCATAAGCTGTTAAGGACAACAGCCTGTCACTAAGGAGTGAGGAAAACATGACGATTAATCCATGGCCCTTTACCAACCAGAATCAAGAATCTTCAAGTGAGGTATAATAAAAATAAATTCCCTTCTCTTTGCAATTAGTCCACAGTGGTCTTTTAGTTGCTAAAACACCACAGATGGTTCTTCACAATGGCGCACATTTGTGTAGCGACCAGATGCCGAGCAGGCAGAGACTCGCATCTTGATGCCTGCCCTGATTGCAGTGTGGTCTAATGCATTGCCACTGACTGCTAGCTGACTCTCACCACTGTCCAAGTCTGAATCCCATTTATAAAAACATACACACTTTTTTTTTATAACACTGTAACACTGAACACTGAAACCTGATATTCTCTTTATTTATACATCTTTGTAACACTGTATTTATGAATGTGGGCCAGCTTAACCTGGCGCCAAGGAAAATAAAAAAAGTTTTAAAAACAAAAAAAGTCTGAATCCCATTTGGGACATGTGAGAAAGTTGCCAGTGAGTTGGGGTTAGGCAATGGGTTTCACCGGATACTCCGGTTTCCTCCGACAAGTGGCTAGTCACGACTTCGCCTCAATATGGCAGAAAATGTGACGAAAAACGTAATTCCTGCTTATAAGCCAGTGGCCCTAACCACTAGACCGCAGCATGTACTCTCTAAAACTGTAAGGCTTGTTTCGACCCTTCCAATGCTATTAAAGGCTAATTTCATCCAAGCACAGGGATGCAAGGATTTTTGAAAAACATCTAAACCCTATCATGTTGGTATTCATTAGATAGCTCTTGTTGAGAACTCATATGAGTACCCATTTGCCAGGGTTTCACTTTCAAGGTTTTTGGGCATCATTTTGTATTGGCAAATTTAGCCACCAGTATCATAAGGGTTAAACACCAACTGAAATTTCTAGACCTAATTTACAGCAAGCAGCATTTGATGGAATTTGCTGGGTTAGATTTGGCCTGTCACACGTTATGAAGCCTCTGTCGCACCTTGGTGGGACAGTATGCTACAAGGACATGTTGTAAGTCTTGAGTTATTATGTACTGTATAACTGGTGAATTTGGCGTGGTTTTGAATTTGGCGGGGTTTTTAATTCGGCGTTTTTTGGCGAATGCCCATCAATGCCAAATTAAAGATCGCATAAAAATATGTCTACATAAAGATGGCGTTGTTCTGACTGCTCCAGACGCCAAAATAAATACAGGGAAAATACCTTTTTGGAAAAAAACGCCAACTTAACTACCGTATTACCCCGCATACAACACGCACCCCATAGATAATACGCACCCCCTCCCCAAGTCCCTTTCCCATGTGTAAAATACAATGCCCTGTTTATAACACGCAGGCGGAGTTGGGGAGTGGGAATCTTAACCCCAGTACCGTAACCCGCGTTGACTCCGATAATTAGAGGCTTATATCGTACTGTGTTTATAGTGCTCAGAGTCACTGTGCAAGTGATACCAATTAACAGTACGGTAAAAGTCTATTTTCAAACATGATCTGGTACGTCCAGGGTATCAGAATGGCAATCATCATAACGTCGTCATGGTGACAGGCCAATAGACAATAGGAACCCACCAAAGTATTTTCGACCATGCCCCACACGTCTACAGAATCGCTGTAAAAATGTTCTGGTTTATGTACCCGTTGATAACACGCACCCCCTCCTTAACGTAGGTTCTGCAGTGTATAAAAGTGCGTGTTGTATGCGGGGTAATACGGTACACGCCAAATTAACCAGTTATACAGTATATATCAGTGACCTAACCCAAGACTGCATGATTTAATTCACCTTGAGACAACTTCAGCCCAGGTTTAGTTCTGTTTGAACCTGCAGGGGACCCACAAGAGGTGTAGCTAGTATTACGAATGACATCCCAGTGGTGGTAACATGGTGGAATTTAGATACCCCGAGGTAGAATGGTTCTCCCCGAGGGCGAAGATAAGGGGAGAACCATCCTCCCGAGGGGTATGATCTGTGGAACTGTCATAATGCAAGATTATCTTTAGTGTTCAGGCACCACACCATTAGTTTCTGTAAATTTCTTTTAGAAATGAGCACTCAAATTGAAACTCAAAAGTATATTATCAAGTTCTGAGTACAGATCTGCATCATGTGAAATTGTATGATTAACTTTGCCATTCTGGCTTGGCTGTAACATGATTTGAGCATATCAAAGGGAATTACACTACAGTGCAGACATTTAATTCCTGCACCAGTCGACCAGACGCCCTGCCAGTGCCTGGTTGTAAAAATAATCAGGGACATGTCAAATAAATAAGCCGATCACATCAATGACCGACGTAGCTTGGAAATCAAAGCTACTTTTAGTTGTGAGGTCATCCATGTATAGGAAACTAGGTGGCAATCAGGCGTGCAGTCGTGTATTAAGCCCGGGCTACCCACACATTGAGTGCAGGAATTAAATGACATACAAAATAAGGAAAACAACATTCTTTCCAAAAATAAGAAATTTATTACATCATTTTATTAGACATTTTACAAACATCACCATACACCAGAAGAGCATACCAAAAATAACCAGTCTGTACAAATCTACCACCATACTACAACATATGTACATATACATAATATAGATCCATGTAAAAAGTAAAAACATATTCAAGATATGTATCTTCAAATTGAGTATATATAAAACCACAACTTTTTAATAACAATTCTGTATTATTATAACTTTTAAGTACATTCTTATCGTATGAACACATTATTCTTGGTTAGACCAATCACCATCTTGATATGTCTCTTTCAATCACAGTTAACCTATAACTTTGAAAAGTTCCAGTTTTTGACCCATGCATACATGTAACATCAAAATATCTTTCAAACTAAAGTATTTTAGAGTTTACATTTTAAGAAGAAACTTGATTCCCATTCCATTCTCTTAGAAATATTCAGCTATGTTTATCTATCCTTATTTCATTTTCAAATATTTCTAATATGCAGATGACAATTCCATGTAAACTGGGCATGAATGCCCAAACCACTAAGTGGTTTGCATTCTATTAACGTACAAAACCTACCCTCACCTAATATGAACCTTCTTCCTGACCCTAATTGTACTGCTCAGAACCAATAAAATCACAGAGAGGAACAAAATAGTTCCTCTTTGCATTGGATATGACGGACTCAATGGGACCAGGAAAATTGGTCCGTCATATGCAAAATCTGTCGTATACATACAACGAACACTTGATATGCATCGGACTGGGACCAAGCATGTCGTCCGTCATATGCAAAAATCCGTCGTACAGTGGTCCGTCATATCCAAGTTCACCTGTAGTAAAATTAGCCTGACCACTGCCCTGCGGCCAGTCTGCCAGTGCCATGCCGTAAAGACGTCGCTCGCTCCTCGCCCTCTTTTTTTTTACTATCAATGCAAAGAGAAACTATTTTGTCCCTCTCTGCGATTTTATTGGTTCTGTAAGAGCGGACCTGCCTGGTCACGGCACTACCAGGGCTACGTGATATAGAATAGCTTTAACACACGGCATACACAAGGATAGGTAGAGGCACAAAACATAACATTAAACCATTAATACTTAAGAGTTCATCCAGGAATTGTCGTCTGGGTCTATGATACTTTTGACAATAACTTTAGAATTGAAAATGATTTTACAAAATATTTGAAGGGGAGTTGTTGGTAATGTTCTGATCAACATTTCTCCTTCAAATATTTTGCCAATTATGCTAAAGCCTGTAAATTTTCATCAAAATTGTGAGGCTGGTTTTGGCCGCTGTGAGTATTAATGGGTTAAACAAGAAGCCGGTGGTCTACCTTAACCCTTATGCTGCAGGTGGCTTATTTGACCAATACAAAATGATACAAAAAACCTGAAAAATAACTGAAACCTTGGCATATGGTTACTCATCTGAGAGTACTCAGATGAGAGCTATCCAATGAATACCACATGAAAGGCTTCAATTGTTTTTCAAAAATGATTGTAGCCTCTTGCTTTGGATGAAGTTAGCCTTAGCATTGGAAAGGTTAACTATTTTTGTCAGACAGATAAGCTGGACTTTTTTAGCTGCAATACAATAGAGATTTTTTACTTTTAAAATAAAGAAAATATTGGGAAGGTGACATATGTACTCATATGTCATATTTCCAATTCACTTTATTCGCAACCATTTAAAGAAATCTCGGTGCCCGATGACAAAGTTTCTTTTCATGGGTAGACAACTAATAATCATGAATGCGGGAATGGACAGGATGGGACATAAGACAAACAATATAGCGAGGTAATTGCTGAGGGTTCTGGTGATCTATACAATACACAATACTGATACTAAACGGGAAAAACATTGTATAGAAAAAGTCAACGTGTCCACCCCCCCCCCACACTTCCTCAAACAAAGATGGGGTTTATAATAATTCTGGATTTCTCATTGTTTTGAGAAACTAGTCCTTACTGAATGCTGATTAACAACACGCAATTAAAGTTCAATGTATTGAAGAGCCTCACTGAACAATTCAACCCCATTCTAAATGGAGCAAAACAAAATCTATAAATTGCACTGAACTGCAATATAACTTAAGTAAAGGTTGTATTTAGACACTCATACACTCATTTTCTAAACTATACTAAAGAAAACAAAGTCCAAACAAAACCTTAATTTTGTTACCATTATTAGTACAGCTTCCTTATAGGACAAAATGTTGCTAGAAAAAAAAACATTAATAGAAATGTAACAACACATTTAAATCATTTCTTTTAATTTTACCCATTGATGCCTATCGTAGCCAAAAAAGGCCGGACCATTTTGTGGATATTTTTTTGACCAGAGTAGTTTTCAGAAAATATACAAAGGAGAAATATTGACAAGTATCCTACCCATGGCATGCTTTCAGGTATTTTTTGAAGTTACAGGCACCGACATAAGTACTAGCCCGCTTGCCCCCACAAGGATACTATTACACAATAGGAGTTTTAACGAAATATAGACTTAATATAATGATTTAATTTAAACAACAGCTTTTGTTCATAAGATTTTCAGATGGTCATACTGAGCCAGGTATCCAAATGGAAATGAATCAAAAAGAATAAATATCTTACTAATTGAAAACATTACTCTGTCATCATACTAGGGCTGTCACTGATATAAAGAAATATTTATCGATTCAATTAATTGACAAAATTATTACCGATATGCTACTTCGATTCGATTCAGCGAATCGAATTCAAAATGAATGAAAACCAGCAATGTGCTCAAGAGGAATGGTGGTGGTTTACATGTGGGGGCTATTTTTGGACCTATTGATCACAGCCCTAACACATACACATTCATCTGTGTGAATTTTGGGATAAATGGAATGGACGCACACATTTGCCTTGGGGAGTTAATGCTGTTCAAGCTGTGTTTTCCTGAAAAATAATTTATCTACCTAATTTGCATATGAATCAATATCTTGTACCTTTTTTTCGATATCGATAATCGATAAGGTTTTTTTATCGATTCATTGATACAGGCGGTATCAATGACAGCCCTACATCATACCAATATTGGTTTTACGAAAGTATGTATCAATGACATTACATAATGACACCAAATACTTTTCACAAAGGGTTAAGAAAAAACCTGCCTCCCTATTAGTACAAGCCCTTCTATAACAGGGTCAGGATATTATGCTGTCTGGTCTGCAGGCAGGAGTTGAAAATAAGGCCTAAAAAAGTTGTTTGTTTCCTGTAACCCTACCCTAACAAATTTTTATTCAAAAAAATCCCTACCCCAAAGCTTTTTCCGCCCTCCAAACTCCCAATCAACGTAAAATAATATAATTTTTTTATGGACCTACCTACCCTATTTTGGCCCGTTATAGGAAACAAACAATTTCTTTTTTAGGCCTAGCTTGCACTGCTATAGGTAAAACCCTTATATCTAACCCATTCATGCCTGTCACATCCAAAAATATTCAGATTATTTTGGTAATATATTTGTGACCGCAACTCTTTTTGGAAAATATCTGATGGAAAAAATGACAAACAGAACCCAATCCACAACTATCGTTCACATATTTTGCAAGAAAAAGAATCATTTCTCCAGAGCCATATACAATTTTCAGGCATGAATAGGTTTAAAGTTAATGGGTGCCACTTCTAATTCTCTACAAGGCAAAGTCTTAGCCGGAAAGACATCTGGGAATCATATGAACAGCCAAACCCTCAAAATAACCCTTTAGACAACCTATTTTAGGAGTTATGAATTTTAAAATGTCAATTGAAAGCATTTAATTGAATTTTCTTCACTTAAATATAATTCCCATAATATTGTGGAAGGCTATTATGCCTTACTTCAATAAGAAAATTCATGTTGATGGTTGTAATCCGAGTATATTGTGGTCTCCTTGAAAAATAGGATGCCCACAAATTTTACAATTGACAATTTTGGACACCCAGTTCTAAATCCTGGCTAAGATCTTGCTACAAAGGACATATCATAACGCAAAAATGCTGGCAGTGGTGAATTTCTGTGTCTTCAACATTCCTTACCTGTTCACATATTCCTTATACCTCAACATTATATGAAATATCAGACCAAAGCAGTTGGGTGTTCAGATGAAAACTTCACAAATTATTCACAATCTTCTTCAAACATTGTTCAAAAATGCTCTGGCAAAGATTGACCAAAATAGGCCGCTACAGGTAGAAATGGGTTAAGGAACATTTTTACCCTTGATATTGTATAGGAAATCTGGAAATAATTTCTGGAATTAACTTTGGAATGATTCATAAATTCATAATATATTTAAAGGATATAATTGTGGATTGGATTATGGTATACATTTCTTCTTCAAATATCATCTGAAGATAATTTCTAGAATTAACTTCTGAATTATTCATAAAATATCTAAAGGATATACTTGTGGATAGGATTGTGGTATTCATTTCTTCTTCAAATATCATCTGAAGATAGCTTTTACTAGAGATATCACCAAACTGTTCAGGCAGATCGGTGCAAAAGGCATGACTGGGTTGAGATCAGGGTCAGTCTTAGCCAGGATTTCAAAAATGCCTGTCCAAAACAGTAATTCCAAAATATTTGCACATCCAGATTTAGCTACCAATCTACTTCAAATCCTTATACCAACTACACTTAATAGCCTATTCTGTCAAAAAAGCCAATTCACACTTCAGCTATGTCCTGAAAGATGGTTTGTTAGGAAAATATTTGGTTATTACACCCAATAAGTCAAGATTGAAAATTCTTTATAGAAATTTTTGCAAGTACAAAAAGGAGGTTTTCAGGACACTGCCTGTCTAAAAGACAGGCAGGACAGGTCCTGGCTAAGTGCCTGGTTGAGATATTTCATGCTTGCAACCAGCTGATCACAAAGCCGTTCACGACGTTTCGGACGCAGCCTGCCGTGGCGTGCACGAAAGAGCTATCACGTGGCGCTCCATGACGTCCCAGCTTTCGCTCCTCTCGCTGCAGAGAGCGCACATGAACTCTCCTTCCTCCGTACTTATCGGCGCTGCGTGGTTCTTCGACACGTGAATGCGGAAATGGTCACCTCTAGTGAAGGTCTTGCTACAGGCGGAGCACTCGAAGCGACGGTTCGATCCATGTGACTCTCGATGACGAGTGCGGTTGCTGGGAGCGGAGAAAGTCTTATCACAAAATGGACACGGGTAGCGGCCATGCTCTTTGCTGCAATGATAATCGTATCGGGCGAACGTATCGTACCCTACATGACAAAATGTACAAGTATAGTTCTCGGTAGCACCACCAGATGGCGTGGTCGGGGATCGGCCTTTTGGGCTCTCGTTTTGCGTCAGCCGAGCAGCCAGAAGGGGCATGGCTGAGATATCAGTAGGGCTGTGGTCACTTCCATACATATCTGGCTCCTGTTTCACTACTTTCTCACTACTTTCACTTAAAGTCGGGGAATTCCTTTTTTTATGGTTTCCTTTGTCGTTCCAAGTTTCTTCTTGCTGGTTTTTCGACTCTTCCTCTTCATCCTCCTTCTCCGATCCTTCCTGAACTTTCTGGTTGGTTTCCGAGGAGTCAAGTTCGAGGTTTGATTCTGCGAAGTAGCGCAAAATGTTGTTCTGCGTGTGCGCCTCAAAGACGTGGTTCTGATACAGCAACTCGCTGGTGAAGCTCGCATCACAGCAGGTGATGACGTTTCCTTCGCCGTGTGTGCGGCAGTGATCGTAGAGCTGCTCACTATCGGGCAGAAAGTCCCCGCAAAACGGACAAGGCAGATCCGAGCTATCATCCTTAAAATGACAATTCTCATGAACAGACATCTCATCGAACGTCTCATGCACAACACCGCAAAAGATGCATTCAAATATGTCTGTTTCAACGAACCGGTGAGTTTCGAGATGTCTCATGTACACTGCTTCATCGTAATATACCTGGTCCATGCATTTGCGGCATTTGATGCCTTTTTTCCTTATATGGCAGAGAGCGTGTTTTTTGTAGCTTAGAGCTGTGCTGAAGGATTTGGAGCAACGGGAACAGATCAAAAGATGATGTAGGTAGTCCTCGGAATGCTGTTGTTGTTTGTGCGTCCACAACTCCTTCGAGGTCGGGTACGCCAAATTACAGGTTGTGCAAACGGAGACGTTAGAGATCACTTTACGGTGTACGCTCGCGATGTGCTTTCTGATATGCAAGATGCCGTCCCCACCCTCTCCACATATACCGCATTTCAGAGCCGTTGCCTTTTCGTGACGCAGGGAATGGTAGACAAGATAGTCCTTGCGTGCGAAGGTCATCTTACACACCGGACACGAGAATGGCTTCTGTCCAAGGTGCATCTTACGATGTCGCGTCAAGTTGTTTTTATGCGAGAAGGTTCTGAAGCAATAATCACATGTATAGCGCAAATGCATGCTGTAGTTATGACTACGTAGCTCGTTCACGCTTCCAAACGTCGTTCGACACTGACGGCAAACCGGTGCGCGTCCTGGCATCGTCTTGAGGGCAGTGCTTTGTGCATTTGTGCTATCTTCTAATGCTGTACTTTCGGCAGTCTCGGATTGTTCGTCCAGGACCATGTCTATGGGGCTCTTCTGAAAGGAGCCCGATGTGACAGTTCCAGAGTTACTCGAGTTACTATACAACGGTAAAGTGTGACTTTCAGGAGGAACAGGTTTTTCAAACATGTCATCATCTGAAGAAACTTCAACTGTTTCATCGTCGTTTTCGACATGCATGCTAGGTCGAATCCTTTTAACGTTGTCTGGTTTACGACTATTCTTTCTTTTCTGTGTCACGTAGCTAACTTCCGTCAGGGCGTTCTCCTGCTCTGTCACGCTTCGTGTACTAAACGTTGCTGGCGCTTGTCCATAGGACAACTGGCTGCTATGGCTGTACGCCTGCTGTTGTCTACCCCCCTGATGGGCTGGGGGCGCGTACCGATGTTTGGGGGTACTCTGAAGCAGACTCTGACTTGGAGGACGGAGTGTGGTCGATGTACTCCTCTCCTGAACGTACTCCTGAAAAGTCTTGCCACCAGGGGGCGATAGGATATCCGAGCTGCTGTGATAGTTATTGCTCTGCCCCGCGGCGACACTGGACGAGACTTCGCTTTGGTAGCTACTCTGTGGGGGGTACGTGTACTGATAGCTACTGCTCTTTGGTTGGCTAGAGGTGCTCTGTAGTAGCGTGGAACTGGTCAATGTCTCGTGCACCTTGACCACGATCTGTTTGTCGTCGTCGCCCGTGGAGACGCAGATGATTCCGTCCACATCTAAGCGAGAACCGTAACTGACGTTCTCCAGGCATAGCTTCAGGAGCGACTGTTGGATGAGCGTACGGAGATCTGCCTGTTGGTTGCGCCAGTAAGCCATCTTGGCATTTCACCTACAAGGAATGAGTAGAGAACATGTAGTAAATTATAAATAAGGTTAAAATTTCCATGTTAGAAAATGAAATCTTACTTTTTTCAATTCAATTCTGACATCATTCATTAATTTGATAAATTAATTGTATTGCATTGTATATTTATTGACTGTTCATCCAAGGGCACAAGATATACATACATATGATAGAGAAAAACAAACAAACAGAAATAGGAAGCATACCCAAAAGAATGCAAAACGATAAATAAATCAATGATTAGCAATATTAACTGCGCAACTTGAAGTGATACTATTTTGATTAATACTCCTTGTAGGGGAGTATTACCTGGAGTCCCAGACAAATACATGTACAAGAACCAGGGTTCGACATTCCCAGGGGTAGATTTTGCTGTGGGCCCCTAGATTTTTCAGACTAGGGGCCCAAAACAGCATGTATATTAACCAGAAATCCTGTTTTTGACCATTATTTTTTATCCAAAGGCTTTTCAGGCCCCTAGCCTAAAATCTAAGTGTCAGAGCCTGAGAACCAAACCAAGATAACAAGATTGAGATAAAACAAAACAAGCATGAGAAAAAAGTGTTTTTTTTGCAGGATTTCTATACCATTAAAAGATTATACAGGAGTAAAAACCTAATGAAAAGATGAACATTTGTTTAAACCATGTAGTCATTTAAAAAACAATCGATTAACCCTTTAGAAAATATGGTGCATGGACAGTCTGACCCATATGGCAATACTTGATAACAAAGCAATAATCTTAGAAATATTTGATTGAAAGTCGTAACCCTACCCTGCATCATGGTGCATGTGGGGTAGTCAAAGTATAATACTATCGAAATTCCCAGGGATGAACGTTTTGTCCAACAATTACCTGCAATTTTTGGTGACTGTGGTTCGATAATAGCTATGAATATTGTCACCTGGTGGCACTACTGTATAAGCCCATATTGCTATAGTTAAGACCAATTCAGAGACAGCATCACTAAATGGAGTTCACTGGTTTTTGAATACAATTTGTATCAAAAAAATTCAAGTAATATATCTGATAGGCTCAAAATTGGTCATGTTTTGCGAAAACTTTCCTGTTAAACAGTGCTTTCATTTTTTGGTTCGTCGCACGTTTTGAAGCCCCTGTTGCACGCTGGTGCGACAATGCGACAGTTGGACACCCCTGATATTCCTACTAGGTAAGCTCAGCTGTGCTCAGCAGTAGGTAGGGCAGGGATGCTCATTGCTATCCTGGCTGGCACTGGCAACGTCAGATTGTGTACCCAACAACGTCATATTCATTAAGCACTTTTAGATGTGGATGAATGGAAAGATATAATTCATTAAATTATATGTGAGAAACCTACACAGTTTCTAGCTGAGAAACAGGTAGATTTCTCTAGACCATTAGGCCTAAAAAAAAAGTTGTTTGTTTCCTGTAACCCTACCCTAACAAGTTTTTATTCAAAAGAATCCCTACCCTAAAATTTTTTTTGCCTTCCCAAATCCCAATCAACATAAAACATACATAAAACACACATTTTTGACCAAAAAAATAATGCAAAAAAAATTTTTTTTGCCGACCTACCTACCCTATTTTTTCCCGGACCGTTACAGGAAACAAACAATTTCTTTTTTTAGGCCTTACATGGATTTCTGTTACCAGGCACCAAGTGGTCAAAACAGGTCAAGTTTGTCTGAGTGAACAAATTAGTTTACGTTTATCTCACCAGGTGAATGGGCAACTCAGTATGATCGAAACCACTAGAGAGGGGAGGACCGTATGATATGGTGCCATCTATGGGCCTGAGCTTATACTACGCCACATTGTAAAAATGGTCACTGAGGAATGTCATTTATCAGGGATTAGGGCCCGGTTTAACATAGGCTTTTAAGGCTTAACTTAATTGGCTCAGTGAGGTAGATCCCATAAAGGAATGGTTTGGATGGGGAGGATTATCATACAATCACATAAGCCCCAGTGTGCAGCAGCGCAGCAACCATAATACGACTGGGTGTTCAGCACCTACATGGGCCCCACAGGGTATAAATGATTGCTGCACTAAGTTGTTGAGAAGCAGGCATAGTGGAATAGTGGATGGCCATAGGCAGGGTTAAAATGCTATTCTGGCACATTCAATCTGCACTTTGCAAGTCTTTGGCTATAAATATTTAGGAAGTCATGCATAAATCTAGGAATTGTTTATTAAATCTGATATTAAATGTCATTTACAAAAATTCCCCTTCAAATATTTTCAAAATTCTGCTTTATTGAAGGAGGTTTTGTCAAAACTGTCAGATTTCCAAATCTGACACTTCGGGATACAAAGCGACCAATGGTGATGATCGTCTGACAGGTGCCGCCTGATGCATCCATTTCCCCCTATTTTCGCTCATAAACAAACCATGTGGACCGTTAGCAACCGGTTTTGGTGCGGTCCGAGCGAATGACAGCTTTCAGAACGCCGCGAAAGTGGCGAAAATCGTCTACCGGATTGACGCGACAGTGTCATTTTGAAAATCCAAGATGGAGGATCGCTTCCAGGATTGCCATTATCCCCAAGCGATCCTGACCTCGAAAACCACGCACCGGAACATGGTTTAAAACACATGCAATGTGTCGGCGTGCAAAGTGTCAGCCTTAGACCACCTACCTTTGGTCAGTATGCGATTTTGGCCGCTGATTTAGCGAGATCCAGAATAGCACACCTGAAGACGTTAAGGTGCTACAAAGGCTAGAGCGGTTCCTTGCAGGATACGTGTGATCCTGCGGAAGAACCCGGATGGACTAGAAATCCGGCGGGCTTATTAGTCTCCGTGCCCGACGACAGATGGCGCCACTAGATACCAAATATTCACAGGCACTGCCGCGTGTGAGCGAAACCGACTGAGCGATGCTTGGGCCATGTCATTTTATAAAAGCGAATGAAATCGATATTTAAAATTAAAATAATGATAATAATAATAATAAAAATATAATAGCAATAATAATAATGATGATAATAATAATAATAATGAAAGTAAGTAAGTAAGTAAGTAAGTATTTATTGACTATATCTTTGATATAAAATATACAGCAATACTTTTCATGAAAATAATAATGAAAAAGGTGATGATGATAATATATATAATGACGATAACAACAACAATAATAATAATAATGATAATAACAATAAAAAATAATGAAATGATAATGATGATAATAATATGAAGAAGCATGGCTTCGACGACGAGCGAAGCTCTTAACAATAACATAGCTGCAATTTTCTACCCGTAGTGCCAGCATGACCCGGGGGCGGGGGGGGGGGGCACTTGGTATTTAGGGGGGTATATTAACGCTAGTTATCAACATTTTAAAATACCCCTAATGCCAAAACCTCTGATTTCTGGCCAAAAAAGAACCCTTAAAAAAACAAAAACGCTGACTTTTTCCAGTATAAAAACACCTTCTTTTATCAAAACAATGACATTGGATGAACGGCAACACGTATTTTAACTTCAGATTTTATAATCCTCTGCCTGTTCCGTTTGCGGCAGCAGACTCGGAAGCCCACGTAACTCGGCGTCCAGAGCCTCATATATTTCGTGGATTGTTAGGGGATTTTCACCCCCCATACTTCCTACCTGGTTACAAAAAAATACCTTTTTTATACAAAATCGCGGACATTAAGAGGTCTTAAAAAAGAGCCCTTCTTCCGCGAAATACGTAAGGCGGGTGCGGCCCCCCGCTGTACCTGAGATCCCCACAATACCCCCCCCCCCCCCCCCCCCCCCCCACGCAGCATGTATTGCGAACTATGTAGTTAATGATGCTTTTGATTGAAATATTTTATCAAAATTGTCCGGCTCACTGCTGTGTACCGGGACCACTTTAAAACCACAGAAACAGCTTCTCACTGAACATAGTGTGTTTTCCAAGCCTATGTATTTTCATAGCAATGCGCTATAATGACATGTTATTCGTGGTGTTTGTACAACCGGGCACTGACAGACGTCTTGTCGATTGGTTCAGGAATGTAATATCTGTACAGGCTTTTAGAACACATTGGTTGATATTGGTGCACCAGGGGTGGTTCCAGGTTTTGTGTTTGGAGGGGTAGTTCTTCGTGAGTGGGTTCTTTTTCTTTACAGAGAATTCGATTAGCCTCAATCACTCGAGGAAATAACTAAAGATTAATGACAATCCTCATCAAATATCAATAGTTTGTATCATAAAGGAGGTGATTCGAACCCCCTCGAACACCCTGTGTGTCCGTATTTTGGCACGGGCCAGTGTCTCGTTCTGAGAAAGACAGTTTTACCTCTGTAGACTATTGTGATTCCGGGTGAATGGATTAAGCTGAACTTTTAAACAGATTTGGTTAGAATTTTGCCCACCGCTCAGAGTTAAAAGAAACTTTCTTTAAGTATCAGACAGTAATTTTAATGATGAAATCAGGTTCATTTTTTTGAAAGAGGTGTATTTAGTCAATGAAATAGCCAAATACAAAGATGGCCTGACAAATTCTATTCAACACAGGATATTGATTCCTGCCTGCACTCAGTGGCCCCATGGTTGCTACCACATCAACCAACAATCCACTGAAATCAAAAAAGGTTCACTGAAAAAGTTCATTGTTGCAGGTCCTCTGGTTTATTCGCCACCCAGTTCTCCAGCGCTAACTTAATCCCTATAACACAGACAGTGCTGAGATGCAGCGAGCAAACAATGAGAATTCCTTAGACCACTCGGCCAACAGGACAGGTCTTCAGTGCTGAGAGGCAGCGAGCAGTCAGTGACTATTCGTTGACCACTCGGCTATCAGGGCAGGTCCTCAATGCTGAGAGACAAATGGTAATCAGTGACAGTTCCTTAGACACTCGGCTATCATGATCAGGGCAGGCCCACAGTGGTGAGAGACAACACACAACTAGTGACAATTCATGAGACCACTCGACCATCAGGGCAGGCCCTCAGTGATGCGAGACAACAAGCAACCAGTGACAATTCGGGAATTCCCTTGGAAATCAGGACAGGCCTTCAGTGCTGAGAGGCAGCGAGCAGTCAGTGACAATTCTTAGAGCACTCGGCCATCAGGACAGGCCCTCAGTGCTGAGAGACAGCGAGCAGTCAGTGACAGTTCATTAGACCACTCGGCTATAGGGGTAAAGGTATTCGGTTTATAGTCTTGTGTCCACCGAAGTGCTCACACGATCAGGGTATATCCTAAGCAATGTCAAGAAAAACAGTGATAACATGTTGCTTTATAGTAATATGTCGGCATGGTTCTTCATGAATGTTTTTTTTACAGAGAATTGGATTTACCTCAATCACACGAGACAAAAACTAAAGAAAAATGACAATCATTTTCGAAAATTAACAGTTTGAATTAGAAAGGAGGTGATTCGAACCATTCGAATCCCTTTTGTATCAATAACTTAGCAGAGAAAGTTTTGTTGACTATTGTGATTCCGGGTGAATGGAGAGAACTGACCTTTTAATAGTCCGGTCGGTCAATTGGTTATTGACTTGTACACACCGCTGCAACTTCTGAATGCTAAGCAAAAGAATCAT
>OZ012690.1:3794290-3855711 GCA_963942565.1 Maea johnstoni | reverse complement strand
CCGTCTAAACCCTGTCATGTTGGTATTCATTGGATAGCTCTCGCCTGAGTACTCTCAGAGGAGTACCCGTATGCCAGTGTTTCAGTAATTTTCAGGGTTTTGCATCATTTTGTATCGGCCAAATTAGCCACCAGCAGCATAAGGGTTAATGCTTTCAAATGGGAATAAACAACACAGGAAAAAACAATACAGTACATGTCCGTACTCAATAAACACGGAGAAATCTACATAAAACAAGAAAAATAGAAACAGAAAAAAACATATGTCCTATCTTCGGAAAAATTAGCAACGGAAACACCCAAAAATGAAAATTAGGGAAATTGTTGCACGAAAAGATTAGCCATTCTGCAATAGTATTGGCCGGAACATGATAGTAATAATTACAGCATAATCAACTGGACATTATGACATCTAAACATCTATAGCATACCGACCATATTACGAATACCTAGTGCATAGCTATTCATACCTAATACCTAATGCCCACTGTAAATGTACAAATATGTGGTACAATGCCTATCAAGATATCAATAATCTCGAAAATTGCAACGAAAAACTAAGGACTTTTGATCAAAATATCACCAAAATGACCACTACCTGGTATACGCCTGGTAGTGATAAAACAAATATGACACCCCAGTGTGGGTAACATGATGGAATGGATCCCCTCGGAAGGATGGTTTAAACCATCCTTCTCAATAATCCATTCCATCATGATACCCACATTGGGATGCCATAAATGTATATTATTATACCTCCCGTGAAGATTCTTGATTCTGGTTGGTCAAGGGCCATGGATTAATCGTCATGTTTTCCTCACTCCTTAGCGACAGGGGTTTGTCCTTAACAGGTTATGGGCTATTCAAATAACCCATAGCAAAAGCTATGGGCTATTTGATTAGTTACCGCTATCCCGAAGAATAATCACAAACACCCATAGAGTTTGCCGAGTGACCTACCGGTGAAACTAGGCAGGCGACGAGTATTAATCCAAAATCTCTGGTGTTTGTAATTTTTCCCCCTTTTGTGTTTTGTATTCTGTATTTTGTTCAGTATGATAAAACAGATATGACATCCTTGCGGGGTGTCCACCAGGAATAACTTCCCCGGGAGAGGATTGTCGCTCTATGTCATATTTGCATAACATATTACGACGAGAGCTGGGCCCTTGAGGTACATGTACAGGAAACGTATGCCTTTTCGAAACAGGAAATGTAGCATTCGAAGCGATTGTGTGCTAACCTAGGTCAGAGAAGCCCTCTAAAACATAATGATTTGTGCAGCGGAAAAATATTCTTACCAAATAGATTGCTTGTCGAAATGTGTCATAAATAAACAATAACTTCACACAGTACGTAGCTGTACCTAAACAATCATACGTAATGGTAAAAACCCGAGTTCACAATATCTGGGGAATTGGAGCATGTGTAACGCGCTCTGGCTTATTAGAAGGGCAGGAAATTGGACTGTCTGTTTGAATGTAAATATGACCGATGGGAAGACATGTTAAACAGATTACCTCATAATTATCAAGAAAGACTCATTTATGTACGTTTTGTCGCGTAGATTTGTGCACACTGATGATAAACAGACGTGGAAAAGTGTTACTGAAAAGGACTCTCTCTCTCTCTCTCTCTCTCTCTCTCTCTCTCTCTCTCTCTCTCTCTCTCTCTATATATAGTATATATATATATATATATATATATATATATATATATATATATATATAATATATATATATATATATATATATATATATATATATATATATATATACGTGTGTGTGTGGATGCTCTATGTGTTTGCGGGACAGAGGAAGACCAGCTGTTTGTGTGTGCATGTGTGTGTGCGTCTTGCCTTTAAAAGCAAGCGACGGGCCAAAGGGGTCATGTATGTAGAGGAACCGGAAGGATGGAACAATGTACGGTAATTAATAAAGATCTTAAAGGGGAACTAAAGGCTCACATACATGTTAGCTTATATGAAAGTAATACACTTCAAGAATAGGATGCTGTCCTCCTGTTTCTCTTAGTGATCCCATGAGGGGAGAATTTAGCGTATTGCCTCCAGCCTCAGCCAGCCCCTAGCAGCCCCTGGTAGCAGCCATGTTGTTCAACTGCTATCAGCTGTGACTCAATTGGGTGGCGGCCCACTTCCTGTCCCCTAGCTCTGAGCAGTGTATCATAGACTGTTGTGCTCTACACACCAACTCTCTTCAACGTTGCATACAAACTTGTATGAGTATCAAACAGGTAAATGGTAAAATCATGAGCAGCAATTGGCTGTACAAAAAGACAGGGTAGTAGAATTATATTTCATATATTTCATGTTGGTAAAGTCAGACAAAAACAGTGGCTAGCATCACTGAATTCCTGTCCTGAAGCATGTAATTTTATGTTCAGACCACTTCGCTCATGCGTTTTATACCAGGAATCATAAATGCAGTCAGGATTACTCAACAGGATGGTGCTGTGCCATTCAGTGTTTTTGTTTTCAACCCTTCTGTATCAACTGCTACAAAGCAAGCACAGAGAGACAGCTATCAGTTAAGTTTATTAGCATACAATTCTAGGTACCTAAACATGGTCATCAGTAATCTATACAATTGAAAATAGACTGTTTAGGATTGTGTTGGTTGTCTTACAACTTGGGTTTTGTTTAATATCTAGGTCCCTTTGGCAACAACAAAAGGAAGTAACAACTCCTTAAAGGAAAAGGATAAACAAAGGGTTAATTATAACCTTGTGGCATTACACATCTAGATCCCAGGACACAGAAGTTAGTCAACGCAGGCAATAGCTATCAGTACTTGGAACAGAAATCATTTCCTTTAGTATTTGTGTTGGTTACATGAAAGAAAACAGTTTTTGTGAACAGCTAGCTTCAAGTAAATTCAAATACTGAAAATCTGGATGATTGGTGATGTACATACTAGTATTGTTTTTTATTCAACCCTTCCTTCATAGTCACACAGGTATCCAATTTATTTGCATTTGACAGATGTTGAGCTATGTTAATGAATTTTCAAATAACCTTATGATTTGCTGTCCCCCAAGTTCCCCTTTTATAAGTAATCCTGACTGTTTGTGATTCCTTACATGATACGGATCAGGGAAGTGGTCTGAACATAGAACTGCATACTTCAAGACAGGTGGATTTACAAGTTTCAGTGATGCTAGCCACTGTTTTTGACTGAATTTACCAACAGGAAATATATGAAAAATAAGTCTACCACCCTGTCTTTTTGTACAGCCAATTGTTGCCCATGATTTTACCATATACCAGTTTGATACTCTTACAAGTTTGTATGCAACTTTCGAAGAGAGTTGGTGTGTAGAGCACAACAGTATATGATACACTGCTCAGAGCTAGGGGACAAGAAGTGGGCTGCCACCCAATTGAGTCACAGCTGATAGCGGTTGAACAACATGGTTGCTACCAGGGGCTGCTAGGGGCTGGCTGAGGCTGGAGGCAATACGCTAAATTCTCCCCTCATGGGATCACTAAGAGAAAAAGGAGGACAGCATCCTATTCTTGAAGTGTATTACTTTCATATAAGCTAACATGTATGTGAGCCTTTAGTTCCCCTTTAAAAAGACAGGTGCTGCGCATGAGAGTAAAGGGAAATGCGAGATTAAAGGACTATAGACAGGTGGTGCCCTTCCTGTACACTACATTTCAATCGAATGTACCTATATGCTCATCAAATCATAATTTTTTTTTTATCAAGTCATAAACTTGGGAACATCCGCTTTTCACGATTCAAGATATGTTTGATCAAATCAGCAAAATGTCCGGATCTACGATGGTGCAGGTGTGAACGGCAGATTTTTTTTATGAATATTCATAAATGAATAATGAATAGTCGTAATTCATCTATGAATATTCAAAATTAAGTATGAATATTCAAAAATGTCTTTTTTGTCCACTTTTACTTGCCATATTTGTCACCACAGACCATTAAATTCATATAATCAGTGCTCCCTTGGAAGTGGGGACAGATAACCAGTTTGCAAAAAAATGGGTGACAAAGTATTTAAAAGATTTTGCAGTCGCCTTTCCAAAAACAGTGGAAAAAACGAATTTTTTTCTGGTGTTTTTGGAAAACGGTTGAAAAAAAATCATTTTTCCCTGTCGTTTTCCAGAAAAACAGCAGATTGTTTTCTGCCGTTCACACCTGCACCATCGTACAGATCTGTGTGTGTCAAGCCTTAAATAAAGATATTTGTACAAAACGAGCAATCAATACCCAAGGCCAATTGAATAAACACTTTAAATCAGAGTTATTTTTCATTCACATAACTAAAGGTAGTCCTACAATCAACATACGATAGACGTATTAAGGTCTGCACGTCCTTTCCCATAGATTTTCGATAAGATCGATAAACCATCAAATGTATCCCGACTAAGCAAAGTGAACCTATTAAAGGTTTTCGTTGACGTAAACTGTTCAAACTGGTAGGCCATTGTATTTGATACAATAACAATAGACAGTCGATGCGTGGAGTACTTCTCGAGTGGGGATGTAAATTACTGCTATGGCTGTCTGCACTAAGTCCATAATGTTCAAGTATGGCAGTCAATACTTACCATCATTCACAAATACTGTGATGGTATTTGCAATTGATATCCGCGCGGGTTTTTTGCCTAAGATTCAATCGGATCTCAGGTAAACATGAAAGGATTCGAATAATTGGAATGGTAACGGAACCCGGAAACTAATATTTGCACTGGGTACCTAGCTGTAGTCGACCACTACACGTTCCCGCAATATCAACATGGTATACCTGCTTTAGAATTTACGAAAGAAAATCAGAAGCACACTTGCAAAATATATTTGTAAGATGATTGTTATTTTTCACTCTCGAAACTTTCTTCTTAAAGCATGTATTCATGAACTATTCAAGGGAATCCTGCATGGTGAGTTTTGATTAAAAATTTGCCTTTTAGACTATTTTCAAAAAGATAATACACCACACACCCACAAAGACTGTCAAACATACATACATACATACATACACACAGACAGACAGACACATACATACGCACAAACGTGTGTATGTGTATATATATATATATATATATATATATATATATATATATATAATATATATATATATATATATATATATATATATATATATATATATATGTATATATATATTTATATATATATATATATATATATATATATATATATATATATATATATATATATATATATATATATATATACATGTATATATATATATATATATATGTATATATATATATATATATATATATATATATATATATATATATATATATATATATATATATATATATATATAATATATATATATATATATATATTAGTATATATGGCCCATTCGTTCCACCCTTTATCAGTCGATACAAACTTAAATGGGTCAAACTCAACATAACCCTTACATGCAAAGAGTTCTCAGTGAAAGAATGAAATAGATCTATGGTACTTCTGACAACAACTTGGAAACAAAACTATTCGATATATAATACTGGGAAAGTTGTAGGTTGGGAATTTAGTGCATATTACTCCTTGAAAAATTTTACAGGAGATGCTTTCATCAAAGACACAGCCATTGTTATAGCAGGCCTATATATATATATATATATATATATATATATATATATATATATATATATATATATATTATATATATATATATATATATATATATATATATATATATATATATATATATATATATATATATATATATATGTAATATATATATATATATATATATATATATATGTATATATATATATATATATATACATATATATATATATGTATATATATATATATATATAAATATATATATATATATATATATATATATATATATATATATATATATATATATATATATATATGTATATATATATGTAATATTATAATATATATATGTATATATGTATATATATACATATGTATATATATATATATATATATATATATATATATGCTCTACGGACATGGATGGGTTAAGCTCCCAATGTTGTCGACAGATACTACTAGAACTGCACCGATGCTCGGCCGTGCTTTAGATTCGTTGTTTTAAATGATTTACACGATACTAGTATAGTGATGTGTCACTCATTGGTTACTCGGGGAATGGCGGTAGGGGCCTATATTAAATTAAATCATTAACCCTTATGCTGCTGGTAACTAATTTGACCGTTACAAAATCATGCAAACAACCTGAAAATTGCTAATATCCTGGCATATGGGTACTCATCTGAGAGTATTCAGTGAGAATGAATACCAGCATGGCAGGGTTTAGACGGTTCTGAGAAATCGTTGCATCCATGTGCTTAGGACGAAAGTAGCTGTAGCATTGGGAGGGTTAACCCATGGATGGTCGCAGCGGCCTAAAGCGACGTGACAAAGCATTGTTGGGAATTGTTCAAAGGATAAACACGCACAATTTCGATATTACGATATTTTACACTTGGTTCTGTAACAATATGGTGATAATCCATTCACACTAGTTATTTTGGATAGAGGAAAAAACTAATGACATTTGTCAAAACCATGCTGCCACTTTCAATTGTGTAAACTTGTGAAAGTTGACTTGTTTGGTATAGTTCCTCAATATTGATTTTGACCGGCATTGTTATTTGATTTTGTCATTGTATTGTATTGTATATTTATTGACTGTAAAGTGCATTTACAAAATGATACTCATACAAAACAAGGGAAATGTGAAAACAGAAGACTAGAATACATACAATACATACAACGAGTAGATAGGAGAATTTAAATATAAACAAAATGAACCAAATATAGGGTTTCTCTACCATTGCAGATGTTTATCTATTCCTTTAAAGTGGAATAGATCGCTCAATCTTTACGATTATACTAATACCATGGTGTGATTAGAATCAACCTGGTGCTCAAACTAAAACAGGGGATTTAACTTTGTTTTATCTTTCGGTTAGTAATTGTCAATTCCAAAATATAGACAAACCAATTGATAACATATACTATTTTTCCCAGTGTTGTTCATTCCATTTTGAAAGCATTCGGGAAAAAACGGGAAAATAAAACTCACGAAAAAATTAGCTATTCTACAGTATTGAAAACATGCTCAAATATTATCATTCGATAGACAGTAGGGGATCCACCGTTGCCTAGTGGTTACGATGCCTGGTTACCAAGCGCGAGTTCGCAGGTACGAGTCTCCCCTGGATCCCCACAAGCGGGTTGGCCTGGTCGCTATATAAATGTGCGGCGTTGCAGAAGGCTGCAACTGAGAGACCCCTTGTTCATGAAGAGACGGGAATTTCTTCTCGGTTCCGGGTTTCTATCTCGTCGCGATATGACCTAAGCTGTTGAAAGCAACATTAAAAAGCAATACCTTCCTTTTGTACTTCTTCGATAGAAAGCTTCGACCATTCAGTGCCGACATTTAATTCCTGCACGAAATGCGCGGGCAGCATTGGCATAATACGACCGCACGCCTGCTTGGCACCCAATTTCCTTGGCATAGATGCATGGATGACCTCATAACTGAATTTAGCTTTTATTCGCAAGCTACGTGGGCCATTGATGTGATTGTCCTATCTTTTGACACGTTATCCATGGGTGCCTGAACAACCAGGCACTGGTAGACGTCCGGTCGACTGGTGCTGGAATTAAATGTCTGAACTGTAAATTGCATTGCTTTAGAGCATTATTGAGTAACTGTTCAAATTAGATACAACAGCCATTGTCTTTTCTAGAGGTGCTGAATATAGAAGGATTCCACCGTATGAAGCATCTGTGAAAGTTGCCAGTCAGGTGGGGATAGACGGCGTTTTCCCCCGGTTTCTCGTGCATTGATTTTCAACTTGCTAGTCGTGAATTAGCCGCAACATGGCAGAAAAGTGACGATAAACGAAATTCCAATATCGTTAAAGAATGATAGAACAATGTTTGTGAACGGTATCCATTACAATCATACGGGCAATTGAATTGATTTGTGCGAGGGATTTAGATACACCTCCAAATGCTTCCCATCAGAAAAAATAAGAACTATTTTTATGCAAACTAAAATAAGATACAAATGATGTAAAAGCAGTCTTCCCAAATGAAATACGTGAGACTGTTCTATAGTGGCTGGGAAAGAAACCCATACTACTGCTTGGACCATATCTTAGATAAATAAAAAAATAAGTGGATATGAAACCAGCCGGTCAACCTGAACAGGCTAGCCTCAACCAACAGCCCATAAGGCGTGCTCTGCGAATGTTCAGAAGATACTGTTGCACAGGTTTCTATGTAATGTGAATGATACGAGAGCCCTGATTGGTCCTTGTTCCCTCATGACATCGCGCTGATGCCAGATCAGAAACCCCTATCGTGTCCAGCCCTTCACTATAGCGCATACAGTCAATGGTCTCTTGCTACACATCCAATGTTTTCTTTATCTAAGGACCGTATTCATAATTTGACAGCATGCATGTTTTTCGGAGATTCATAGTCGATAACTGCTGTTTTATCGCCATGCATTTCCTCGCATTATGCAAATAGAGACTAATTGAATTGCTATAGGGCAATAAAATCATAGGCAGCATGCTGGCAATGAGGGAAGAAAATGCCATGTTAGCAAAGGCGTGTTTAACCCTTATGCTGCTGGTGGCTAATTTGGTCAATACAAAATTATGCAAAAACCATGAAAAATGACTGAAACAGTGGCATATGGGTACTCATCTGAGAGTACTCAAAGAAAGCTATCCAATGAATACCAACATGACATGTTTTAGATGGTTTTCAGAAATCTTTGCATCGTTGTGCTTTGGACGAAAGTATCCTCAGCATTGGAAGAGTTAACATGCCACATTGGCCAGGCTAGGTTTGGATTCACGAAATCATTGATAATGGAACGACTTTCCCCATTCATCTATCAATTAAGTATACTGCATTTCTTATTATTTCAAACTTTATTAATTAGACCAGGCAGATTAAAATATCCGATGTCATCAGATGAATCTTAGGATGTACCCCAATTTCAGACAGGAAACTAAATTTCATTAAAGTTATATTAGTGAATACTTGTTAAAGAAGTGCTACGATATCTGCTGTTGAAAATGGTAATGATAGTAACTGTCCAGTATTCATTAAAAATATATTATCAGCCGTTTGGTATCGAGGGGGGTGAACTGGTACCCTTTACAGGCAACTCTGCTTAATCCGGACTGATGTGGACCCTAAATTTCTGTCCGGATTAGACAAAATCCGGATTATGCGTATAGGAATTATATGTATAGGAAGAGCCTGGGACCTTCCAATCTGTCCGGTTTAGACGAAAATCCGGATTACACATGTCCGGATTAAGCAGAGTTGCATGTACATGTTTGACGTACATGTACACAACAAACGTTTTGGATACATCACTACAATTTACAGCACGCCTCAAAATATCACAATTAATGGTCGAAATAGAAAACACCATATCCTCGTATGCTTTTCATCCTTAATCGCGTTACAATATACACAAAACTATTTCATTAATACCATGCTTGTACATATTTAATAAAAGATGTTCAAACAGGAGTGTTTTCGTTGGCGAAACATAAAATGCCATTTCAATCGATTTTGATTATGCTTCCACGTGTTTCATCATTTTATCCGAACAAAGATGGCAGTTTTCATTATAATTCAATAAATGTGTGTGCTGTTGCCTTGCAATTTGCTCTGGGATGCAGGCATCTGGTAATAACTAGAACGTTGCAAATGTGCTGAGATTTATATGTGCGTAGAACATACCTAGAACGCATTGTCGTTTCAAACGAAAATTGCCTAACTACATAAGGTATTGTATGAAAACTATTTATTTCATTTTGTTTTATTTCATTTCATTTCATTTTATCTCATTTAATTTTATCTTATCTTATTTTATTTTTCAAAAATTCAATTTTATCTTATTTCATTTTATCTCATTTCATTCTACTTTATTTTATTTATTTCATTTCATTTCATTTTATTTTATTTTATATTATTTTATATAAAAGGGGGAAAACTGTACTCCCACACCGAAAACAAAATAGGTATATATTACTGCTCAATTTATATTTGTATTTGTATGTTTATTAACTGTTCCTGATGAAGGTACAACATCATACTAGACACCTCGTCTTTTCTCATATAATATTTATATAACATAGGAGCAAAATACAAAAAATGCAAAAGGGACAAACAATATTATACATTATCATAATAGCACACTCAATACGTACTTGAACATTACATTTTCTAAGTGCTGGAGAGATGTGCTCTATCTAAGATAAAAAATCATAATCTACATTAGTATGAAAAGCAGCAGCATTAAAAATTAATATAACGATAACCAATTCAATGCACTAATACTTAAACATCATTATTTAACAACACGTAGACAATGTGCATAAACCCATTTTATATTACTAATACATAGAACATAGTCAACTCTATAAAATAGCCATTAAGACCAAGCCAGGAAGCTGTGTAGGAAAACACTAAAACTCAGGAGGTCTAATGTATTCTGCAGCCATAGTTGGCAGGCTGGATGATGTTTGACATATCCAACACAGCAACATGGCTTCATCTTATCTCTTTCTTTCTTGTTAACGCGGAAAAGCCTTAAAGGGGAACATGGGGAAGAGCAAATCTTAGGTTTATATGAAAGTTCATGAACATTGCTCAACATCTGTCATATACAGGGAAGCCCTAGAGCTCCACACAAAGAGAAATATAAAATTGCAATTAGTGAATAGCACCTCCTCTGAGTCAGGGCCTCCGCCATTGTGAAAGTAGGTCATCACTCACAGCTGTGGTCAGTGCCATTGGGTGGCAAAGGAGCTTAGTGGTGTAAAGGATAAGCACAGAGGTAGGGGACAGGAAGTGATCTCTGCCACCCAATTGAAAAACATGGCCGCAGTCAGTGGCTGGGCAGGATGATGCCAATATGCAAAAAAAATCTCCCCTCATGGGATCACTGAGAGAAAAAGACGGGCAGCATCCTGTTCTTGTGGTGTATTACTTTTATATAAGCTGATATGGATGTGAGCCTTTAGGGCCCCTATTTAAGAAAACCAAACCAAATCAACCGTTGTTAATTGTGTTTGTATGATGACAGCCTCTTATGATGTCTTATAAGATTAAAGTAAGACGATGGAAGAGTGCCTCCACACAAAAACCATTGACATTTGGATTTAGTTTGGTTTGCATTAAAGCTTTTCGTCGTCTACAAGAGCTAGAAAGCCGCTACTGGGGTATAATTCCCTTCCCTTAGCGAAGTCCATAGTAATCTCAAAACGCCACATATGTATAGGGCGACCACGGATAGACATTAAAGGCGAATTTACTTTTTAGTCGATTAACTTTTTCACAGTCTCCTTTTAGCCTCGTAGTTTAACTTATTTCTCTTGTCCTATCATATTTACTCTTATTTATCATTTTGATATTCTGCACGTTTTGAAGTGAATGATTTATTTTCAAGTTAAGGTGAAATCTTTTTAGATGGAAAATATGTTGAACAATTCATAACATACTCACGTTTGAACAGGAAATCAGTTGAGAGAAATAATCGATTTTGACAAAATCTTTTTTCAGTTGATAACCTATGTTTCATGAAGTCATCATTTGTATGCTATAACTTTTTGATCGCCGGTAAAATCATGCTGCAAGAAATTAGTTGTCAAAAATCTCAGAGAAACTATTAGCATATCTCTTTGCAGAGAAATAGAGCACCTGATTGCTTGATAATTTCTGCTAGTTTTTGCGTTTTTAGTGTTTGCTTTTTGTTGTTGTTGCTTTTTCCAAAGTATTGTTATGGTAGAAATTATGTTCAGCTTTAATCTGCATAGCTTATAAAAGACATTCTTTTTCTTTGTAGGTCTTTTCAGTGTTAATATTCGGGTTCCACCTGGGCCGGAGTATCGACAGTTTAACGAACAAGTCATCAAGCGCATGTTCGATCCGCCATTCAACTATAACATGACGGCGCATGGATATTACCCAGATGTTCATGCGGGGATGCTGCACGACGCTATGCTTCTGTATGCCTACGCCTTGAACAAGACCCTGGAGGAGGGTGGGAGTGAGTTTGACGGAATAGCCATTGCAAAAAACATGTTAAATTCCTCTTTCCAAGGCGTCACAGGTTTCATCACTATAGATGCCTTGGGCAACAGAAATCCCGATCTTTCGCTAAGGATTTTGCAAGGGGAGAAGTTTGTCGTCATGGGGGACTATTTCGCCTATAATTCCTCCTATGTGCCCCGCCCAGGGGTCAGTGTGACCTATATGGGGGGTCGCAAGGAACCTCCCATTGGTTATCCACTATGCGGATGGGAGAACGAGCACTGTCCGGATACATCACAAACAATTATGATTGCAGTAGTAACCAGTATATGCATTCTTGTTCTACTATTCATAATAATTAGTGTTTTTATCCAAAGAAAACTACGGTTCGAATCCGAGCTAAAACAGATTAATTTGTGGAAGGTAGAATACTCCGATGTGCGCTTAACAAGCAGGGGGGAGCTTTCTAGAATCTCCCTTAGAGAAAGCATGAATTCCAAAATCCTAAGCAACTATAGCGACCAAGCCCAACTGTTTACCACAATCGGCCATTACAAAAGCAACTTGGTGGCTTTGAAGTTTTTGGACAAAAAAGAGGTGATCGCTATCGACAGATCCTTGCTGCTAGAATTCAAAGAGATGCGAGACATAACCCATGAGAATCTCAACCGCTTCATCGGCGCATGCGTGGACCGTCCGCACGTTTGCATACTAATGATGTACTGCATGCGAGGCAGTCTACAAGACGTCCTTGAAAACGACAAATTCAAACTGACCTGGGATTTCAAAATCTCAATCGCCACAGATATTTGCAAAGGCATGCAGTATTTACATAGCTCAGTCATCGGCTCCCACGGAAGACTGAAAAGCTCAAATTGTGTAGTAGATAGCAGATGGGTGTGCAAAGTGACTGATTATGGACTTGGCAACTTTAAGTCTGGGTGTAATTCCAAGTTTGTGTGTGAGGTGGAAAGTATGTTTGATATGCTATGGACGGCTCCAGAACTGCTGAGAAAGGAAGAACCGCCTTTGTACGGTACCAAAGAGGGCGACGTCTTTTCATATGGTATCATATTACAGGAAATCACCATCAGCAGTCATCCCTATTCGTGTAATAATCCTGAACTGGAACCCCCTGAAATTATCAAACTAGTAAGTAATGTTTTCCATTGTGACAAATTACATAAGAATGCTGTTCGAAGTCATCCCCATTCGTGTAATAATCCTGAAATGGACCCCACTGAAATTATTAAAATGATAAGTGGCGTTTCCTCTGGTCTCAAATTACTGGAAATCACAGTTAGCAGTCACCCTTTTACTGTAATTATCCTAAACTAGAAGCTGCTTAATTATTAAATTGATCAGTGTATCCCCTGGTACTGTAGATTTACAAAAAAATGAGTAGAGTAAATTTTACGAATTTACAGAAAATCTATTTTTACGGTTTTTAACTTTGCGAATTGGTCGCAACATGGAGTGCCAGCTAAACACTTAGAGTGGCAGCACTAATCATTGCGAATTTTCCATTTTGCATCCAAGGCTAAACGCAAAAAAACATGCAAAAATTAAACCAACGCAATCTTTTTCGAATTTACAGTATCATTTATCAGGAGATAACATGGAGCAATCATCACAAGATCTTTTGGATAAACGTATCAACAAATTTTGAGGTATACCAGTAGTCTCACTAAAAACAAATATTTCACCAATATGAAGTTTGAATTTCTGTGTATAATCTGATATGGAGAAATGTCCTGATAACAAAGCAAACTATATGAAATTTTACACTGAACTTTGTTAGTCCAGTTGGGTTAAAATTTTCGTATCTCAATATTTCTTTCAATATCACTTGAATTGAAAGTTTTTCTTTGATATTCCTTTTATTGAAAGTATTTCTTCTATCACTTTAATTGAAATGTCTTTTTATATTACTTTAATTGAAAGTTCGAGCACTGAGTGATATTATTATTCTTTTTGTTTTGCCTTATTAAGGTGAGAGATGGCGTGGAGCCAGTCTACAGACCAGAAGTGACATTCATGAATAAAACCAAAAACTGTCAAAGCTTCCAGAGATTGATGAGTGCGTGTTGGAAAGAGTGCCCCGAGCAACGAGTGACCTTCAACCAAGTGCGCATGCGCCTAAAGGAGGCCAACAACGGCAAGACGCTGAACATCATGGATAACATGATCACCATGCTCGAGAAGCATGCAGAACATTTAGAGGAACTGGTTGACGAGAGAACCGAGCAGCTTGCCCAGGAAAAGAAGAGAACGGACATGCTGTTGTATAGTATCCTTCCCCGCTCGGTGGCGGACGCACTCAAACAGGGTCATTCAGCCACGCCGGAAAGTTTCGATGAGGTGACAATATACTTCTCAGACATTGTGGGTTTCACTAGAATCGCCAGCGGCAGCCAGCCTATGGAGGTGATCAATCTCCTCAATGCACTCTACTCCACATTTGATAAGATTTTGTTTAATTATGATGTGTATAAGGTCGAGACAATTGGGGATGCTTACATGGTTGCGAGTGGTCTCCCCGAGCGAAATGGGCACCTGCACGCTTCGCACATCACCACCATGGCGTTAGATCTTCTATCATCTATAAATTCCTTTCAGATACCCCACGACCCAAGCAAAAAACTGCAGTTGAGGATAGGTATCCATACGGGACCTGTGGTGGCCGGCGTGGTAGGACTGAAGATGCCCCGCTACTGTCTCTTTGGGGACACTGTCAACATGGCGTCGCGGATGGAGTCAGGCGGTCTAGCGCTAAGAATTCACATCAGCTCTTCCACGCAGGAACTATTGAGTTCCCTAGGGGGCTTCCACATGCAGTGCCGTGGCCCAATTCAGGTCAAGGGGAAGGGCACAGTGGTCACCTACTGGGTACAAGGAAAAGATGGATACAAGAAATCATTACCGGATCTCAAAGACGCGGCAGGTGTGGAAGAGCATGAATTTAAATAAATGGTCAATCTAGGGCAAGATTGCAGCTGTCCAAATAAAAGTAGTCCAGGTCCATTCATTTCACGAGTGCAGATATCCTAATAAAAGTAGCCACATTCATGTTTAAAAAAGTAGTTTCAAGCCATTTTGACATGAATCCAAAAGTATTTGAGTAAAAGTAATCAGGTTATATTTATTCAAAATTTTAAAAACGTTATGATTTCAAACAAAGATAGTCTAACTTATTTACTGTAAGAGCACAAAACAGCAGTAATGTGAATAAAATGCCGTCTCTGGCTACACATACTTCAAGAGTACAAACAAAGAAAAAATTCTGGGTACATTTATTTCAAAAGCTCAAAAAGGCATGGATTTAAAAAAAGTAGTTGGCTCCATTTTATTTTCAATCGTGCAAAAAACAGGCTTCCAAAAATGTAATCTGGGTGTGTTTGTTTCAAAAGTGCAAAAGAGCAAGAATTCAACTAAAAATGTACCAGTACATTTACGTCAAAGTGAACAAGTACCAATTCAGATAAAGTCACTAGAAAATGTGCATTGGAAATATGTCTATGGAAATTAATGGTGATCAACAAATAAACAGAGTTAATTTGCGTATGAAATGCAAATATGCTGTGACGTTTTACCTTAACTCATCAAATTATCAGGAAAACTGTTTGGAGTGGGGTTGTTTAATTCAGATGGAAAACAACGCTATGTATATTGTTTTGAAATAGCAACTTTGTAGTCAGGGAGTTCTTGCAAGCGTTAGAGTATATTTAAAAAGTTCTGCAAACAAATCAAGCAAAGAAACCAGCCAACTTGGGCTTAACACTAATGGTTGCCCTAGCAAAGTCAATCACACTTCAATTCAAGAGCATATATATATATATATATATATATATATATATATATATATATATATACTGTATATATACATATATATATATATATATATATATATATATATATATATATATATATATATATATATATATATATATATAGTCCAGTTTATGTAATGTATGTAGATCTTGTTATCTTGCGTATGAACGCTTATACTATTGGTAATAGACATGAAAAGATGTCATCGCCCATTGAAAAAAGTGTTACTTTAACAATGCAAGTATTTTGTTCATATAGCAGAAATATTTGTCTATGACACTACAACAAAACGTGACAGTGAGAAGAACCAAATAAAATGTGTTTGCAAGTCATTTAAATACTGTGTAGTCGACACTGCTTTCCACAAGATTGCAACAGTTTGCAAAAGCCTTTATCCACTGGATTGCTAAAGGACATGTTTTATTTTATTCGGCTTCTATTAGGGGGTTGCCTCTATGGTCGAGTGGTCTGATTTCTTGGAAATTGACTGTTGATGTGACTCACCGTTGCAAATTGTTGGGAGGTTAGGATTAGCTATACTCTGTCTGGCCCAAGCTTAGCCGGTCATTTTCCTCTTTTTTGTTACATAAAGTTCGTATTTCCTATCCAAATGTGGCAAACCTCTTAGGATCACTGTGTCTTGTATCTTCTTTCATTCTCAACTCCGTAAAATGTTGATTTTGCGCATTAGGTGCCCATAGTAAAAGTCCACGTGAGATCGCTTACATTTGTACTGTTTGCAACGGGCAGATTTTAAAATGGGACCTAATGAGAAAATTTAACATTTACTGGCGTTGAGACTGGAGGTAGGTACTGTACATCACATGAATATGGCGTGAAAATTATATAGCGCAATTACGGTACTGCCCTATATAGCGTGATCTAAGTATAGCGGGAACAGCAGCAGCAAGTTCAATTAAGAATTTAATAAAGACGGAGATTTTATAATAGCGCATATGGACAGAGCGCTATTATCGCTATCTTATCGTTCCCGCTATACTTAAGTCATTTACAGTATATATATACAGAAATTAGTGCTCCTGTGAGGTTTGGATAGTACACACGCTCTTTTTGTACAAAAAGAGGAAGCAACGGTCCTCCAAGCTTGGGTCAGACAAACATAGAGATATGTGCGATGGTTTCCAAAGGTTGTAGGTTAGTCGGTGGTTTCCTATGTCTACAAATATTCTATACTGGCCAGTCACTACGTACGCTCTGAAAATGTTGAGCAGGTTAGTATTCATTAAGAGCAAACATTTTCTCGTAATATTGGCTAAGAAAAATGAATGAAAACGTACGTTTTTTTTGGTTCGCCCAGTAGTGTCAGTATTGTTCATAGTTTTCATCGAATGACAATGACAATGACAGTGAAAATGAATAAAGCTTATGCAAGGAAGGCGCTATCAAGAATATCCATGCTTTATAGTTCCTCTAGGAATTGTTGTCTGGATGTATGACACTTTTGACAATAAATTTTGTATTATGTATAATTTCACAAAACATTTGAAGGAAAAATGGTAGTAGTGTTTCCTGAACGTTTCTCCTTCACATATTTTGCCAGGAATGCTTCTGTTGCGTCTGAGAATTTTTGTCAAAATTACCAAGCTATTTTAAAGGTAAAGGTATTCGGTTTATAGTCTTGTATGCACCGAAATGTTCACACGAGATTCCTTCCCTAGCAGGCACTGTACACACGGAAACCATTTCAATCCCCCGAGCGATATCCCAGAGCAGCTGGCAGCATATAGCGCACAAGCTCTAAGCACTGCCTTATAAATGCTAGGTGCACATTTTTCTGCTGGGTGGACTGAGGCAATATGGTATAAACTGTCTTGCCTAAGGACAGATCAAAGTGCCCCAGCCGGGAATTGAATCAGCGACCTACTGATTACTAGTCCGACACCTAGAGAATTTATAGGTTAAAAGAAGTACAAGTAATTCTGCGTTGCAAAATCGCCTATGTTGTGTCCTTCCACTTATTTTGCCAATGTCAATTGTAATTTTGAAATGTACCTTGTAAGTAAATTGCGACGTAAAAATGCGTGTTTACTGTTAGTTTCCTTCGATGTTAACCCATTCATCACCAGTTTCATGACCTCCTTAAAAAGTCATCTAGACCTGCAACATCTTTTAAAAATAACTAGAAAATAACTCATCATAAATTAACAAGGAGAATAACGGATAAGTTCTGATCAACTACAAATATCTTAAATTTAAAGTAGCACAAATACCCTCCTGCGGGGCTGTAAAGCAAATTGTTAGCACTCCAAATTAAAGCCGTATACAGTATGTGAGAAAGGTCCCAGTGACTTCGGGTTCGGCAGTTTCCTCCACCACCTACAACTGGCTATATAGTCACAATCTAACCTAAATATGGCATAAAATACGATGATAATTGAAATTCCACGTATTCTCTATGCATTCTCTGATTAGAATGATATTACTAAATAGTCCAGAGGTTAAGGGCAAAATCGTTTAGTTTTTGATAGAAGCACCAAAATAGGCATATCTAGGTAGTTTGTAGAATGGACATTTATTTGATCTCGCTTATATTTTGAAAATTTGGGGGTTCTAAAATAAGCAACCAATCATATGGCTAGATTTCAGAATTCCCTGTAAACTTAGTATTTTCTCATGTTTTTTGTTAAAGTGATATGCCCTAGCAATTATCAAGAAAAATTAACATTAATGACCTTCAAAAGTCACTTAGAGGTCGAAGTAAGGTCATGCACCTTTTAATGTGAATATCGGTCTTATAATCTGTATCTACGTAGATTGAAAGCATCTATTTATGACTTCCTGGTGATGGTGAATGATAAATTTGTGAATTAGGTCCACACAACCATCATGATTCATAGAAAGTTGCAGTACCTTTTAATATATTAAAATGTATTGATTAAATTATAAATTGGTTTTAGATGCATCGTTTGCACATGTCAGATACGTTTATGGAATCTTGCTGGCTGCTGACAGCATTTAACCTTGAACTAACATGGGTTTGGTCATCTAAGATTTAACACACTGACGCATGGCATTCATATACAACCGAGATTTTCTTCATTCCTCTGCATTTTCTTCTTTAAGCTCTCACTCACAGGATTGTGATACTGGATGGTAAGCACAAGGATGCAAATATGTTTAACCATCTAAACCCTGGCATGTTGGTATTCATTGGAAAGCTCTCGCCGAGTACTCTTATATGAGTACCCATGTGCCAGGGTTTCAATCATTTTTCCGGATTTTTTTGCATCTTTTTGTATCGGTAGTGAATAAGATGCCAACTACTGTTATCGAAATGGATAAGTATTGTATTGTTCAATTCTATAATACCAATACAGCTATAAAATAGGATAAAACTGCTACCACAGTATCTCCAAATCAATGCTGAGTTTGCTACATTACAGACATTCAATTCCTGCACCAGTTGACCAGAAGTCTGCCAGTGCCAGGTTGTACACACTGCCATAGTGAACATGTCAAACAGATTTAGCAAAGCATATCAACAAACTAAGCATCTCGCGAATCAAAGCTACGTTCAGTTGTGAGGTCATCCCTGCATCCATGCCCAGGAAACTGGGTGGCAATCGGGCCTGCGGTTATATATTATGCCCATGCTTTTAGTGCAGGAATTAAATGTTGGCACTGTACTTATATAAAAAGAAAGTGGCACTCCGTGCTAAATTTATCAAAATAAGGTCCCCTGGAGGCAGGCATTATTGTTAAAAATATTGATTACACAGTGAATTTTGATATCAATAACGTATCATAAGAATATTTAAGGTGCCCGTACCTACGTATGGTGAACTTTGGTCCTTGAGCATAGATTCATACAGTCTATTTGGTCACTCTTTGTCATCAAAGGCTTTTATCTGCCATCCCAAATTTAATGTATGCTATGGTATTGAAAAGATTCATATTTCATAGATAGCTTAGTATTTGTATTGAAACTGTGTTTTTTTTTGTTTTTTTTTTTTTTGGGGGGGGGGGGGTAACTGGTTCTTGGTATGTAGTATTAGTATAGTAATTTTCACTAGCGGTGAATCAGTTCATGAGATGATTTTGGTGTCCAGCCCCCCCCCCCCCCCCCCCCCCCAACGAAAAGTCTGGTGGGGGGGGGGGGGGGGGCAGCCAGTGACTTAGCCAGGAGTTTCATATCAGGGTGTCCGAATTGGGATTTCAAGCCTTTAGGGTGTCCAAAATCCCTGATTGTAAAAGTAAAAATCATTAAACTGGTTATGTACATTAACAAATAAAGTAATTATATGCTTAATTCTTCAAGAAATGCCTTAGGTATTATTTTGAAGTTAAACCTTTTTAGCATTCAACTTGAAATTAGTATTTATTAAAAAACACATACAAAAATATTGGGTGTCTTTTTACGTAAAATCAGGTGACACCCAGACACTCTGCTGGCTAAGCCCCTGTAAAAATGCCAGCATGACATACTTCTCTTCTTGTTCAGTTACTCTGGTCTTCTGGCTTTGTGAAAATAGAGTTTGAAGAGCCTAGTATACATGCCTTTAAGTGCATTGTGGTAAAAATGGTATCATGGAGAGGTTGCTTAATGCTAGAATTACACCAGCAATCGTCCTCTATCTCTCTTTTGTCGTATATTGCCAATCCTAACAAAGCAGAAACAGTTCTCACCTGATAAATGTATGGAAGAATGGAAGGACATGGTTTGCACTGCCAACTACAGTTGTCTCACCTTCCGCATGTTTGTCATAGCAAGCACAACAATGTCTGCGTCAGCTGGGGAAATCATAGCCTAGTCCTAGGCCAAGAAATGTATTTCACTTCTTTAATAACTTACCTAATGTTCATACACCATTCTAAGATGTCTACCCATATTTACTTCTTTATTGGCTCACCAGGTGGCCAGCATGGGTTCATTTGGATTTCTTGATTCTGACTGACCAGTGTGACCACCCTTGGTGCCATCTATCACCAGCCATTGGAACTAAAACCTAGACATTAATCAAATGATAGAGACCAGAACAGAGAAAGCATAATTCAACGAAATCCTAGACTAGTAGCTACTCTAGGGAAATCAGAGCCCTTGAATGTCACTTTTGGAGGCATGGACAACATACACTAAAGCTCTGATTGTCAATTTAACTACAAATTAGATTGTAATAGACCTGTTATGTTTGAAGCTAATCATCTTTATCATACAGGTGAACTTGGATATGACAGACCACTGTACGACGGATTTTTGCATATGACGGACAATATGCTTGGTCCCAGTCCGATGCATGTCAAGTATTTGTCATATGTGTATGACGGATGTTGCATATGACGGACCAATTTTCCTGGTCCCATTGAGTGCGTCATATCCAAGTTTGCCTGTATACGCTGACTTTTTTTTTTTTTCAAAACTTTTTTATTCAACCGCATGGGAAGACAGATAGGTACATAATGTTTGTAGTAATCCTTGTGATCGGAGACACACCTCCAGGATTAATGCTTTGTGATATATGTGAATGTATACTATATTTATAAACTTTTCGCAAAATTAATGTACAATCTTTCTATATTGTTTATATGTAATGAAACATATTGTATACATAAGATAAAATGTATGTGAATGTAACCTGAGTAACAAATAAAGGAATTTGTAATTTATAACTAGGTTGTACATTTTTTTTTATTATAACTAAATCATTCTTATAATTAATATTCAAGAAGTGCCACTTTTTATCGAATTGATGTTTTTTCCTATTAGTATATTGAATATACTTTTCTAAGTAGTAGTAATTTTTTACCTCATTTTTTATGTGAATAAAAACAGGTTTCTTTTCCTTCTTGAATGAGTCATATATGACTTTTTTAGAAAAAGAATGATTGAGTTTATAATTGGACCATTGTCTAAGTCCCCCAAAATTTTTCTTGAGTCTGTCAGAATATAGTCCAAAAAACCAAGTTCTGTCAGCCAATTGTTAACTTCTGTCCATAGATGTTGCACTATGTTACAGTATAAGAGCATATGATCCACACTATCTAAAGATACTTTACAAAATGAGCACAAAGCAGTTGGTTTAATTCCCATTTTATGAAGTTTATCGTTAGTGAAGAATCTTCTGTGTAAGGTTCTAAACTGGGTATATTTTAGGTAACAGTCTTTAAAGGAAGTATGGTGGAGATGAAAAGATTTTTGTAATTCAAAACTAGTGAATTATAAATCTGTTTTATTGCTCCATTTATCTGTTAACTCTCCCAATATTTGATTTCCTTTCGGAAGAAGAAGTTTGTAGATATTTGCTACTCCTTTCAAATCTGCAGAGAGGATAGTATTTAAAAAGGAATTTTTCGGTCTTGGTTCACGGTAGTCAGGAGTATCTCGCCAATTGAGATATTCATTAATTTTTTTACTGACTCTAGCATATTCTAAAAAAATTGTTTTCACTTGATATCTAGCAGTGATATCTTCCATAGAGTAAATTTTTTTTTGATGTTCTATGAAGTCCGAGATAACCATAATTCCTTTTTTCTTCCATTCTCTGTTAACATTCAACTTGAATACAGGATTTAGCCAAATTGGAGTTTCTAATATATGCTGACTTGCAATTGCGTGGAGTTTTAAACATGCTAAAGATAAAGGAGTAAAGCATATGTTAGTCCTAATATATCACACACTTCCCGGTGGGGGCGCAGAAAAAGAAAATTTATTTCCTTGCTGCTTTCCAGTGCTTCGGAGGCACTGTAAGCCGTCGGTCCAGTCGGCCAAGAGCCTTAGTAGCTCGTGTTTCTTGTAATTTATATACCGACTTAAAATAAAGATTAGATTTACATTTACATTTACTGATATAACAGATTTGAACCAAGGCAATGTCGAGAGACAGCCAGTGGTTACTGAAAACACCTTCTACTTGTGGCAAGGCCCTCAAGGTATGGTCATTTGATACCTTGACTCTATCCTAAAGACAAAATTTAACCAAGGAATTTTGTTTTTCGTCACTTTTTTGCCATATTGCGGCCAAACCATGACTAGCCGGTTGCAACTGGTGAAGGAAACCCGAAAAGGAACAAAGGAAAGATAATCTCAAGATAAACAATAAGCATTATCATGTAATAAAACAACAGAGGCAGGTTCATATTCATAACAGATTTATTCATTTTGTACACTTCAAACAAATAGTTCTAAGTCTCCCTAGACTTATATAAATTTTGACTTTCAACAAAACTTTCACAGAAACAAAAGAATTCCGACTAGACCAGTACTTCCCTGTAACAGGCAAACTCCAGAATTTAGATTCATTGACTCCTTCCTTAGAAATAACTAAGAATTGTCAGCAGAACAGAAGATGCATATTATCATCACTTTTTCTGCAATATCTAGGCGAAATTGTGACTAGCCAGTTGTGAGTGGTGCAGGAAACCGGAGTAATCTGTGAAAACCACCAAGTCACTGGCAACTTTCTCACATCTCCACAACCTGGATCATAGCTAGGACATTTTAAAAGCCTATCCAAAACGGCAATACCAAATTTTCAGCCGGTCCAAATTTAGCTACTCAGCTACTTCCAAATCCTTATATGAACAACATTCAATAGCCTATTGTGGCAAAGAGGGCAAGTTACACCTCAGCCTTTCATTAAAGATGGCGTTAGGAGAAGATTTGGTTGTTAGCCCCAAAGAGTCAAAATTGGAGAGTCATCATAGATATGCATGCCTGTCCGAAAAGGAGGTTTTCAGGAAACTGCCTGTCAAAGCGACAGGCTGGCACCGACCCGGAATTGAACCCAAGCAATGTTGAGAGACAGTGAGTAGTCGGTTGCAATATTCAACCCTTCCAATGCTAATATAATATAAGGCTCCGTTCATCCAAAGCACAAGAATGCAGAAATCTTTGAAAACCTTTTAAACCCTGCCATGTTGGTATTCATTGGAAAGCTCTTGTCGAGTCCTATCAGATGAGTACCCATTTGCAAGGGTTTCAGTAATTTTTCAGTTTTTTTTGCATAATTTTGTATCGGCCAAAATAGCCACCAGCAACATAAGGGTTAAGATCATTCTCCATCATCAGGAAAGCCCCTTGGATGCTGGGAAGTTGCTGCAAGTGATAGTTCTTATTATAATTTTATCATACATTGTTTCCCTATAAACAGAAATGTGTAATAATTTCAGCATACATTGTTTCGTGATCTACTGGAGTTTGCCTGTTGTACTAGTATACACATCACCATTTTACCTGTGGCACCAGACAGCTGATAACTGAATCAAGGCAGTGGATGTAACAGAAGTATGGTAACTAAGCAACCTGAACTCATTTCCCCAAACAGTAAAATAAGAAAGTATGACCGGTAGTCCCCCCCCCTTTTTTTCACAATGCACACCCCAGGGATTTGGCTTCGCCCACTTCTTCTCAGAGATGTGTATCCATGGATACGTATATCCATTGAAATGTGTGTCCATGGAGATGTGTATCTATGGAGATGTGTATCTATGGAGATGTGTGTCCATGGAGATTCAACACACAATTTTTGAATAACTTTTAAGTCTGGTCCATACACAGACATCAGAGCACATTTCCAGGTCAGCAGATGTATTTTCTTTTCACATAAAAGGTAAAGCAGCATCTCTGGAAGTGGAGTGGAAACCACTCTCAATGACATGCATACCTGCATATTATATATATATATATATATATATATATATATATATATATATATATATATATATATATATATATATATATATATATATATATATATATATATATATATATACTAGTATATATATATATATATACTAGTATATATATATATATATATATATATATATATATATATATATATATATATATATATATATATATATATATATATATACAAATATATATATATACATATATATATAATGCAACTGCAGCCCCCTCCCTATGAACAACACCCTCTCTTAAAGCTTCTTTCAGATGGTCCCCGCCCCCCTCCCTCCGTACGCCGAGATGGATGATGTAGTTTGTTTGGAACAAGGAAGATATGTTCTCCTGCTGGCAAGAAGATTACTTCGGGTCTGCTGGATGGGTTCTCTCAAAGATTTTTTCCTGGAAGCGAAAAATCCTATTCATGTAATAATCAACAATTTGACAGTGATTTACAGGTCAATAAAACTAACCCGAGAATTTCCAAAAATGCCAATTTGGCGAAATTGTACCGTCAAAAGCATACTTGGGAAATATTTGAAAAGGAAATATTAATCAGAACATCAATGATAACTATCCTTCAAATATTTGTAAAACCATTCCCAATTCCCAAGCTTTATTGTTTATTGTTGAAATATACATGGATTCAAGTACCACAACTGCATTCCTAAGTAGAAAAATGTCAAGGCTGTTAAAAAAATTCTCATACTAGTTTTCGTGGTAAATATTTCTTAGCCATTAAAACACATGGGAAAGGCATAGGGAGACTCTGAACATGACACTAGTGACAGCTACTGCACTAATGTGGTCTATTCATAACAATTTCATAGTTTAACCTATTCATGCCCGTAGCAATCACGAGTGGCTAGCCTATTCTGGTGAAAACTTCCTCATGGAAGCTTTTTATTTTTAGAAAGTATTTTCTGGAGAAATGCTGACTATATCTCAACCTACATATCTCCTTCAAATCATATGAAAAAAATATGCTTTGTTAACAAGTTGATTTCAACAACACCATAGGTCAAGACTTCGCTTTTCGTGAGTTACTCCCGGCATGAAAGGGTTATTGGATGGGTGAGACAAAAAAAAAGAATATTTGAGTAGTGCTAGAGGGACAATTTCCACCTTCTTTTCCCATCTTCACCAGAAAAGCAAATTTGATGGTCCCAATAAAATGCATTTGTCTCTTCTAAGGCCACTCACCACAATCGTAAACATGAATTGCAGGAAATATGGATTGCACTTCAGAACTCTTTGATTTGATTTTTGGCGAAACATTCATTCTTGATTTTGTCTCATTCACCCTATGAAGTGGTAGAAATGTAACGACAGGGATTATCTCAATGTAATGAAAACCATAGTCTAATTCTCTATTCGTTTATTTTTTTTTTTGCTTTTAAGAACCCTTTCTTGGTACAATCAGGACGAAATTTTCATGAGAGGAGCTTCAATAAGAAGTCAAGATACAATGTTGTGGTTTTTCTTAACCCTGCCAATGCTGAGGCTACTTTAATTCAAAGCATAATGACACAAAGATTTTTGAAAATCATCTAAATCCTGTCATGTTGGTATTCATAGGAAAGCTCTCGCTGAGCACTCAGTTGAGTACCCAGTACCACATGCCAGGGTTTCAATAGTTCTTAAAAGATTTTTTGCCTCATTTTGTATCGGCCAAATTAGTTACCAGCAGCATATGGGTTGATTGTACCGACTGTCATTTGAGTATATTCAGGGCTCGAAATTAGGGGAGCCGGGAGCCCAGGGCTCCCTTAAATTCTGCTGTGGCTCCTCCTATTTCTGCAGGGTGCTCAATAATGTACTGGTTTCTATACACAACACATTTTGATAACTTTTTAAGATGCAATTTGGCTCCCTGAAAAAAATCTTAATTTCGAGCCCTGATATTTGTGAGGTCTTGTGAAAGGCGTCAGATAATCCAGCGTGTACATTCCTACCATCTTCGAGCAAAGCATTTAGTAAGTATAGAAAAATAGTGTTCTAAAATAAACATGGCTATTCAAATTGTGAGTGAGTGAAAATAGCATCTTTATCATTAGGTTAACGATTGATAAAATACACATATCCATGAATTTGTTCAGATTTGAGCTTCTCATACTTATCTTGAAAAGTTGATAAAATACAACTGATGACTGTTTTTTTAAAAGTGACTTGCAACACAGACATGCAGGAACATTTACAAGTATACCCTAGAAAACAACTTACAACACCTTTATGGAAATTTATCATTCAGAATTGCCAATGATTCAATATTTTTTGAAAAAGAAAAAATTGTCATACAGTCCAAGTTTTTTATGAATCTTTCAATAAAAAAATAAAACTAAATACAGGAAAATGTAATTAGTGTTGTACTTATCTACAAAACGAAATGATCAACAAGAAAATACGACCCTTCTACTTATATAGAAAATTACAGGCAAACTTTTTCTTGGCTTTTCTGACTATGCTTTGCTAAGTTACCATTTACAGTTTCAATGCGTCACTGAAACTAGTCACTAGTGTGTCACTGTCTATGTTTTGCTAAGTCACCATTCACAGTTTCAGAATGTCACTCATGCACTAAGTACTCAAGCTCAACTTCATGGTTATATGTTTGTGGGATATGTAGAATTTTCATCGCGTGTGAGTAGTAATCTCCCTATGCCTTTTTACCACGTTTATTACCCACTGGGGGCTTTTGGAGTTGAAAGGTTTTATTCTGCACCCCGAAGGCGTTGGCCTGGAAACCACCGAAACTCGTACCCAGGGCGGGGGACGCCCCAAGAGCCGGGGTTGAACCCCCAAGGGCGGGGGTGGAGGTACCCAGATTGAAGCTGGTGGAGGGTGTTGGGGTCCCAAAACTGGTGTTCGCTGCGCCAGCGAATAAACCTCCGATGGTACCCGTGTTGGGGGTGCTGCCGAATAGGGTGCCACCTGGGGTGCTACCGAGTCCACCTGCACCCGTGGTCGTACCCAAGGGTGCGCTCAGACCGAAACCGGTGCCCGCTGCTTGGAAAGGAGTTGAAGAGAGCCCAGTGCCAGTTCCTGGAAGGAAAACTCAAACATATACCATACCTAGGAGGACAGAGGAAAGATATACACAATATTGGCAACCTTAAAAACCCATTAGTGCTTAAGACTTCCTCCAGAAATTGTCTTCTGGAACTAGGGTACTTTTGACAATAACTTTCATGCCCGTGGCACCCAAAAATATTTTGACTTTAATGATACATGTGTCTTTTTGACCAGAACACTTTCATAAGATATTTGAAGGAGAAATGTTTTATCACCACTAAAAAAATATCTTCAGACTTGAATGTGTTAGAACTGCTCTAGGAAGAATAAAATATCTCTCAAGCACCACAGAAAATTTTTACATGTCCGTATAAAAATGTATCAGGGTATGTAATAACATGTTGTTGACTTTCTAATATTCTTCAAATATTACTGAAAACATAGTACCTTATTTTACAATATGTATAGAAGAAAATGAAAAACCTAAGCATCATTTTTGATAAGTAAACATCCTATATCTGGTAGCCTGTGAACCTAACATTAAAATTTGAAGGACCCACAGCACTTTTAAGTAGCGAAAACTCAAAAGAAACATAAAGGAGTCTTGTTGTGGTATCCTGATTTCTAAGTTTCAATCACCCTCTGTGTTTTTTATTCCAGTGAAAATTGTGCAGATATTCTACTGTGGTAATCTACATGAAACACTACTAATTCTACTAGAAACAATAAAAGAGATAAGTGAATAATTATTCAATAATTGATGATATAATAGTGACGATTAAAATGATCATTCAACATCATGAGCATCCCCTATGTCGCATGTGACTGTATTAATCCATTTTGATCTGGAGTCTGAATAAAACTCATCAAATATGGTAAAATATGAAAAATATTCAAAGAATTTAGAAACCCACGGTGATAAACAACTTTCAGTCGAATGTTTATCAAAACTTTCCTCGAACATTGCTTTGATATCAAAATACTTGTATGTGTCATGAAATGTATACTTACCAATTGTGAAAGAGTAAATTAGAAAAATTAAAATTTGCTAAGATTTATTTTATGGATTTTAATCCATATGTATAGAATAAATATTTTGAGAGGTTTATGACAACATATGATAGATGTTATAATGATCATCTGCAATGTCCATACTACTAATATTATTAGACACCACTACAGTAAAGTTGAGTTTTCTAACTAGAGAGTTTTAGTAGGGAACAGTGAGTAGAGTGAACATTTTAATAATACTCAATTATGACCAAAAATGGTAGTCTTTCAATTATGACCAAAAATGGTAGTCTTTCAATTATGTCCAAAAATGGTAGTCTTTCAATTATGACCAAAAATGGTAGTCTTTCAATTATGACCAAAAATGGTAGTCTTTCAATTATGACCAAAAATGGTAGTCTTTCAATTATGACCAAAAATGGTAGTCTTTCAATTATGACCAAAAATGGTAGTCTTTCATTGGGGTCCATCTGGGAGATGTAACTGACTTTTTGATAGGCTGGTTTTTCTGGTTTGTTATCTGGCCTCTGATTTGCTGATTACAGATGTGATGGGTTGGCTAAACATTAGTGGCTCAAACAATGGGCATTCTTGGTAATAGTGTAGGTGTTATAGGAGCAAGTTCTAACTGACTTTCTGATTGGCTTATCAAACCATGTGACTAGTTAGTAAACTAGCTTCTGATTGGTTGATCACAAGTCTAATGGGTTGGATAAACTTTCATGGCTCAAACCATAAGAATTTTCAGCATCCTTGTTAGAATGCAGGGGTGTCCAACCTCTGATTTCCAGTAGCGCAATCTATCAAGACCATTAGCGCACACTTTGCAGGTTGAGGGGACTGGGAGAAGAATGTGCACTGCAGGGTGGGGTAATTAATGCACGGTACAACCACTAGAGTGACTTATAGTTCTGAAACTCTCCACCAGGGGGAAAATTGCATATATAAAAGGTATTAAATCATAAAAAATGGCAATGTTTCAGCTGAAAACAGCATTAAACATATCCAACCTAAACATCAAATTAAATAGCCATCTTAGATATATTCAATGTGTTGCTGAGTGGTCCAGCCATGGGAGCAAAGAAGAAGGGGTGGATTCGCTTCACCTTTTTGGACTCCACCAATAGAAATTCATGCAATCTGGCCATTTCTTGATGTGTTACTGAAATATTTCTGTCGCTCAGTGACCTGGCAGTGAAAGTGGGGGAGAGGGGTAGGGTTGGCTTCACTTTCATGGCTCCAATAAAAGGACCTCTCTGCTCAGTCTTGTTATGATGTGTTATTGAAGCAAGTTCCCTTTCTGTGAGGGACAGGTCATGAGAGTGGAAAAGAGCAAAGAGCAGAATGATTGGCTAAACTTCCATGGACCAAATAAAAGATCTTGTCTCTGTATATATTAGTCTTGTTATGATGTGGTACCGCAGCAAGTTCCCTTTCTACGGGGGACTGGTCATAAGAGTGGAGAAGAGAGGTAGGGTTGGCTCAACTTTCATGGTTCATACAAAAAGTCTTGTCTCCGTATATATTAGTCTTGTTATGATGTGGTACCGCAGCAAGTTCCCTTTCTATGGGGGACTGGTCATAAGAGTGGAGAAGAGAGGTAGGGTTGGCTCAACTTTCATGGTTCATACAAAAAGTCTTGTCTCCGTATATATTAGTCTTGTTATGATGTGGTACCACAGCAAGTTCCCTTTCTACAGGGAACTGGTCATAAGAGTGGAGAAGAGAGGTAGGGTTGGCTTAACTTTCATGGTTTATACAAAAAGTCTTGTCTCCGTATATATTAGTCTTGTTATGATGTGAGAGCTGTACCCTTTCTGCTGGGACTGGTCCTGAGATCATGAGTGGAGAAAGGGCCAGGAGAAGGTGGTGAGAGGGGGCAGGTCAGGTGAGAGCTGTTCATTTCCTGCATGGGGTGGGGGGTGGTCCTAAAAATCATGTGAGTGGAGAAGGGGGGGGGGGGGGGGGGGCAGGTGAGAGCCGTGGAGTAATAGTTCCCTGTCTGCAGGGGCTGGTCCTGAGATCATTATAGTGGAGAAGGGGGAGAGAAGGGGCAAGAGAAGGGGGGAGAGAGGGGGCAGGTGAGAGCCGTGGAGTAATAGTTCCCTGTCTGCGGGGGCTGGTCCTGAGATCATGAGAGTTGAGAAGGGGGAGAGAAGGGGGGAGAGAGGGGGCAGGTGAGAGCCGTGGAGTAATAGTTCCCTGTCTGCGGGGGCTGGTCCTGAGATCATGAGAGTGAAGAAGTGGGAGAGAAGGGGGAGAGAGGGGGCAGGTGTGAGCCGTGGAGTAATAGTTCCCTGTCTGCGGGGGCTGGTCCTGAGATCATGAGAGTGGAGAAGGGGGAGAGAAGGGGGGAGAGAGGGGCCAGGTGTGAGCCGTGGAGTAATAGTTCCCTGTCTGCGGGGGCTGGTCCTGAGATCATGAGAGTGGAGAAGTGGGAGAGAAGGGGGGAGAGAGGGGGCAGGTGTGAGCCGTGGAGTAATAGTTCCCTGTCTGCGGGGGCTGGTCCTGAGATCATGAGAGTGGAGAAGGGCAAGAGAAAGGGGCGAGAGAGGGGGCAGGTGAGAGCCGTGGAGTAATAGTTCCATGTCTGCGGGGGCTGGTCCTGAGATCATGAGAGTGGAGAAGGGGGAGAGAAGGGGGGAGAGAGGGGGCAGGTGAGAGCCGTGGAGTAATAGTTCCCTGTCTGCGGGGGACTGGTCCTGAGATCATGAGAGTGGAGAAGGGGGAGAGAAGGAGGGAGAGAGGGGGCAGGTGAGAGCCGTGGAGTAATAGTTCCCTGTCTGCGGGGGCTGGTCCTGAGATCATGAGAGTGGAGAAGGGGGAGAGAAGGGGGCGAGAGAAGGGGGCAGGTGAGAGCCGTGGAGTAATAGTTCCCTGTCTGCGGGGGACTGGTCCTGAGATCATGATAGTGGAGAAGGGGGAGAGAAGGAGGGAGAGAGGGGGCAGGTGAGAGCCGTGGAGTAATAGTTCCCTGTCTGCGGGGGCTGGTCCTGAGATCATGAGAGTTGAGAAGGGGGAGAGAAGGGGCGAGAGAGGGGGCAGGTGAGAGCCGTGGAGTAATAGTTCCCTGTCTGCGGGGGCTGGTCCTGAGATCATGAGAGTTGAGAAGGGGGAGAGAAGGGGCGAGAGAGGGGGCAGGTGTGAGCCGTGGAGTAATAGTTCCCTGTCTGCGGGGGCTGGTCCTGAGATCATGAGAGTGGAGAAGGGCAAGAGAAAGGGGCGAGAGAGGGGGCAGGTGAGAGCCGTTGAGTAATAGTTCCATGTCTGCGGGGGCTGGTCCTGAGATCATGAGAGTGGAGAAGGGGGAGAGAAGGGGGCGAGAGAGGGGGCAGGTGAGAGCCGTGGAGTAATAGTTCCATGTCTGCGGGGGCTGGCCCTGAGATCATGAGAGTGGAGAAGGGGGGAGAGAGGGGGCAGGTGAGAGCCGTGGCTAGCAGTAGTAGAAGGGGGTGTGTAGAGTGTTAGGGTAAAGGAAGAGTGCTTACCGCCACTAACCTAAGGGTTTATAGGTCATGGAACCAAACTGAGATGTGCCTAGTCCACCGCCACTTGTGCCCAGAGCCGATCCAAATCCCGTGCTGCCTGGGACTGAAACAAACACATAGCAAACCTTATCTCCAGTAGGGTATGTATAAACTTACATTTCAAAACGCTTCTGTAATTGTGAACTACTGATTAACTGTGAAATTAATATTTTGAACTTCTCTATAATTAAAAGGTTGCGATTTTTCGACTTGCTATGCAGAGCTAGTCAAATATGTCTCCTGCTTGCCTGGCACTAATTTTCACTGGCCATGGCTAGCCGGTAGGGATGTCATTGTTTAGAATTTTTTCTCGATTCGATATATTGATAAATTGTTTTCGATTTCGATTATTTCAATACGATGCATTGATAATTTGATATATCCATAGAAATGCTATCTATGCCATGATGGGAAATCATGAAGCATTTATGCTGGTTTTTCACCATTTTATGAGGGTCCTGCCTCATTTTATTGCTTCTCTAGGTGTCCATTTTCATGTTTTTGATATTTCGATACATTGCGCTATGTATTGACAAGTGAATCAGGCTGTATTGTTTAAGGAGAGTTATCGATATATCGATATGTCCCATATCAATGACACCCCTAGTAGCCGGCAAGCAATTTTGCCTCTAGAGGTTGAGACAAACACAATTTCAATCCTTCCAAAGATCGTTATTTTACACTTTAACCTCATAGCAATTTGATTGAGAATGAGATATTTTGCATGTGAGGGTTACGACTGAGACCTGTAGCTTTGAGAGTGGAAAGGACCTACCTGCTGCAGTATTAAGACCTAATGTGGGAGGAGCACCCGCTGAAAAGGAATATAACAATATAGAAGTATCAAAATAATCAATATTTTTCCTCTTTGACTAAGTATTTACTTAAGTATATTCCTTTGTTGTGGCCACTTTATTAGTATTTGACATGTTATTGCTTCCAAAAGGTAAAGAGTAAGAATAAAATACAATTATATTTTCAAACCCTTTCCGTACCCAGCCTTGCTTTTTAGACAAAGGAGCCTTTAAAATTCAACACCTGACTTTGGATAGTCTGTTTTAAAACCCTGTCTAATACCCAGCAGTAGGGCCCTCACGAATACAGTAGGGGGTGAATATGAATGTATTCACAAATATAGGGTCATGAATACGAATACAGTATTTGCTTTGCTATTCAGATCGTTCAAGCAAAACGTTATCTCGCGAGATAAGAATGCCAGCTGATTCTCCCTTATTTGGAAAGATCTGCTTGAACGATCTGAAAACCAGAGCGCCGTTTTACCTTATAAGGACAGGAACGGTACCCATCCTCAGGTATAAGTAATCGTGCGCCATTAACGAGTGCGCCCACAACATTAAATGGAGGCACTTCAAAACAGCGCTGCTGATTTGAAGTGCTTTCATCAATTTCCAAGGCCGAAATTAGGTAGGGCATTCCATTTTTGCTTATATTCGTCTGTATTCGAATATACAAATGCGTTTATTCAAATACTATTCGCATCGCGGCAATCCGCAGTGCAGCGACTATACGAGTGTATCGCGGGAGCCCTACCCAGCAGTGTCCTAAGAGAGGACCAAGAGGAAACATACCTCAGGGGTATGTCACACCATCTGTCGCACCATCATGCAACAGAAGCTTTAAAATGTGCAACAAGACAAAATCTTTAATCAATGTTAAACTGTTTTAGAGCACCTGTCTCACTTCATTAATTTCATTAGAGCCCTGTCTCACTTTATTAATTTCATCAGAGCTCCGGCGATGACTTGTCTCACTTCCCTTTTGTCACCAGAGCCCCATTGGTGCCCTAGCTCTCTTTATTAATTTCATTAGAGCTCCGGCAATGACTTGTCTCACTTCACTTTAGTCCCCGGAGCCCCACTGGTGCCCTGTCTCCACCCACCTGCCGGTTGCTGTGCTCGGTTCATCGCGGATGCCATGGCCATGGCGGCAACGTTGGAGACCCCTGTGAAGGGCGTGGGCCCGACGGTGACCTGCACTGAAGGCCTCTGGGATTTCTCCGCCACCTTCCTGCTGTGGTTGAACACGTCGGTCGTGTCTCGGTAGAAAACCTTCCTGTAGTTCAGGTAATGCTCTTTTTGATGCTGAAGCAGAGAGAAATAGAAAGGAATAAATCTCTTGGCAATGTGAGCATCTACATGGTTTTTTTTTCATGTAACTATTTTGTAAATAATAATGCTATTTGATGCTGAAGCAGAGAGAAATAGAAAGGAATAAATCTCTTGACAATGTGAGCATCTACATGGTTTTATTTTCATGTAAATATTTTTGGTGTACCTTCCAGCTATGATTGATATGTGAAAGCAGGATGTATGAGGAGAGTTATCAATCTATCAATACGTAGCCCATGGCACCCCTATATTCTAGTGATATAATCTTAACCCTTACGCTGCTGGTGGCTAATTTGGCCAATACAAACTGATGCAAAAAACCTGAAAAATAACTGAAACCCTGGCAAATGGGTACTCATATGAGAGTACTCAGTGAGAGCTATCCAATGAATACCAACATGACAGGGTTTCGATGGTTTACAAAAATATTTGCGTCCTTGTGCTTTGGACGAAACTAGTCTCAGCATTGGAAGGGTCCAATGCCAAGGCTCCTTTCGTCTAAAGCAAAAAGATGGAAAGATTTTTGAATATCATCTAAACCCTGTGATGTTGGTATTCATTGGATAGCTCTCACCGAGTACTCTCAGATGAGTACCCATATGCCAGAGTTTCAGTCATTTTTAGTTCTTTTCCCATCATTTTGTATTGGCCATATTAGGCACCAGCAAAACAAGGGTTATGTAAGGAGAGGACTCACCTTCACACCCTCATGGACCACCTGAAGCTGAGCTGCCAAGGCGATGAACGTCTCATGCAGCTTCCGTAGCAACACGGATAATTCTGAAAAGAAACCACAGACAAATGGTAAACAAAGGATGATACAAGTGAAACTCAGAAGGTTTACATTCAATTCTTGCCTCGCCAGTCCAGCAAACTGGCTGCATCCAGATTCTGCAGGTTTGACATTTTCGGCATGTCCTGTTACTGGCAAGTCCTGTTCTGACAACTCAGGAATGATAGTTCGAGATCCCCAGACGGTGAAATACTTAACCTTTCTAATGCTAAAGGTACATTCGTCCAAAGCACAAGGACACAAAGATTTTTGAAATCCATCTAAACCCTGTCATGTTGGTATCCAATAGATAGCTCTCCATGAGTACTCTCAGATGAGTACCCATTTGCCAGGGTTTCAGTGATTTTTAAGGTATTTCAGTCATCTTTCATGTTTTTCCATCATTTTTTAATGACCAAATTGGCCATCAGCAGCATAAGGGTTAATAGCCCACTAGTCTCCCTTTAATGACATTGCTATAAGAGGGTGAATGTAACTTTCTTAATCCTATTCCTAACTCTGTAGTGGAGTAACAGAACAGATCTCTGTAGGGTCTATCTGTACACACTTAGTGAAGGGGCGGGTAAAAATGTGGGAGGGCATGCACGCCATGCAGAAAGCGAAAATCACTTGCCCTAGAGGTCTGCTACAGTACTTACCCTGAGGTGTAAGAGAACTAGGCTGGTTCAAGGAAGCAAGATGACTTTCCATTTCGTCGATTTGTTGCCTATATAGTTGCATTTGCATCTCAAAATCAGAAACCAAACGCTGGAAATATCTACAAATAAAACATATTAATGTATGAGTTATAAGATTTTAAAATATCACGACTTAAAACATTTCATAATAGGGTTCCCCAGGAACATGTAATTGCACGCAAGGATTCTTTGGAAAATAACATTTTCTTTGAAAGAATTTTTGGTTACAGTCATTGCTTGCCAGCTATGGCTGTCATGTAAACATGTTGTCCATATACAATACCATGGGAATTATATTGAGGTGAAAAAAATCAATGATAAGCTTGAAATGTACATCTTAAGAAATTCCTCACAATTTCCTGAAGGGCGTTTTTTTTTGAGGATTTGGGTGTCCAAATGACTAAGACTATGTTCAGAACTTGTACTTACTCTGTGGGTGCTGTGTTTTCATACTGTAAGCTCGGTGGAGTGTCCTTCGTCCGTTGAGCTATTTCTGCACTTTTTAATTCCTTAAAGAAAAGATATCATTGTCAATTAGTTATGTAACACAAACATATGATCAAAACATCCAGTTATTTAAAGCTTTCTAATTTCTAATGATCTGAATATATTGCAGTTCAGATAAGATCAAATATGCATTACAGCTGATATTAAAGTATACCTATTCGGTCAGAGTAGTAGTAGCAGTACCAGTCGTAATATTAATAGAAGTAGAAGTAGTAGCAGTAGTAGTAGTCGTAGTAGTCTTGTTTGTAGTAGTAGTAGTAGTAGTAGTAGTAGTAGTAGTAGTAGTAGTAGTAGTAGTAGTAGTAGTAGTAGTAGTAGTAGTAGCAGTGGTAGCAGCAGCAGTAGTAGTAGTAGTAGTAATATTTGTAGTAGCCGTAGTAGTAGTAGCAGTAGTAGCAGTAGTAGTAGCAGTAATAGTAGCAGCAGCAGCAGTAATAGCAGTAATAGCAGCAGCAGCAGTAGCAACAGTAGTAGTAGTAGCAGCCATAGTGATAGTCGTAGAAGTAAAGTAGTAGTAGTAGTAGTAGTAGTAGTAGTAGTAGTAGTAGTAGTAGTAGTAGTAGTAGTAGTAGTAGTAGTAGTAGTAACAGCAGCAGCTGCAGTAGCAGTTGCAGCAGCAGCAGTAGAAGTTGCAGCAGTAGCACCACAGTAGTACAGTATCACTGGTCGTATGAAATAGTATAGTAAATACCTGAGCTGATTCTCTCTTGAGTTTCTCTATGGTGACAGCATTACGCTGCAGCCCGTTAGAGACGACGGAGAGCAGCTGTTTGAGCGTGACCACCTCCTCCTGGACTTTGTAGAGGGGCTTAGAAGACATGCGCGCGATGTCCTCGCGCACCGAACGCTCCTTCTTCACATATTCCTTGAACGTGTTGACCGTGGTCGTGATCTCATTCGGCAAGTTGGTCTCCTTAATGGCTTTGGTATCGGTGGCTTTTCCCACAGTGCTTGTGGAGCCTATAATATGTTACGATGATAAGGTGGTTAAAAGGATTTTTGATACTAAAAATACTCTAGGCTCTTTGTTAATGTTAGGGACACGGGTTGGTAACAAACTTTGTCAGTTTAGTCATCAGCAAATGTGATACTCAGGTTTTTATTTCGTTTTATCAGTTATGTGTATATGTGTATATATATATATATATATATATATATATATATATATATATATATATATATATATATATATATATATATATATATATATGTATATATATATATATATATATATATATATATATATTATATAAATATATATATATATATATAGCTATTGTATTCTCTAATAAACGTTGTCTTAAATCTGTTTCATTCATTGGTTCAGCTTTTGAAGGGAATATTGTACAGGATATTTAAGAGATATAATGGGGGTACATGTAGAAAATACCAACATATATTATTGCTTTTATAGCCAGTCGGGTTACAAAGGCAAATATTTCTGGACAATTTTCTGTAGCCATTGGCTATGGGGCTAGTGTCTACTTAAGGACATAAAACAAACTTCTTCGCTACCTGGAAATCTCCATACGAAGGCAATTTTCTTTTTATAAATAAACTTAAGTAGTGACAGTATTTATGAAGGTGAGAGTACTAAATTCAACGAAAATACCTCCCTTGGAGCCTGGCAATACTTATCATTAAAATAGTGTAAGACATTGTATCATAAAGAAAAATATCAATATTCCATTCTATCAGGAAAAGTTTAAAAGTGTCAATCTCTGGATATAGCTCAAAAAATTTAAGTTTGTTCCAAATTACCTGTGCTAGATGTGGTGGTTTTTGGATCAACTCCTCCCAGTCCTTTAGATACTGAAGCGGTTGTGGTACTGGTACCGAATATTCCCCCTGTAGAACCTGTCGCAGCGCCACCTAGTGTTAATCCTGATGCTGTGGAAGTCGCTCCTCCAAGTCCTCCTAATGTTAGAGGCTGAGTTGTACCTAGGCCAATAGAAATGAAGACTTTAACATCGGGTACAAATGCATATATATATATGTATCGCTCTCTCTATGTATATATACATACACATATATATATATATATATATATATATATATATATATATATATATATATATATATATATATATATATATATATATAGGGATGTCATCAATAGTCGACAAATCGATAAATCAACATTTTTAATTTATCAATTAAATCGAATTGAATGGTTGGGTATCGAATCGAAAGTCTGTACCCCAATAATGGCCTATGATAATTAATAAAAAATACACTTTTCCCAGACATTTTCCTGTTAAACTAAGGCAAAGTGAAACTCTTGACTAAATATTAAAGTATTTTCTATGGCTTTTGTAAGAGAAATTGGAAGGAATGGTGTACTTTACTCAGGCATATAATCAAGACACAGTGTATCGAACCAAATCAAATCAAATCGATATATCGGAAAGAGTATAGCAATTAATCAAACCGAAAAAAAAGGGATATCAATGACATCCCTATAAATAATTGTCCCCTACGAGCACGTTATGGTGTATCGAATTAATTTCCTTTAATGCCTATGAATAATTACTTACTTAATTGGTTTTAAGAACTGACACATATTTTTCAAAAGATTTTCACTAAAAATCAGTAAATTCATGCATGACATCTGAGAGACTATGAGAGGGTTTAAGGGCTTACTTTTCATTTATTCATGCATTAGAGTTTCTTTACAAATTACAAATTCTACATTAAATAGAATGTATTATTTTTCAGAACATTTGTTGATGATTTGCTGTTTGAGTTAGGTGCAATATTTCTACAAACATTCAGAAATGTATTCGCATGAAGAATATCAAAATAGTCAAGCAGGTACAGACAGGCATTGTTTAGTACCCTTATGAATAGGTTAAAATATAAAGTAGAATGATCCACAATGTGTATTAGGCCGAAAAAAAAAGTTGTTTGTTTCCTGTAACCCTACCCTAACAATTTTTTATTCAAAAAAATCCCTACCCTAAAGTTTTTTCCACCCTCCCAACTCCCAATCTACTTAAAACATGCATAAAACACATTTTTGACCAAAAAAATAATGATTTTTTTTTACCGACCTACCTACCCTATTTTTTTTCAGACCGTTACAGGAAACAAATAATTTCTGTTTTTAGGCTTTAAGTTAATAACCCACATGGTTAATTGAAACCTATTTGTGCCTTTATTTCTTAATGACATAAGTCTATATCTTGTGAATAACAAGATCCATCTTTCCTTTTCAAATATTCTCTAGAAGATGCAGTTGTCAAAAGGATAATCACCAAAGCATGGACTTTACCCAGCAGGTGTTGGGCATCATTTGCTAACCTGAACTCTGAAAATCACACATTTAACCACCAAGATGTCAATTTCTAAAATTTTAGTTTTCAGCAAGTGATTGAAAATTATCACTTCATTCTGAATACTAGGACATTATTTGACGAGAATATGCCATTTGTCTTAACCTTGAATAAATACAAGGATATTTAAAAAATATTTTGCATAAACTTTTGAAATCCTTGCTGAGGCCCTGCACCACAGTGCCTAGACCAGGTCTCTTAATGCTGAGGCTACTTTCATCCAAAGCACAAGGATGCAAAGATTTTTTGAAAAGCATCTAAACCCTGTCATGTTGGTATTCATTGGATACCTCTCACGGAGTACTCCCAGATGAGTACCCAAGTGCCAGGGTATTTTTTTTGCATCATTTTGTATTGGCCAAATTAGCCACCAGCAGATAGAGGTTAACTTCCATTTATTAGCATGACAAAGTACTTAGTGAGATCTCATTCCATCGATTATCAAGTCAGAAATGAGATGCATGAAAATGTCCTGAAAACCTACTCAAAAGAGAACCCTCTTCCGCAAGAATGATATACTTCTTTGAAATAAACCACTGAGACTGGTCTTAAATGTAATATTAACCCTTATGCTGCTGGTGGCTAATTTGGCCAATACAATGAAATGACTGAAACCCTGGCATATGGGTACTCATCTGAGAGTACTCAGTGAGAGCTTTCCAATGAATACCAACATGACAGGTTTTAGATGGTTTTCAGAAATCTTTGCATCCTTGTGCTTTGGACGAAAGTAGCTTTCATTGGAAGAGTTAAGGGTTAGGCCACTATAAAGGCACGTTCTTACCTACAGCATGCATGAACTGTTACGTACAAGCAATGGTTTTACCTAGGGTTAGTCCAGAGGAGGTAGAAGATGTTAATCCTAGCCCACTGAATAGCGTAGACCCCGCTGAAGATGTGGTCGAGCCACCTAAAGAAAACGCACTGCCGGAAATACCTGTACCTCCTAACGAGAATCCCGAACTCGTTGTTTTCGCCGCGCCACCGAGAGTAAGTCCGCCACTAGCAGTCGATCCGCCTAATCCTAACGTCGGAGCGCCACCTAGTGTCAATCCTGTGGAGGGTGCAGCAGTGGTGCCCCCTAGTGTTAACCCTGTCGTGGGGGCCGTCGTTTTCACACCACCCAATGAAAATCCTGCAGTGCCGCCGCCTAATGTTAACCCTGCGCTGGCACTTGTGGTGGCCGCCGCGCTTAAATTCAGTCCTGTCGATGCGGTTGTGGCAGTGGCTCCCCCTAGTGAGAAGGTCGCCGTTTTGTTGGCCCCCGTAAGGTTCAGTCCTGCGGCAGCATTGGCGGCCGCCCCTTGCAGCGTCAACCCCTTATTTGGCGTCTGAGCAGTGCTACCCCCTAGGCTGAACCCCGTAGCTGGTGCAGCTGTCGTCGCCCCTCCAAGAGTAAAACCTGTAGCAGGTTTCGCAGTGGCGCCACCTAGCGTTAAGCCAGTAGATGGCGCTGCTGCTGTAACCCCGCCGAGACCGAATCCAGTAGATGGCGCTGCTGCTGTAACCCCGCCGAGACCGAATCCAGTAGCAGGTGCGGTGGTGCCACCTAGGCCGAACCCGGTAGCGGGCTTAGCAGCGGACCCGCCCCCCAGGGTGAACCCGGTAGTGGGCTGGGCGCTTACTCCTCCAAGGGTAAACCCGGTGGAGGGAGTGCCGGTTGCTGGAAAAGAAAAGTTTGCAACATTTAATACCCTCACAGTACTAATTTAGATTAAATCATAAATGGCAGAAGCATATCTACGGTAGCTGTTGGTCAACAAAAGATGAACCCTCCAAAAATATATTTAAGTGTGTCCTGCCTATGGTTAACTGAATATAACTGCTCAATCAAGGTGATTTTAAACTTTTTGTAATATTTTTTCTTTTAAGTTCATAGCTCTATATTAGCTGTAGTCGGGAGCCATTGATTTCTTTTGCGGCTCCCTCAAGTTTCTGCAGGGAGCCCAAAGATGTACTTGTTTTATACACAACAACTTTTAGTAGCTTTTGAAGATCTCTATGCAATTCAGTCATAAAGACTAATTTTTACTATTACTAGCCCACTAGGCTAGTGAATTTTTGAACATACTAGACCAGGTCAGTCGAAGCCTGACCTGTTGCAAATGGCGGGGATGTAAACAAGACAACGACATGTGAGCATTTGTTCTTAGTTTTTCCTTTTTATTTTTCAAAACAAAGGGTTTGGGGTGGGAATTTTTATATTGAGGGGTGGGGAATTGTTCACTTGCCCAATGGGCGAGCATATTCCGACTCTAACTCGCCCAATTTGAAAGAAACTCGCATTGGCTAGTGGGCTAGTGTTAGTTTTTATCACTGGCAATTAGGCTCGTTAGAAAAAAAACCATTAATTTTGAACCGTAAGTTCTGTTTTTTCAGACAAAATTCATTTTGCCAAACTTGAAGTGGGTTTGAGGGTTTCAGAGAGCTGTAGGTGAAAACTGACATTCTAGAATTTCCCCCGAGAAAGCCAATTGTTGACACATGAATAACAAACATTGTCAGTGTCTAGGCCTCCTTTGGACACCCACAACTTGAAGTACAGAAATTTCTATAATAGATTAAGGAAATCCAATTCGATGATGGAGAGTGTCATCTGAATGTAAATTATGCTACATCACTGATATATTAACTACTTAGGCTTTACAAATCCCAATAGGTAAATACACGCCGATCCTGTTTTTTTTGACAGCCTTGGATGAGACCCCGGGTCCCTTTTCCAAAGAGCCAATTTAGAACAAAGTTGATTGACTTAAGAAAATTTTTCTGGTCGGTTTTCGGGCGATCTCATATGATAAATGATAGTCTGTCTTGGGTCGGCCAGACAAATTTCAGGGCGTGAATACCGCCCAGACACCCACTTAAGTCAAACCCTGCAAACATTTATGATCTTTAGAAATATGTAACCCCCCTGCAGATATACATCCAAAATGTCCAAAATTGTCTCTTTGGACATACAGGGTCATTTACTGACCAGACGCTAGCGATAATTTGATTAATCGATGGTTTTGCCACTATATCTGATTGATCGATCATATAAAACAAAAGACCGACCATTTTCGATTACTTTCTCAAAGTTTGGTAAAAGGTTCCATTCAAGAGGTGCCATAAAAATCATGCACAAAAGTAAAAGATTATTGTAACAAACCTGACCATCCATCATTCAGAATTTAAAGGTAATCAGCCATATATCGGACACTGCCAAGTGGGCATGTCAACAGTGATAATTATTCAATCATAATCGATCAATCAGTCGAAAATTCAGAGGATTAATTAAGTTAAAATTTTCGATCAATTCCCAGCACTAGTTTTTCGTTGCACTTTGGGATACAAATAGAGCTCAAACATGCACACTTCCAGTACTTAAAGGGTTAAGATCCCAACTGGCTGGGAAGGTAGAAAGTAGGAGTGTCATCGATACCCCCAGAGATTCGTATCGCTAAAACGAAGCAGCCAATTATCGTATTGGTCAAAGGTGGTGTATCGTATTGTGTATCGCAAATCGGCAAACTACTCCAACCAGAAGTCACGCCTGAGGCAAAATGCCCCTATTCCGCCACAGTTTTGTGTTTCCTGGAAATTTGCCACTTGTCTAAACATTAAATAATGAAGTTAACGGCCATGACTTATAAAATACCTAGTGGGGAGACGAAGTAGGCAGGGTCTGAAATGGGAATATGTCCTCAAAAGTGTAACATTTTCACCTCAAAATAGGAAAAAATAATTAAATTTTACAAAAATCCAATTGAAAAATTGTATCGGAAAAAATCGGAATCAGTAGAAAAAACTTCCTATAATCATATCGTAAAATTTTCCTTATCAATGACACTCCTAGTAGAAAGAGTTTTTCCTCACCAGCCCCTTTCGTACTGAGGTTCAGGCCCAGACTGTTGTTGGCCTGTACGCTCTGTTGTGGCTTGGCGATGCCCAGGTTCAGCCCTCCGGTATTCTGGGCGCCGAAGGGTGTGGATCCCGCGGGCGCCGGTGAAGCGGTACCGAAGTTAAAGCCAGCACTGCCGGGCGTCCCGGCCCCTGCTGCCGGCGCCATAGAGCCCCCGCCAAAATTGAAAGAGGCATCTGAACAGAAAAAGGGTGTGATGTCGACATAGTAAGTCATATTTCCAAATCAAAGTTCATTTTTCCTATAAAAAAACATTCATTCCAGCAGATCTCCTTCAAATGTCTGGATTTTACAATTAAAATAATGAAAGTTTTAATAATTGAAATTTTGATGATTAAGTTCTTATTCCGAACAGAAAAAGGATGTGAAGTTCTGTATATATGTATTATGTAGTACCGTAAATTCTTAGTAATTTGGGATGTCCACTTTTTCATAGTTACAGTTCGTTTTTGCTTTAAAAACACATTCATGTCAGCAGATCTCCTTGTCTGGATTATATCATTGAAATAATGAAAATAAAATTAAATAATTGTCATTAATTGAAATATCAAAATTTTTAAATAAGTTTTTAATTCATAAAATTAATTTTGAGGACAATTGTGTTTTGGGTTCTTGTGAACATGTCTGTTTTAAATGTTTCTGGAATAAGTGTTTCGGTTACTTGTGAGCATAATATTGAAATAGCGTCCACAGGCATTTTAGGGGCTACAGGCATGAATGGGCGAACTTGAATAGTCCCCATCCAGATAAAGCAAAAATATGATATTTTCTATCTCCCCTAGCGTTATTAAACAAAGAAATACCGGATTATAATAATTATAATCTAAAATAGTCATATTAAATAGAAATTGGTATTTCAAATTATACTTGTAATCTGGCATTAAGTGAAAGCAACATTTGAGATAGTGAGATGAGTTTAAATACTAAATATAGGTATGTGTACACACCACCAAACTCAGGCAGGGCAGATAGTGAAAAAAGATACATGACGTATATAAGTGCTAGTATGAAAACATGTATCATATAAGAAAGTCAACATACTTGTTTGTTGTGTCTGTGGTGTCCCAAAACTGAACCCCCTGCAAAGAAGAGGAGCAAGATGAACTACAATATATCTACAAGATCACATGTTGATGTTCTACATAAATTCAGTTGAATTTGTAGATTGAACTGTGCCACAATAAAAGATCATGAATAGGGGTCCACACCGGTATACCCGTACCGTGAGGGTACCGATACCCCGCCCGACAATACCGGTGATAAACCGTATAAATAGTAGCCGGTACTTTTTTACCGGTACTATGAATAAAATGCCTCGCTGCTGATATAGCAGGCAAGGCGGAAAACAGTGCAAAGACGCGGGATCAGCGGGAAAATACATCGCGATCGCGTCATCCAGTGGCGGCCACCATTTTAACTGCACCACGATATAAACTAACGCGCGCAGTAGTACTTGGAAAAGTGTGGAGAGGGCCACGCTATGTATTTTACATGGTGCTAGTCCAGCCCCACCACACTTTTCCAAGCACTAACGCGCGCGACAGAATTTTGAAAACATCGACAATATGTAAAGAAAGTAACCAGTATCGATACCGTTAGCATACCGGAACCGTATAAAATATACCGTACCCGTACCATACCGTATAATTTTAAAGGTATGGACCCCTAATCATGTTCAGTGATCAGCAAATGAATTCCATCCCTGAGCAGGAAATTTCAAACGTTTTTATCAAAACCTCGCCTATCAATTTATATCTTAACAGCTCATAATCACCAGGGAATTGAAGAATTGGTAATCTTTAAATCTAATTATAGCATTCTCGCATATAAAAAGCTGGTCATTGTTGGCCACAATGCTGCAGACTGATCCGGGTTGCCAACCCGGACCTAGGCCCCGGGTTGGGATTTTGGAATTTTGCGCTCCACCTCAGATTTTTAAAACCATTTTTAAAGAATTATAGAGTGATTTTAGTGATGCAATCAAGTTGATGTGATTAAAAAAAGTGTATTTAGTTAAATAAAATACCCAAATACATGGATGGCCAGATAAATTCTGTACCACACAGGATATTGATTCCAGCCTGCACTCAGTGACCCCATGGTTGCTGTCAAAGCGAGTATCAGAGCAGTTCGTGAAAGTGCCAAAATCATGTAAATTTAGGGTTTCAAGTTTATTGTTTCTTCTTTCATCATGCTATAATAGTACGGGTTGTCAGCAGTTCCTCAGCTTAATTCGCCACCCGGCTCTCCACCGCTAACTTAATCCCTATATCATAGCGCATAGCTTTGAAAACACCTGGGCTTGTAAAACACACTATGTTCAGAGAGCTGTTTCTGTGGGTTTAAAACGGTCCCGGTTCACAGCAGTGAGCTGGTGACCAAATCCAGGATGAGGCTCCTCAGCCGGGACCAAATCCAGGATGAGGCTCCTCAGCCAGGACCAAATCCAGGATGAGGCTCCTCAGCCAGGACCAAATCCAGGATGAGGCTCCTCAGCCGGGACCAAATCCAGGATGAGGCTCCTCAGCCGGGACCAAATCCAGGCTCAGCAACCTTTAGAAAACATGATTTTCGTGTCATTTTCACAGAGTTGTTTTAATTTTTTATCACTTAAACTCGCTATAATAGCCATTAAGACCCGCCACTGAGCATTGCCATTGGTGCAGATTTATAGCCTCGCCGTGGGTGTTTGATGCAAAGCTTTGACAGCCTTGGCGGCCTCAGCTTTTGCAACAAACACCTACGTCTCGGCTATAAATCTGTACCAATGCTCTGCGGCGGATAACACCTCATAATCACCAAGGAATTGAAAGACTTGTTAATTCAATGGCCTAACTGAAGTATCCTGGATACTTCAGTTAAGCCAATTCAATTCTTCCATTCAATTTTTTATTCTATCTCATGAATCTGTCACTGAAAATGAGAGTACAATTACCAATCTGATGAGGCCACATTTCATGAAAACCAACAGTTATATTGAATAATTTGCAGAACGAATGATACATATGACATTGAACATAATCAACCCATTGAACATCTTGAATGAAACGCAACATGCACATTGTCAGTTTCAGTTGTAACAAGTTGTCTTTGACCAGTGACACGAAGATGACAGGCATGACAATTGACAGCGTTTAAAACAAGGGGTAACTACACTTTTAAAAGAATTATAGGCACAGATCGCATTCAATTTAACAAGTGAGACATTCTCTTTGATTTAAAGCTTACTTGGCAGCTGTAGTTTGCTGTGCGGTGGGAGTCGCACCGAAATTAAATCCAGTCGACATGCTGGGGTCGAAAATGGCGGCTCTCGATTGCCTCTCGTTCTTTTCATAACGAACCACACATTTATTTTTAGCATTCGTTGTGGAAGTTTTAGTGTCATATTCGTCCGTTAGAGGGCCTAACCATCTAACAGGCTCAGAGGCTGAACAGGGCTTGGTGGTTATGTCCTTCCTGCAAGCATAGATAAGTTTATGCTGCAAGTGATTCGAAAAATCAGAGAAATATGTCTACTACTCTCAGGAAAAATGAATGGCCTATCTTTAATGATACGTATTCTATGACTTGCGTTGTTTTAAAATTAAAAGCTTGCTATGGCATGTTGATATAACCTGGGAGTAGTAGTAGGGGATGTATTTCTCTGATATAACATTAGATCAATAGAACAACCTGCCGCAACAATCGCACTGGGTACTGGAATTAAGGTCTTACGATACTCTACACTGGTGACACCTATTGAGTATCAAACAAACTAAAATAATTCATTACAATTTTCCTGAAACTTTACCCATCTGTGGTTCAAAAAGTAACATGATAACGTGTCATTTTCTTTATGTCTTCTTGTTAAGAGGATTGATTAGATAGTTTAGACGTACTTCAGTGAAAATTAAACTCGGCAATTCTTACTGATACTAATTTTGGGTTAAAAACTTGTTTCTTGAATTCCTTGATTTTGCCCCATAATTTATATATAACAACAGAAAAAATATCAACATGGTAGAACAGTTTTTCAGGCAGTGTCAGAATCTCTGAAGGGATACATTTAGCAATGAAAGAAACCATTTTTGAAGAATGAAATGTTTGTGAAATAAATTGCATTGTATTTTTAAAAGTTGATGACTCTATGAATTAAAAATATTTTGAAGATCACTGTGCTATGTTCTTCACTCATGCAAAGTTTCAAGAAAATTAAACTGGGATTTCCAAAAGTGTCGTAAGACCTTAACCAGAGAAATCTACCCTATCTAATGCACACTCCCTGGCTTATCGTGATTGCTTAGATGACCAAACACAAGTGGATTCGAAACCAGCCGTTCAACCTGAACATGCTAGCCTCAACCAGTGTCAACTAATAGCCACTAATAGGCCAAAGTTGGTGCTCTGGGCACCGCCAGCTGGTGGTGGAGATAAGGTTTCTCAGTAGTGTAATCGATGCGAGAGCCCTGATTGGTCCTTGTTCCCACGTGACCTCGCGCTGATGCCTTATCTGGTACTCCTGGAAATAGTCCAGCACTTAACTATAGGGCATATAGTAATTGGTCTCTCGCTACATATCCATTCTTTTCTTCATCCAAGGTGATTGTAAGGTAATTTCCGCCACCCCCCCCCCCTCGTTTCATCTCCCCCATACCTAACTCATTACTGTAACCCAACCGCCTAGCTCACGTAAGAGATTGGGATTTCTGGTAAGATATCATTCATAAGAATAAGTTAAACATCACAATATCCAAATGTTCTCATTGAATATTCATTCTCACATTTGAGGGAGTGTGCTGCTGAGTGTGCCTGTCAGCTGGTAGTCTAGGTGATAGCCTAGTCATAGGCCAAGAAATCATTTTATCTCTATATATTTTATCAACTCTAAACTGTGTCCACCCTGATCTAGTTCTTAAATCGCTCACCAGTTGGCCCGCAGTGAGATTTTTCCAGTTTGATGATTCTGACTAACCTGTGTGACCACCCTATGTGCCATCTATCACCCGCCACATTCAGATAGAGACCAGAACAGTGAAAAGCATAATTTAATAAAATCCTAGACTAGGAGCTAGTCTATCTAGGTGCATACCTATCAACATTCAACCCTCCAAAATCAGGAGTCGAGATGTCATGCAGTTGACTATTGGGGCCTCTTTCGCGGCATTTTGTTTAGTTCCAATCCTGGCCACCAGGGGTCAGGTTAGTAGTTTAGTTTAGGAGTGGGCTATTATATTTCACAGGAGTTGGCAAATTGCTAACCATACAGATATGTAAATAAAATAACGTTTATTGTATGTAGCAGATCGCACTTGCAGCATGAAGATATATTCACAGTTATGAACAACACACAGAGATAGCTTTTGAACTGAAAATATCATAACAACACTGACATAACGCCTACTTTCAAGATCAACTATTTCCGTTTTCGGCATATAAATTATCAAAGATGGAGGATTGTTCAAAGTCCCCAACATCAGTAGCTAATCGGTAGATTTATTCAAATTATGTGCTCAATAAGTAGACCACAATTTTGGGATCTGAGTACTGCTCAAATCAGTAGAGCTGACAGGCATGTAGGTGAGGGCGCTGCAGAAAGCTGGTGGTTGGGTACTAGGACATGGGCCAATACCAGAAAATGTGCTTAGTTTTTAATTTTGTCGCAAATCTGGTGGGGCAACTTAAATACACTTGATTTATGGTCGGTATGGCCTGGGGGTCACAGAAACAAAAGTTCCTGCAAAAAGAGTTGCCCCTTAATTATTTATTGGTCAATTAAGGCCAAAACGGGTGAAAAACGGGGGATTTTGGTGATTTACTCATAAAACGTAACGGGAGTGTGAATTGTCGTTGCTCTCTACTGGAATGATCAAATTGCCTAAAATGCAAGTCGAAATAACATTCGGCCTTCCTCTTTTTTTTATACAGAACAGCCCTTTAAGTTGAACTTTCCAATTACCATCACCATTCTGTTACTGTATTTTTCCTTTTTATTATTATTATTATTTTTTATTATTCGTTTTTTTTTTTGGGGGGGGGGGGCTAGTATATATATATTTATTGACTGTAATCAATGTTACAAAAATATATTTGTGAAATATAGGTTGGTACAATATAGCTTCTAGATATTATAATAGTAATAGACATATGGAGATTACCTTTATACATGTTTTTCTAGTGGTTCTTATACAGAAATTTATTACTGTGTTGTAGCTTTTAAGTAGAAGATAAACTATCCGAAGTATCATGATAGTATCAGAAAGATATGAGATATAGTAAATAGTAAATTTTCTTACAATTACTAGACTTTTTACTAGCGGAACTAGACTATTTAATCATTAACAGAAATAATAGGTGAAATTCATTAAATAATTATAGCTAAATGAGCTCATGTTTTTTGCAAGATCGGCGAAATGGTTTAAAAAAGGCAAGGAGCGTGGAAAAAAATAATCCGTCAAATATCTGCATTCTTTAAAAGGTTAAAATATGGACAACTACTGTGATAAAATGCTAGAGTAGGTAAGGTAAACATTAGGTAAACATTGTAAAGAGAAGATATGTAGATGTTCAGATAAGTCAGAGAAATACACCCCCTTGAACCGCAACGCCATAGGCACAGCATGCTAGTACCTAGGGTATGTGCGCCTCGGGTTACGCGGTGTAGCCTTGGTCACGTGATCTGATCTGTGCAATTAGCATGCAGCATCCTTTCTAGGTCAGATAGTTGCCAAGGAGATGGGAGGCAGCGAAATCTGATGATGCATGTACAATGCCCACTCCCGGTCTACTACTCTCAGGATAAGTCAATGTACCACTGAGTAAAATATATATTGCAGTGGCTTAATTATCTTGCGTTTTTCTGTTTCTGGTACAATCAATGCTGATATTCTCGATTGATTCATTGTATTGCATTTTATTCTGCTATTTTGCATTTTGATACATTATTGGATTGGAGCATATTACTTCGTTTTTCATTTTATTGACATTCCATGTTTTAAGCATAAAAAGTAAAATAAATTGGTTATTGCAGGGACAATTTATTCAAATAGACCTCTCTGGTTATTGTTACTGTTTTATGAGATAACATACGCAACATCAATGTGTTATCTAAATTATCTTTCATCCGATTTCTGCGTCTCAACCATACAGGTTGATTTCGTTGAACCGTTTTAGTTCTCGCTTTGACCGAAAGATGTCGCTTTTGCCTTGAATATCTGGTACCATGCTCGCTATGTCATATGAATTAGTACATCCCGGATGTGCAATGGTTGTATGAAGCTCTTCCTGTATTTACACTGAGACTGAAAATATGGAACATATACGAACACCAAAGGTAAGACAATTTTCTTTTGTTCCCTTGATTGCACCAGGTATCCATAAGGCTGATGTCAAAGCTAGAAATGCATATCATCGTTTAGGAATACATGACAAAATGAATATTTTCAGAATCATACAGAATGAATGAATAGCAGCTGCAATAGCATTTCCTTGTATGAATGTGTAATCTGATATCATATGTTGTACATAGTGTGATCTGATAATTCATGCCCATTGTTGTCAGTATCAGTCATGTGTGTTGTTCACACCCCTTCGCTCAGGTATTTCATAGGTGGGATTATACTGTTCTTTGGTGTATGAGCTAGTACTGTACCCGTAGTGCTAATTGATGAAATAAATATACAGGTGTTACATTTAAATGGCAAATGCAATAAAATATACAAATCGAGATGTTTCTCACTCAGAAGATGTTATTATGGCCTTGAATTTGCCATACCTGGTCTGTGGTGTTTCATACTATAGTGATTTAAGAATATTTGATCTGAATCGGAGTCTTTGCTGCGCTAACTCTAGTATTAATCTCGAGTATCACGATCAGGGGGTGTGTCATGCGTTGACTATTGCCTCAGGTTTACCAGCTCCCATTTTATTGTAACAGGTGATTTGAGAGTATATGGTAGTGAACTGCAGTCTTTGACCCTTCTGGGGAAGATCGAAGGATTGGATGTTATAAACTGTCTGTTAAGTTTTTGCGGGGGAGCACCTGTACAGGTTTGGCTGAGAGTTGAGTTACATAATCCTTTGCTGGTATGACAATCAAGTCATTAACTAGCTTGTAGTCTAACAGAACACATGTTTTGCTGGAGAGTTAAGTTATGTAATCCTCTGCTGGTATAGCAATTAGGTTAGGTCAGTCTAGTTTCTCTGAGTTGCTTAAAGGGTATCCAAATCAATAGTGCCATCATGGTGTTAACACTGGATTATCTGCCGTAATTTTGATTCACAAATCCCCCCCTCCCCTTATTTGGATTTTTTTTCGATGTCATAAATGTTCTTTTCAAGCTAGGTGGTGATCGTAGATGAGGTGTGAACCTTCCATATATGAAAAAACACACACCAAGAAATGGAACCTTAATCGCTGGCCACACATGTGGCGTTTAAAAGCTATGTACAGCAGGTTGTTTTTGTTCTTGCACAACTGTGTCTGGCAAACCAATTGCCTATAACCTACACACTACTACATTATTACCACCTTATATTTTTAGTGACAGACCACCAGATAACTATGATAAACCAAGCACACATTGTGCTAGGATTGTTTAATGGTATTTAAGGTCAACTAAGGTACAATATGAAGAAAGCAAAATTAAGATAGACTTGTAGCAGGGCTAGGCTAAGTGCTTCCGCTATGAATTACGTCTGAATGTTTGCTGATTATCAGAAAGAAACGAACAAAGAAAAGGAAGGATTTTCATTTCAAATATAGAAATATAAAAGGTTAACTGTTTTTCTGAACTCTCTCTCTCTCTCTCTCTCTCTCTCTCTCTCTCTCTCTCTCTCTCTCTCTCTCTCTCTCTCTCTCTCTCTCTCTCTCTCTCCTCATCTCCTGTATATATACACATATATACATACATACACACAAAATATAAAAGGTTAATTATTTTTCTGAACACATTATACATTATATACTACGTCATTTTCAAAGTTGCCAGGCCAAGCATACACTCCAGATGTCCATGAGACCCAGGGTCTTAGCCAGGATTTCAAAAGTGCCTGTCCAAAACAGCAATTTCAAATATTTTGCCCGTCCAGATTTAGCTACAAGTTTATCTACTTCAAATCCTCATACCACCTACATTTAATAGCCTAGTCTGTCAAAAAGGGCAATTTATACTTCAGCTATGTCCAAAAAGATGGTTTGTTAGGAAAATAATTTTGTTATTACACCCCAAAAGTCAAAATTGAAAAATCTTCATAGAATTTTTTTTAGGAAACCACCTGTCCAAAAGACAGGCAGGACGGGTCCTGGCTAAGTCCCTAATGCCTGTAGCAACTATCTGACTTCTAGATGATAATTCATCTTTATGAGGTTAGAGCAGTTTGGATCATATCATTTAAAGGAGTTAATGTTTTTCAGAGTCCAACCAATAATCTCTTTCAAATGTTTTGTTAAATCATGATGAATTCCAAGATATAACAGATCCAGATGACAATTTTTTTTGAGATCTTTAGTAGTGCTCGTACGATAAATTGAAATATCGCCCTAATTGATAGTTTCGCCACGATAGTAGTGCTATCGATAACCCGAGGAATTATCGATAATCCATGATAATTCTCGTCCAAAAAAAAGCACATGTAATGATACGAAATTGTAAAAATAAAAAGCTAACTACTCACGACACCACAATTCCACTTCTATTAATTAGTTTAATATACAGGCGGTCCTTTCTGGTAAATAAACCGCCATTTTGGACTTCGAAATCACGTTGATAATCCTGCCACAAACGTGATTATGGTCAATTTCAAAATGGCAGATGTTGTTTACCGGAATGCATCGCCGTTGTACCGATCCATCAGGAGCGGAACTTGGGTAAGTTTTGTGCCGCTGCAAGCTATCACATTATCATTTTTTATCGATAATCTATCGTCATCTGGGACGACATCGATAAAAAAATCGGCAAACTCTGACTGAGCACTAATCTTTAGGAATGAAAGGGTTAATGTAATTCATGTCAATTTTCCAAGGATCTCAGGAATGAAAGGGTTAATGAAATTAATGTCTATTTTCCAGGGGATCTCTAGGCATGAAAGGGTTAATGAAATTCATGTTTTTTTTCCAGGGGATCTCTAGGCATGAAAGGGTTAATGAAATTCATGTCTACTTTCCAGGGGATCTCTAGGCATGAAAGGGTTAATGAAATTCGTGTCAATTTTCCAGGGGATCTAGGCATGAAAGGGTTAATGAAATTAAATGTCATTTTTCCAGGGGATCTAGGCATGAAAGGGTTAATGAAATTAAATGTCATTTTTCCAGGGGATCTAGGCATGAAAGGGTTAATGAAATTCTTGTCATTTTTCCAGGGGATCTCTAGGCATGAAAGGGTTAATGAAATTAAATGTCATTTTTCCAGGGGATCTAGGCATGAAAGGGTTAATGAAATTAAATGTCATTTTTCCAGGGGATCTAGGCATGAAAGGGTTAATGAAATTAAATGTCATTTTTCCAGGGGATCTCTAGGCATGAAAGGGTTAATGAAATTAAATGTCATTTTTCCAGGGGATCTAGGCATGAAAGGGTTAATGAAATTAAATGTCATTTTTCCAGGGGATCTAGGCATGAAAGGGTTAATGAAATTAAATGTCATTTTTCCAGGGGATCTCTAGGCATAAAAGGGTTAATGAAATTCATGTCAACTTTCCAGGGGATCTCTTGGCATGAAAGGGTTAATGAAATTAAATGTCATTTTTCCAGGGGATCTCTAGGCATGAAAGGGTTAATGAAATTAAATGTCATTTTTCCAGGGGATCTCTTGGCATGAAAGGGTTAATGAAATTCATGTCTATTTCCAGGGGATCTCTTAACCCATTAATGCTCACAGTGGCCAAAACCAGCCTGACAATTTTGAAGAAATCTTTCAGGTTTTAGCACAATTAGCAAAATATTTGAAGGAGAAATGTTGATCAGAACATTACCAACAACTCTCCTTCAAATATTTTGTAAAATGATTCCCAATTCAAAAGTTATTGTCAAAAGTATCATCAATCCATACGACAATTTCTGGAGGAAGCCTTAAGCATTAATGGGTTAAGGTATTCGGTTTAAATATAGTCTTGTATCCACCGAAATTTTCACACGACCTTCCTTCCCTAGCAGGCCTGTACACAAGGAAACCATTTCAATCCCGAGGGATTTTCCAGAGCAGCTGGGCATGAAAGTGTTAATGAAATTCACGTCAGCCTCACAGCGGATATAATATTTATGTTATTTACCTGCGTGGCTGATTGTCGTCAGTTGGCACTCTTGCTCGAGTGCGCCGGCTGCAGGCAGGGTTTGGAGGAGGTGGGCGTGCCGTCACTACCTGACGCGCTACGCACCTGAACCGCGCGACGACTCTTCATGTCATTCATTAACCCTTTCATTTCTGGAGATTAGGGATTGGAACTGGTACTCGTTATGTTACCAAATGCTGATATTGAATAGGAAAAGGATTGTATCAATTTTTAGATACTGGTATTGCTTAAAAATATACAAAATAGAATTAACTTTTAACCCTTCTAATGCTACTTAGGCTACTTTCGTCCAAAGCACAAGGACGCAAAGATAATTGAAAAACATCGGAACCCTGTCATCCAGTAAATATTCATTGGAAAGCTCTCACTGAGTACTCTCAGATGAGTACCTATATGTGCCAGGGTTTCAGTCATTTTTCAGTTTTGTTGCATCATTTTGTAGACTGTGTGCTCTCCAGATGGAAATGAGTTAAACTTTTGATTTCTTGCCCCTCAAGATGCCAAAGTGTTAAAATTGCATTCTTTTGCCCTGTTCTTTAACATTATACTGCTGGTAGCTTATTTGGCCTTTACAAAATTCTGCAAAAAACCCTTAAAAATAACTGAAACACTTGCACACTGGTACTCATCTGAGTGCACTCAGAGAGAGAGCAATCTAATGAATACCAACATGCCAGTGTTTAGATGGTTTTCAAAAGAATTTCCTCCTTGTGCTTTGGACAAAAGAAGCTTTAGCATTGAAAGGGTTAAAACTTACTTTCATTTTACAAGTGCCTTAAATTGTACAGTGTTGAAACCCAAATTCCCTGACAGCTAGACTTCTTTGATTTGTAAAGGTGTAAAGGTATAAAGGTATTCGGTTTATAGTCTTGTATCCACCGAAGTGCTCACACGACCTTCCTCCCCTAGCAGGCCTGTACACACGGAAACCATTTCAATCCCCTAGAGCAACTGGCAGCATATAGAGCTCAAGCTCTAAGCACTGCCTTATTTGATTACTAGTCTGACACCTAACCAACTGAGCTACTTTGTATTACACCTCCCTTGGATTGTGATTCAGGGAATCAAATCAGATCAATTTTAGTCCTAATAGCTTATTTCCTTACTTGGCTCTTACCAAACTCATCTATTTTGATAGTTCACACTGTTTCCATGGTGACGCTGATGACGTGATTGGAGGAAATGGTGTATGTGATAGCGGTAGAATGAAGAACGGCTTTGATCTGTTAACTCTTTTGCACCTGGAATGTACAAATTCTCTTAACAATTTGAAAATATCCTATCAATTATAGCTGAATTTTTAAAAATATATTTGAAATGTTATTTTATACATATTTAAACAAAAATTAAAGAGGTATCGTTAAGTCCAGGGTCTTAGCCAGGATTTCAAAAATGCCTGTCCAAAACAGCAATTTCAAATTTTCTGCCCGTCCAGATTTAGTTACTAATCTAGTTCAAATACTTATACCAGCTACAATAAATAGCCTAGTGTATCAAAAAGGGTAATTTACATTTCAGCTATGTCTTAGAAGATGGTTTGTTAGGAAAATATTTGGTTATTACACTCCAAAAGTCAAAATTGAAAAGTTTTCATAGAAATTTTTGCCTGTCCAAACAGGATGTTTTTGGGAAACTACCTGTCCAAAAGACAGGTAGGACGGGTCCTGGCTAAGTCCCTGTCGTTAACCAAACAGGAACAACTTTCAATAGGAAATTTAGTAATTGTTTTGGTATCATCATATTCCTGTTTGTGTCCAACCATGGTATGGTTCAGATGTATATCTAGATTTTTTTTCCAAACTCCCCCATCCCCCATATATTATATCTGGGAGTAGTAGACAGGGAGTGGGCACTGTGCATGCGTCATCAAATTTCGCTGCCTCACACCACTATGAGTCATAGATAACATGTGTACCCCAGGATTAGCTGCCTGCTGGTTTCACAGGCCCTGGGTCAGACTGAAATTGCAGCGAAACCAATCACGTGACCAATACTTCCCCAGGCTACACCGCGTAACCCGAGGCGCACATACCGTAGGTACTAGCATGCTGTGCCTATGGGGTTGCGGATCAAGGGGATGTATTTCTCTGATTATATTGAGCCTGATGTATGAGAAATCACAGATGTGTCAAATGGTGGTCTTTATTGATCATGTATTATTGATATTCCTCTGAGCATGATCTTAAAATGTCACTTTTGTTACAGCCAGCAGGACTACGATAGCTAATATCATTATAGCCCCACACCATTTTGTGTAGCCTCAGGCTATGCATGGTGCTGGTGGTAAGCTGAACCACTAATTTAGCCAAAGGTGATTATCTATGTTACCAGTAAGGCTGTTACTCTACCACACGATGACGCACAATCACATCTGACATCTGACATGTGATCGCTGTCTTTACCAATCAGGAGACGCCGTCTTGACACATTGTCCTGCTCTTCCAATTAACAGTCAGGATTATATTACTGCTGCCAGGGCTGGATATTAACCCTTATGCTGCTGGTGGTTATAATTGGGCTAAGGCCTAAAAAAAGAAATTGTTTGTTTCCTGTAACGGTCTGAAAAAAAATAGAGTAGGTAGGTCGGTATTTTTTTTTGGATTATTTTTTGGTCAAAAATGTGTGTTTTATGCATGTTTTACGTTGATTGGGAGTTGGGAGGGCTGAAAAAACTTTGGGGTAGGGATTTTTTTGAATAAAAACTTGTTAGGGTAGGGTAACAGGAAACAAACTTTTTTTAGGCCTAATACAAAACGATGCAAAAAACCTGAAAATGACTAAACCCCTGGCAAATGGGTACTCATCTGAGAGTACTCAAATGGGTACTCATCTATCCAATGAATACCAACATGACAGGGTTAAGATGGTTTTCAAAAATCTTTGCATCCTTGTGCTTTGGATGAAAGTAGCCTCAGCATTGGAAGGGTTAACCACACTATTCAGTAACAGCCCTCAGCAGGGCTGAATGGTGTCAATTTTACCATACTGGATACTTTTTTTAAAGGCACCAACATAAGTACTTGCCCGCTTGCCCCGGCAAGTGAATTTTTGAAAAAAGGGCTCTCTGGCAAGTACATTTCAATTTGCACTTTCCCAGATGGGCAAGTTGATTTTCTGAACTCTACACATTTTTGTTTTCTAGAAAATGGCCCAAATATTCAGAAATATGCTAACAATGCATCATAGTTTAAAAGAAAATGGTTTTCAAACCAATAAATCCCTGAAAAATATTAACATTTTTGAAAGTTTGGGTTTGCAAATGACACCAAGACTTGCCATGACGCCCTGCTGGCTAAGAATATGGTTTACATGTATACTCCTCATTAGGCCTAAAAAAAATTGTTTGTTTCCTGTTACCCTACCCTAACAAGTTTTTATTCAAAAAAATCCCTACCCTTAAGTTTTTTCTGCCCTCCTAACTCCCAATCAACGTAAAACATGCATAAAATACACATTTTTGACCAGATAAATAATGCAAAAAAAAGATTTTACCTACCTACCTACCCAATTCTTTTTCAGACCGTTACCAGAAACCAACAATTTCTTTTTTAGATGTGTGCATAGTGGTCTTTCTCTCCAGATGCCTGTTAATCATCACCTTCAAATCTCACCGTCACCGAGATAAATCTCTAGCCCATCGGGGTATAGAACACGGGTCTCTGAATAGAAATTGAGCCATTATCCTGTCACTATATTGAGTATTTGTATTAAAAGGCGTGTGCCTGGCGTATTTTCCTTGGAATTACCTCGACACAATTAGGTGGGATATTTTGCGCATAACTAATGACTAGGCACCTGGTAATTCTGTTGATACCACCACCATTACGGAAATGGCGTGACCATTTTCAGCCCAGCTAATCAGTTTGACAGCTTCCTTACTTCCCAATCAACATTGCAATTTTAGAAAAAAAGATTGGTACAATATTGATTTGTTATTGTAAGGGCCTGCCCCAATGGCTGTGTGGTCTAAGGCATTGCCACTGACTGCTAGCTGTCTCTGACCACTGAGGGCCTGCCGAGTCACGGCTAGCCACAACATGGCAGAAAAAGTGATGAAAAACAAAATTTCAAATTCCAAATTCCAATTTATTGTAAGAAATTTGCAATTAAAATCCTAAATCTAATTTTTTAAGTTCAATTTCAATTTATAATTAAAAAGTGCTGATGTGGATCGATATACTACTGATTAGTGCTCGGACGATAAATCGAAATATCGCCTTATTGATCGTTGTGCCACGATAGTAGCGCTATCGATATCTCAAGGAATTATCGATAATGGACGATGCTGATGATGCCGCCACAAACGTGATTTTGGTCAATTTCAAAATGGCGGATGTTGTTTACCGGAAAGCATCGCCGGTATAACGAGCCATCAGGAGCGGAATGTGGGTAAGTTCCTTGCCACCTCAAGTTACCAAAATATCATTTTTTTATCGATAATCTATTGTCTTTATGGAGAAAGTAGCCTTTAGCATTGGAGGGGTCAATTTTAAAGAATAAATTTTAGCTTAGCAGAAACATGCAGTACTCATTTCCCAATAAATCCAGACAGATAATTATTTTTGAAATGATGTTTTTATGCACAGAGTCTTCTCTGTGTGCTGTGTCATATTCATGGCAAATATTAACTATTGATTTTCTGAAATGAATTTCAGTTTGTAACTAGAGGGACAGCTCATAACTCATAATGGCACTTGTGTGACAAGTTAAAGCCCACCTTCGAAATGCTGTGAGAATTCCTGTCAGTGCATGATGTGAGCATAATTGGGTTAGGCCAAGAAAAAAATACTGTTAGTTTTCTGTAACGGTCCGAAAAAAAATAGGGAAGGTAGGTCGGTAAAAAAGATTTTTTTGCATTTTTTTTTTGGTCAAAAATGGGTGTGTTATGCATGTTTTACATTGATTGGGAGTTGGGAGAGCAGAAAACACTTTGGGGTAGGGTTTATTTTGAATAAAAACTTGTTAGGGTAGGGTTACACGAAACAAACAACTTTTTTAGGCCTTAGAAAAGAACTACTAGTTTGAGAGGCCACTATTGCGCAAAGGAATAAAATTGTTGTTTAAGCTTTTATTTGTATTCCAAGAAAGTTGATGCCTCAGGGCTCAACATTGGTGCTTGCCCCATTGCCCTGGGCAAGTAGAATTTGTAAATTAAACCTGTGGGGCAAGTGAAAACTGCATCTTGCTTGCCCCACTGGGAAAGTACGCTTTGTATATTTCTGGTTTACTTTTTGAGAATGTGTGCAGGTTTCGTGGTCTGGCATCCAATCTTGTCCTAGAAAATATGCTTTCACATGCCAGAACCATGTTCTACTTGGTTTTAAATGAAATATTGTAAAACTTACAATTTTTCAAGGGCAAGTGAAAGTTTGAGTAGGGCAAGTGAAATTTGAATCTCACTTGCCCTACGGGGCAAGTCGCTGCAAAAGTTAACGTCGAGCCCTGTGCCTCGAAGGGAATCCGGGTAATTCTCAGGCAGGACAAGAACAATTTAATCCTATGATTTCTACTAACTAGTGTGCTGCAGGCATGAACAAAAGGACTGAGTTGCAGCCATTGGAGAGGACATTGAGCATGACATTAGATATTTCCAGTAATTGGTTGTATTTGGATTCTAAGAGTCTATTTCTTGAAGGGATTTACCCAAGAGAATACTAAAGATAAAAGAAGTGCACCAGTGGTCCCTTTTTGCAGTTATCTTTTGTTCTTGCATTCTAAGAAAGTCATTGTCTGAGAGGGATAGACTCATAGACTTATTTGTTGATTCTAAGAAAATCTGTCTTGGAGGGATAGACTCATAGACTTATTTGTTGATTCTAAGAAAATCTGTCTTGGAGGGATAGACTCATAGACTTATTTGTTGATTCTAAGAAAATCTGTCTTGGACCTGGATAGACTCATAGACTTATTTGTCGATTCTAAGAAAATCAGTCTTGGAGGGATAGACTTTCATGCGCTGCAGCCTGCAGAAATACTTTATCTCTAACAAACCATCTTCTAGGTCATATCTGAAGTATAAATTGCCCTTTTTGACACACTAAGCGATTGAATGTAGCTGGTATAAGGATTTGAAGTAGATAAGTAGCTAAATCTGGACGGGCAAAAAATTTGAAATTGCTGTTTTGGACAGGCATTTTTTCATAAGCCGTGATTAGCTAACTATAAGGTTTACCATTCCATGCTTGTGACAGCCCTGGAATACACATTCTGTGCTAGTGACTCTTAGCGGAGAAAGTGCTAGTCATCTGTCATCTGTGACCTTGACCTCATCCAAAACAGCAGATAGTCTCGCCCCCCCCCCAATCAACAACTGGCAGTGGTATGATATGGTCAGCAAGAATTTTGATTTGTTCGGTATAATAAAACAAAGATGACATCCCAGTGGGGGTAACCTGATGGAATGGATCATCTCAGAATGATGGTTTTCCTTGGGCTTCGCCCTCTGGAAAAAACGTTCTCCCACTGGGATCCATTCCATCATGTGGGATGTCATATTTGTATATTATTACCATGTGTTTCCATTCTAAGAAAATCTGTCTTGGAAGGATTGATTTTTTTTGAGGTTCAGCAGAAACAGTATATCTCAGTATTAGAGTCCCTGTGCCTGAAGTAGAGGTGGTGAGCATGCAGTATAAGGCTCAGTATTAGAGTCCCTGTGCCTGAAGGTAGAGGTGGTGAGCATGCAGTATAAGGCAGTTACTGCAGCTCTCTATACT
>OZ012690.1:3740122-3794090 GCA_963942565.1 Maea johnstoni | reverse complement strand
GTTATTGCACGGAGATCTTAATCTATAACGGATGAAGGAAACAGGAGTCTGCAAAGACTGGTATTATATTACATCATCAATCAAAACCTAGACTTGCTAAAGTCATAAAAAGTATCTTTATCTTTCAATCCACTTTGTGTGGTTTGTAATTAGTTGCCAGCGTTGTAAGTGATAGCACGCATACTTCTTCCTGACTTTGATTGCGAAAAGAAATATGGCCTGCAGAAAGATATCAAATCCAACAACAGCAGCGTAACATGATGGGAATGAAGGATATAATACAAATAAACAGATATTAGTCCAGGGTCTGACACTTAGTTTTCAGGCTAGGGGCCCGAAAAGGTCTTTTGGTAAAAAATAAGTGGTCAAAAACAGGATTTCTGGTTATTACACATACAATTTTGGGCCCCTAGCCTGAAAAATCTAGGGGCCCACAGCAAGATCTAGGGGCATAATATGCCCCTGGGCCCCTGGGAAAGTCGAACCCTGATTACCTACCATGCACCATGAATTTGATATATATTTTTTTATCATTTTGAATTAAGAAGTTTCTTTATTTGATAAATAAATTTAATTCAGATAAATGTGTATGCATGTGTGTATGGGAGCGTGTATACATGTATTTACCTGAACCATTTATGCGTTGTGATGAATTATTAAGTCCTCTTCCATGATGGCTTTTTGTGTGTTAATTTTGATCATTTTTTTCAAGTTAGAAATATTAAGTTGCAAAGTTCTAGCTCTTGCACTAAATAAATGTATTATATCTAAATTCTGCTGTGTGTGTACACAAATGTTTTATGAAGAATTCTTGAGTCCCATTACATAGCTTTGTGCGTTGATTTTGATTATTATTTCAACTTCAAACGAGGCAAAGTTTTCTTGCACTAAATTAATGTATTATATCCCAATTCTGCTGTGAGTGTATAGGTTCATGTTTTACGAGGAATGGTATGCAGCTGGTTGGACGTATGTTTCCCCTGACGCCAGGGTGTAAATCCTCCGTGACCTTATTAGTCCAAACTGCATAAGATAAACTCACTTTATTGCCAGATTCTGCTCGTGCTAATCTCGGCTAATTTGGATTTATTACTCCATCTGGAGAAGTGATACAAGGAGCCAGATGCTGGCTGGGATTTGAATCGTGCTGGTTCTCTTTGCCAATATTAACAGGTGGCTAAATGTTGTTGTCAGAAATTTTCCCCTTGGGTATTTGCCTATGAATGCAACATTTGCCTCCATTAAATTAAATGGTGCACGGTTTTTCTTGTACAGTCTAACTTGCTCAAAAGGCCTCCTTACATGAGAAGTCACTTAATTGTCAACTCAGGATATTCTTGAAAAAGATGATTGAAAATATGAGTGCAACACAAAATCCTAGGCTTTTCTCAAGTTGCCTGCATTTCTTTACCTGTGATTCACACGTTATGAAGATGTATAGAAGTGTAGCACACAAATGCAAACTCCAAAAACCTTTTTATGTTTAGATTAATCTTTATTCAGCTCCTGCATGTCAATCAGCATACAAAAATAATAACTGTGTAACATAAGTATAAATAAATTACAGTAGAAAAAGCGGAGTGTACATATATATATATATATATATATATATATATATATATATATATATATATATATATATATATATATATATATATATATATATATATATATATATGTATATATATATATATATACATGTATTTTATTTATATATGTATATATATATATATATATATATATATATATATATATATATATATATATATAGTATATATATATATATATATATATATATACATATCTATCTAACTATATATATATATATATATATATATATATATATATATCTATATATATATATAATATATATATATATATATATATATATATATATATATATATATATATATATATATATATAGGGATGGGGACCGGAGACCGGTCCACATGTGATACCGGCCTGAGCATTGCGGTTAACCGGTATGAAACCGTACCTCAGTCCATGCGGTTCGGTTTTCTATGCACGCTGGAGGCGTAATAAAACTGTCAGCACCTTACCTCCTGCTGGCCTCACAATGTCTGTCAAGTGCGCCTATCAAATAGCCATTTCAAAGTCACGATGAATGGCGCTTCCTGTTCTCTGGCCACTTTCACTATGCGCAGAAGCCTTCTGAGCATAGAGAAACTGGCCAGGGAACTAGTATATAGGAACTCTTAGGAACTTACAAGTTCAGCCACGCATTCCATTGCGTAGTTTCGTATCAAGAAATGTCATTAATAAACCGTTTAGGAAACCGTGATAAAACCGAACCGTAGAAGCAAAACCGAAAACCGAACCGAACCGTAGAATTCTCAACGGTCCCCATCCCTATATATATACATACATATATATATATATATATATATATATATATATATATATATATATATATATATATATATATATATATATATATATATATATATATATATATTTATATATATGTTTTATGAGGAATGGTATATGCAGCTGGTTGGACGTATGTTTCCCCCAACGCCGGGGTGTAAATCCTCCGTGACCTTATTAGTCCAACCTGCATGAGATAAACACTTTATTGCCAGATTCTGCTCGCGCTAATCTCGGCTAATTTGGATTTATTGCTCCATCTGGAGAAGTGATGCAAGGAGCCAGATGCAGGCTAGGATTTGAATCGTGCTGGTTCTCTTTGCCAATATTAACAGGTGGCTAAATGTTGTTGCATATGGTTTGCCTGATATTTTTTCCCATGATAATTTCCCTATGAATGCAAAATTTGCCTCCATGATGGTAGGATATTTTTTGTAGAGTCAAACTTGATCAAAAGGCCACCTTATAAAAGGAGTCATCTGATCGAGACCCTGGCACATGGGTATACTCATCTGAGAGTACCTAGTGAGACCTATCCAATGAATACCAACATGACAGGGTTTAAATGGTATTCAAAAATCTTTGTGTTCCTGTACTGTCAGTGTGCTTTGGACGAAAGTAGCCTTAGCATTGGAAGGGTTAACCAGTGCATTGTACTATTTTGTTAGTATATCGTGCTCTCATATTCTATGTGAGACCCGCAAACTCGAAACTTGATGGAAATATTTGCTTGACCAGCATTATTTCAGCCATGATTCCCACCAGAAGAGGCCATGCAGTTTTGTGGCTGCTCATAATATTGTATCGACCCGCTGTCTGAGATGTAGCGCCTTTGCTGCCCGAGTTCATGTTGAGAGATCTCAGGGGGGTAAGGGTGAATAAGAAAGTCATCACACATATGTCAGCTTGCCCAGAATTTCGGACATATGCACGGAGAAGTTACTAGTTGGTATTCGTCATCTGAGATTGCTTTTAACCCTAAAATGTACTGCTGGTGGCTGATTTGGACAAAACAAAATCATTTGAAAAATAGGTGAAAAATGGCTGGAAACTTGGAACACTGGTACTCACCTGATAGGGCTCAGCAAGAGCATTCTAATGAATACCAACATGACAGGGTTTAGGTAATGATAAAATATGTTTGTGGTACAACACCTTGGACAAAAAAGTATTCTCAGAATCACGATGGTTAATCCCTATGCTGGCGTTGGCTGGTTTTGCTAATACAAAGTGATGCAAAAATGCTGAAAACTGACTGAAACCCTGGCATATGGGTTTGCAATTATTCATCATAGGGGATATCAACCCCTGTCTAGAATAGGATGCAGTGTAATGCGTACAGTCATTTATTTTTGGAGTGTTTTTAGGTCTGAATAATTTCCGTTTGAGGTGTTTAGTTAGTTAATCCAATTTCCTCTCCCTCTAGGTCTCGCTGGTCTCTTGCAGGTTTATTGTTATTCATAACATGTGCTCTCGTGAGAAATGCCTCCAGGCTGGATAAACGCAATAAAGCTTCATCTTAAAGATTAGAGAGCATCATTGCCAACTCTGTGATTTCTTGCTGTGTAACATATATGGGTGCCTTGACTTTTTGTACCTAATGATTCAACCCTTTCAATGCTGAGGCTAACATTTCACCCAAAGCATGAGGGCGCAAAGATTTTTGGAAACCATCTTATTAACCCTGTCGTGTTGGTATTCATTGGATAGCTCTCATTGAGAGCTATCATATGGGTACCCATGTGCCAGGGTTTCAGTCTTATTTCAGTTTTTTTGCATAATTTTGTAACATTTGGCCAATTAGCCACCAGTAGCATACTGGTTAAAGATTAGCAAAGAATATCATTGCCAACTCTGTGATTTTTTGTTACATGTAACAGATGCGTGCCTTAACTTTTTGTACTTAAGGATTTAATCCTGGCATTTTCCACAATTATCCTATGAATTCCTCATTATTGCAAGAATTTTTTGAATATGGAATAATCATTAACTGGTAATTAAGCCAATCCTAAACTATTGATGCTTGGAGCAACCAAAGCATCAATCCTGACATCTTGGGTGAAATCTTATATGCAAAAGGATAGTCTGAAAAATAAGAACACATGAAGTAGAAATGTTAATGAGAACATTACTAACAACTAGCATTTTATTTTTAATTCATTGTCAAAAATATCATAGATACAGGTGAAAAATTCTAGAGGCATGAATATGTTAATAAAATTCCTGGTCGACTTGGACAACACAGGTTTCGGCACATTGTCTTAGCCAGCAGGGTGTCTGGGTGCCTTTTTGGACACCCAAACCCTTAAAAAGAACCCATCAGGACACCCAAATATTTTTGTGTAGAATTTATAAAAATCCCAATCTCAAGCTCATAATTGAATTTTTTCATCTCCTTATAATTCGCATGACGTTGTTTAATGATATCATGCCTTATTTTGATGAATTTATACATGTTTATGGTTAAAATATGAGTATATTGTGATCCCCCTTAAAAATTTTGACGCCCAAAAATTTTACAACTGCCAATTTTAGGCACCCAGGTTCTAAATCCTGGCTAAGACACTGTTAAGGCATGGTGAATAGTATTAGGTCTCAATGTCTTATTCCTTGCACATAGCAATCTACTATTCTGCCTGACATTCGATATGATACAAGTGCAGATAATTTTTCCAATCGAAAAACTAGCTACGGAAACACCTAAATCCATATTGTCCAATTATCCTTGTAAGCACAAATTTCATCAACATTGCTCTTTGGGATAAAAGCCTTATAAACAATCCATTGCTGGAGTCACCAGACCAAACGCTAATTACCTTAGCAGTGTTATTCTTTCTGGAATTGCTCATGTTCGCATTGGGTTTACTAATCAAATTTTTCCGGTAGCGAGAAAGCATCTAGAGAATCTGTTCATAAGCTATATGCATAAAATATGCTGTATAAATTCTATAAGCTCAAGGATGGCATTACTGAATACCACAGGGCATGAGTCTGCAGGTTCGAGTCTCCCCGGGATCCCCACAAGCGGGTTGGCCTAGCAGTGGTCGCTATGTAAATGTGCGGCATTGTGGAGGGCTGTTTATAATGGTTCTTCTGCAACTGAAAGACCCTTGGAACTATTCGAAAGAGAAAGGAATTTCTTCCCGGTTCCGAGTTTTTATCTAATCGAGATATGACCTTGGCTGTTGAAACCGATGTTAAAACCCATTCCTTCCTTCCTTCCCCTATCTCTCTCCATTTTACCCACCAATGGGTTGTTTGCAGTTGGTATTACCAGACATGCAGGGTGTCAGTTGGCGAGATGCATGCAGCTTTGTTGCAACCAACAGCAAAGGTTGCGTAACAGATAATTCAAGGTTTTTGGTACATTTTGCCAAGGCATCCAATTGATTTGTTTGGACAGCCAAGGTCAGACAATTAGTGCTGCCTTTGTATCCAGACGGCAACAGACAATAGGGTTGATACAGGGGCAGTGCTCCTGAGTACACTTATGGAAGCCAGGTTAAACGGTGTTTGCGAGTGCATATGTAAATGCTTGTATACACATACACACACAATTGTATGTACATCTCTCTCTCTCTCTCTCTCTCTCTCTCTCTCTCTCTCTCTCTCTCTCTCTCTCTCTCTCTCTCTGACTCCTCTCTGACTCTCTCTCTCTCTCTCTCTGTCTCTCTCTGTCTCTCTCTCTCTCTCTTCTCCTCCTCTCCTCTCTCCCTCCCTCTCTCTCTTCTCTGTCTCTCTGTCTCTCTCTGTCTCTCTGTCTCTCTGTCTCTCTCTCTCTCTCTCTCTCTCTCTCTCTCTCTCTCTCTCTCTCTCTCTCTCTCTCTCTCTCTCTCTCTCTCTCTCTCTCTCTCTCTCTCTCTCTCTCTCTCTCTCTCTCTCTCTCTCTCTCTCTCTCTCTCTCTCTCTCTCTGATGTTATGACTTCTTTTGTCCAAAGTACGAGGATGCAAAGATTTTTGATAACCATCTAAACCCTGTCATGCTGGTATTAATCAGAAAGATGTTTTAGTTGTTTTTTTGCATCATTTTGTATTGGCCAAATGAGCCACCAGCAGTATATAAAGGCTCAAATATACGCAGCTGATGACTACAATGCACCCCCTGCAGAAGGTGGCCTCAGCTAATATTAGCATGTGCATCCCTAGATCAAGTCTCAGGTGTGGGTATGGTAAAGGATGTCTAAGAGATGCTGGATATGAAGGACGTAGCAGATGGTGATACCTTTGGTGTCCTGGTCCCATATCTCATCCAGCTAGGGGTCAGCCCCAATGGCAGAGAGGTCTAGGGCATTGCTGCAAGCCAGCAGCTATAGCATTTCATACATCCCTGAAGTCTCGGGCATGGGTATGGTAAAGGTTGTCTGAAGGATGCTGTGTAAGAATGAAGTAGCAGATGGTGATACCTTTGGTGTCCTGGTCCCTAGCCCAGCTAAGGGTCAGCCATTATTGCAGAATGGTCTAGGGCATTGCCTGTGGAAGCCAGCAGCTATATCATGTCATACATCCCTGAAGTCTCGGGTTTTGTTATTTTGAAGGTTGTCTAAAGGATGCTGGATACAAAGGAGGTAGCAGATGGTGATACCTTTGGTGCCCTGGTCCCATCTCATGCAGCTAGGGGTCAGCCCCAATGGCAGAGCTGTCTAGGGCATTGCCTGCAAGCCAGCAGCTATAGCATGTGCATCCCTGAAGTCTCGGGCGTGGGGATGCTAAAGGTTGTCTGAAGGATGCTGTATAAGAATGAAGTAGCAGATGGTGAAACTTTTGGTGTCCTTGGTCCCTAGCCCAGCTAAGGGTCAGCCACAATTGCAGAATGGTCTAGGGTATTGCCTGCAAAAGTCAGCAGCCATAGCATTTCAGACCTCAACGCTAACTCAAAATGTTGCTGGCCCCGTAATACCAGCACCACCTCGGATCTACTGGTCCTGCAAAATTATTACTGGCCCTACACATTTTTCTTGAACATCACAAGAAAAACATTGCATAAAATTCAACAACAACATTTATATTTATTATTTTATCTTCATTTATTTTGAAAACATTTGAGGACACATGAGGGGAAACTTGTGAACAAGAATGTCGTCAAATGTTTACTGGCCCTGTATTATCGGTTTGAGGTCTTTTTTACTGGCCCAAATCCAATTTGGGGAACTGGGGCCAGCGGTTCGCTGGCAGTGTCAATACCTACATTTGCATCCCTGAAGTCTCAGGTGTTGTTATTGTAAAGGTTGTCTGAAGTAGCAGATGGTGATTCCTTTGATGTTGAGATAAAAGGGGCTTTAAGGTTCTCTGGGCGTCTAGGAATATCAAAGGGAGTAGGAGGATATATACCCACTGTATCTATAACAGGGCTCTTGATGTAAGGAACAACATAGATGAGGCTTGCAGCATTTAGAAGAAAAAGAGGCGGAGGTGTAGAATCAGTGTATGAAATCTTACAAAATGTAGCTGAGGCTTCCTGAGAAATAACAGAATTTTCTTAGAAAATTCCGAGAAATCTTATTCAAATGATTGAATCTAGATAACTGGGTTCTTGATGTAACAGCATATGTAATGAGGCTTGCAGGATTTAGAAGAAAAAAAGGTGGCGTTGTAGAATATTGAAATCAGTGTACTAACTCTTACAAAATGCCTCTGCGAAATAACAGGATTGTCTTAGAAAATTCCAAGAAATCCTATGAATGAACTTCCTTGTATTCAAAGCCCCATTTATAAGGCAAGGGTGGAATGAATAAAGTATTGAGTGAATAAAGAGCATCTTCGATAAAAATAGCTGAGATTTCCTGAGAAATCCTGGGATTTTCTTGGAACATTCCAAGTAAATCTATGAATGAATTTCCTGGAATTCAAAGTTCCATTTGGCAAGGATGGAATTGGTAAAGTATCAAGTAAATACAGCGTGCACTCACCTGAGAAATACTGGTATTTTACTAGAAAATTATTGTATTGGGAGTAAAATATCTAGTGATGTATAGAGTGAGTAAAATATTATTTGATATACACAGTACTCTAGTCAAATGTAGCTTGGATTTACTAGGAAAGTCTTGGATTTTTCTAGAAAATCCTAACAAATTCTAAGATACTAGGAATTTTGTGGTATTCCTTATTAACATATTGATAAATATTAAGGATTGTAGACACAGGATTTTTCTGGAAAATCACGAGCAATTCTAAGAAACTATGAATTTTGTTGCATTCCATATTAACTTATTGACAAATATTAAGAATTGCCGACACGTTCCTGTCTTCAAAGCACCTTGTTATCATTGCTGTGCAAGCATGGAAGAACCTTTCAAGGTGTCAGAATGCCTTCAGCGGAGTTTGACTTTTCCATAACGAATGCCACAAAGCTAACAAATAAGGCTTCATCACAGGATATGTGAGAGGACTTTAAATGTCTCGCTCAAGTCTCTGGGTGGAAGCTTTTTTTTGCCTCTGCAACCCATGACTATTACTGTCCATAATTTATTGCAGTTTGTTAAGAGAATAGTGTTTTAACCTTTTTGTGCTTGTAGCACAAAAAATGCCCACAATTTCCTTTTCATCATCATAGTATTTTTTCAAAAGAAAAACGTTTTGAAGGAGAAAAGATATTCTGAACCAAGCCCACATATCCCCTTGAACTATATTGTAAATCTGTCAATGCTTAATCCTAGTGTTCGGAATCGGTCACAATTTTCAAGATCAATCATCGGTCCATCTGAACGACCGATGATCGATTAATAATCAAAGTTGTATATGTGCAGTTTTCCTTTGGTAGTCTTGGCTTGTTCAATGGTTCTTGGCTCCATTTTTGTAAAGAAGCTAATCTAACTCTCTTTAAATACCCCTTGAACCCCTTAGTTTTACTTGTTACAGCACTGCTTGATATTAATTAAGATTTTGCAGGCTTTAGTGGAGTCTCTTAATTGATCAATAGGCTATTTCTAGATACAATTTATTTTTTCAAAATAATCAAAATAATCAATCTTATCAAATTGCAATCGATCATCAAAATCAGAGGTTGAATGAGCGACTAATCGGCATGTCCGATTAATCAGACAATCCCTACTTAATCCTAAATATTCTTTAAAAGTATAATAAGTCCAGATAACAATTATGTCGAGTTTATATTGATGCATATTAAAAACATCAACTAGACTTTACTTGCCCAGCTAAAACTGGACTTGCCCAGCAAAAATGATAGCAATTCAGTCTCAGAGAAATGTGTTTGAAATATCAGCTATTTGTAATTATGTTCAGAGTTTTCAGTCTGTATGAGTACTCCAGATCCATGATAATAAGTTTGAATATATAATCTATAGGGATGGGGACCGGAGACCGGTCCACATGTGATACCGGCCTGAGCATTGCGGTTAACCGGTCTGAAACGGGACCCCTCTCCATGCGGTTCGGTTTTCTATGCCCGCTGGAGGCGTAATAAAACTGTCAGCACTGCTGGCCTCACAATGTCTGTCAAGTGCGCCGATCAAATAGCCATTTCAAAGTGGCGCTTCCTGTTCTCTGGCCACTTTCACTATGCGCAGAAGCCTTCTGAGCATAGAGAAACTGGCCAGGGAACTAGTATATAGGAACTTACAAGTTCAGGCAAGTTCAGCCACGCATTCCATTGCGTAGTTTCGTATCCAAGAAATGTCATTAATAAACCGTTTAGGAAACCGTGATAAAACTGAACCGTAGAAGCAAAACCAAAAACCGAACCGAACCGTAGAATTCTCAACGGTCCCCATCCCTAATAATCTAGCTTTACATCTTCATACCAGTGCCCCTGAGGCAGCTGAAAGAGTGCAGAGGAAATTATTGGTCAAATCAAGCAGTGCAATTCTCACGACAATGATTAATCTGAATAGCTCTCATTTCCCCAGAGCTGTTTGGCTGCAACCTTTTCATGTTTTACTACACCCGGTACAAGATAACATCAGGTAACATCTACTTTTGTTTGCTAATAACTCATTGACCTATTTCCTACACATCCAAATGTATTTGTATATAATTTTGTCGCTATTACATCTGGATGGAAACCCTTTGCAATGATGACTATAGGTTTGTTTTATTACACCTAGTACATTGTGAAGATATCTTCACAAGAATCTCTGATCCCTAGTGCAACCGACTTGTGTACTTATTTCCTACATATCCAAATCATTGAACACCTCACACCCCTTCTGTGTTTTAGATCAGGGCTCAACATTAAGAAAAAACTTCATAAGCCCAGCAGGGCTAGTAACCATAAGTTTTACTAGCCCCGAAATATTTTTGCTAGCCCTGAAAATTGTTGACATAAATGTGCAATACTTCTTTAGTCGCTGATATTCCAATTCCATCTAGCCCCTCAGGGCCACTCCCATGTAGAATTTACTAGAACTGACTTTCAATAACTAGCTTGGGGCTATGGGGCTACAGGGACTGACGTTAACTTTTGAAGGCACTTGCTCATTCGGGCAGAGCGATCCCAAGTTTTGCTTGCCCGAAAAAAAATTCAACTTGCCCCCCAAAAATGTTATTTTGCACTTCGTAAATTATTAACACAGTGACATCCTATTTTGGATGCCTCTTTAGCATTTTTATGAGAATAAACTCTATGGAGACATACAATTTAGAATGACAATCTCACTGTGAAGGGCATTGTTTTGCCGAAATAACGACGATAATCTCGGTCTAACTTTTGTATGGGGTATTAAAGTGGGAATATTGACTTGCCTGTTCGGGCTTTTAGATTAGGCCATGAACTTGCCCAAAACTGTGTTTTTTACTGCAGTTGAACTTGCCCCGGGCAATAGGGCAAGCCTTCGCGTCGGACCCTGGGCTAGCCTTAATGTTGAGCCCTGTAGATACAGGGATAAGTGGCTAATTTGGCTAATTTGGTGGCTATAATTAGAATAAAACAAAATGAAGCCAAAAAACCTGAAAAAATGACTAAAACCATGACACATAGGTACTCATCTGAGAGTACTCTGCAAGAGCTTTCCACTGTATTATACAAGTTATTCTTTTGAAGGAATTGCGTACACTTTACCCAAAACCCATCAGGCATATTCATGGCTAGTAAACATAGAAAACACATTAAAAGGTTTTAGCTAAATTGGATTTCATGAATTTTCGGAAAGGTTATATAAAAGGTCATTTCTTTCAAGTCTTCTCACATGATCGACCACAAATGCGATTGTCAACGCGAAAGCTTTGAGCCGTTGTCTCCGGAGTCGCTATCAATATTTAAGGGAATCCCTCGGAGGAGACGAACTGTTAAAGTAGTATAATTGGATCATTTACGCTCATCCATTTCATCTCACTTGAAAGGAAGGCTGATTTTCACAGCATATGTGTCCAGCTCTGTAGGGGATACCGATCCTTTGGAGTTCAATTACTGTGAGGATGAACATGTGAAGGTCTGGCAACCATCCCTTAACCCTTTTACTGCTGGTGGCTAATTTAGCCAATACAATATGATGCAAAAACACTAAAAAATGACTGAAACCGTACCATATGAGTTCTCATTTGATAGTACTCAGTGAGAGCCTTCCATTGAATACCAACATGACAGCTGGGTTTAGATGGTTGTCAAAAAAACTTTTGCTTTGGATGAAAGTAGCCTCAGCATTAAAAGGTTAATTTGGTAAGATATCGATGCATCAATATTAGACATATACATGCAGCTAAGGCATTTCATATACTGTTCCTTTAGTCTCATTCCTGGCAGTGTGCATGATGTTGTTGGAGCTCTATGTAACACTCTAGTCTCCAACCCCATTATACATTACATTAACCCTTATGCTGCTAGTGGCTAATTTGACCAATACAAAATGATGCAAAAAATCTGAAATATGACAAGCCCTGAAACATTGGTACTCATCTGAGAGTACTCTGCAAGATTTATCTGATGAATACCAACACGAAAGGGTTTAGAGGTTTTTTATTAATCTTTATGCCTTGTGCTTTGGATGAAAGAAGCCTCAGTATTGGAAGGGTTAATTTGGCAAGAGCCATCATTATTAGACATATACATGCAGCTAAGGCATTTCATATACTGTATCTTTAGTCTCATTCCTGGCAGTGTGCATGATGGTGATTATATCCCTTTCAGTGCTCAGAGGCTATACTTTCGTCTAAAAGCACAACGACAAAAATCTTTTTGAAATCCATCTAAACCTTGCCATGTTGGTATTCATTGGACAGCTCTTGCTGAGTACTCTCAGATGAATACCCACATGTCAGGGTTTCAGCCATTTTCCCAGGTGTGCATTATTTTGTATTGGTCAAATTTGCCACCTGCAGCATAAGGGATATGAGCTCTATGTAACACTATACAGCCAGCTAGTCTCCTGTCCCATTATACATAACACTTAGTGTGTATTCTCATGTAGTCTAGATGCCCTCCCATATTGTGTTGCTTGATTTAGTGTGTGTGCAAATAGTAAACATATGGCCTAGATATCCATTAGCCTCTATGGCAACCAAACCTATACCTACAATAGTACAGTATCTAATACCTGGCTTCTGAATTAACCCTTTTAATGCTGAGGCTACTTTCGTCTAAAGCACAAGGAAGAAAATATCTTTGAAAACTCATCTAAACCCTGTCATGTTGGTATTCATTGGATAGCTCTTGCTGAGCTCTCTCAGATGAGTACCAATTTGTCAGGGTTACAATCATTTTTCAGGTTTTTTGCCTTATTTTACAATGGCCAAATTAGCCACCAGCAGCATAAGGGTTAATGAATAAATGAGGCATAAATGTAGGAAGGGAAATAATAGGCATCCTGTGGCATCATAGTGTTTGTGTAGAAAAAAAGCAATTTCTAACAATTCCTGTATTAATTGTTTAGATTATGAACATGAGGAACTACTTAGTTCCCTCGTTCGATGTTTGCATGTCTGTACATATTTTATCAAGTCGTCCTGTGGAGACATCCATTATATATCATCATTTTCTCTTTGTCATATTCATCTTCATAGAAAGGAAACTGTGTACTGTGTTTATTTCACACATATGGAATATAATCATCAGCTCCACTCTGATACTAGCAGCTGATTGGTCAATGTCCTTGGTGTACTGGACTGTATTGCAATTCTAATATTGCTTTTCATTAATTGTCAATGTTAGGATCCAAATAGATGTTTTATCCCCATTTGCCATGTTTTATCCCCCTTCGCCATGGTTAAAAAAATATTTAAAAAAATGAAACAATAATAATCCAATTTCCTTGTTGTCATTTTTGAAATTTAAAGTAAGTAAGGAGGAGCTGATGATGAATATTTTATCCTCCTTGTAAAAAAGGGATACGGCCTAGTATCTGCGCTCATCAGGTAGCTGCCTTTGATTATTGCGTGCTGGTGTTGAATGACCGCGTCCACTAGCACCAATATATTTGATGATGTTTTGCTGTAGCTTTTTTCAGCGAAATTAGTGCTCATGTACGATATATGTATGTTTTTATTGAATAAGACAAAACAATATGTGACTGATGACGATGATTGTGATGATGATGATGATGATGATGATGATGATGATGAAAAATGAATGATGATTTGGACCACAGGATAAGGGCAAATATTTTTTACCACAAACCCATCAAACGCAATATTGTTTTATTTAAAATCGAAAAATAATGCTGTATAGATCACTTACCTGTTTGAATGATCACCACACCCAAATAAATATGAATCTTTCAATTTTGGTTTTATTTCTTGCAGGTTGAGAATGTGAGGCTACTGGATCGCTTCAACACGCGCAAGCCGGCCGTGGGTACGCTTTACCTTACAGCCACCCATCTTATCTTCGTCGACCCCAACGGCAAGAAAGAAACATGGGTAAGTGTCTGATTTATGCTACCATATTGTACTGACCAGATGAATTGAGTTTTAGCCAGGATTTAGAAACTCGTGTCCAAAATTGGCAATTGTAAAACTTTTGGGCTTCCAAACTTTTAAGGGGGACCACAGATACTCAGATTTCAACCATAAACATGTTTAAAATTACCTAACTAAGGCATAATATCCTTGTACAATGTCATGTGAATTATTTGGAGATGGACAAATTCAATCATATGCTTTAGATTGATATTTCAAGAAATTCCTCACCAAATCAATTTGGGTGTCCTATGGGTTGCTCTTTAAGGATTTGGGTGTCCAAAAGACGCCCAGACGCCCTGCTGGCTAGGACTATGCAGATGAATTGTGCCATCAGAAAAAAAACAGATTTTATTACAGGTTTTGCTGTTTTTATTTCCATTTTTTGCAGAGCCATATGTACCTCTTACTTGAAGTTCAAATATGTACCTTGTAATATTACATATATGTACAAATATGTACCTTATTGTCAAAGATATATTGTTTATATTTTTCCAAACTGCACTGAACTGTTTCAACTTTCCTAAATTGCTATGTATTGTCCATAATGGAAAATGATCACAAGTGGACACCTTTTGCAAAATTACCCAATATGCAATTTTCCTCCAGCACATAACATGTTTATGGGAAAGTAAACCTCTGCATAATACAAAAAACACCAAGTGATATGCACCATCATGGCAGCGAATGGTTGTATTCAAGGGGTCAAACAACAAGTTGATTTATGACATTTTAAGGATTCTTGCACACAGATTCTTAAAGTAACCTATTTGCCTACGGCCTCTTTACAAATTGCATAATTAAGTTACTGGCTAATATTAAGACCACCCATAGAGTGGGTCACTATATGACTTACGATAGCTCCCTGCAATGGTCAAGATAGTAGGAAGTCATTATGAGTCCTGATCTTACTGTACAGTATTGATTTAACCCTTCCAATGCCGAGGCTACTTAATATCGTCCAAAGCACAATGATGCAACGATTTTTGAAAATCATCAAAACCCTGTCATATTGGTATTCATTGGAAAGCTCTCGCTGAGTCCTCTCAGAAGAATACCCATGTGCCAGGGTTTAAGTCAGTTTTTACGTTTTTTTGCATCATTTTATATTGGCCAAATTAGCCACCAGCAGTTTAAGTGTTAAACCCTATGAGTTATGTTCCATATGGCCCTAGGCAAGCGTATCCTATTAGATAGGGGTTTAACTGCTTGGAAGCGGCCGGCCACTCTGAGATGTGGTCTTTAAGTGGCTCTTATATTACATAAGGCATCAGTTAAAGCACTCTTTGCTGGGAAGGAAACCAATGAAGTCCACATGTCCACAGGCCTTGGTATCAATTAAAACATGTTGACGCCCTGCTGGCTAAAACTCTGCAGAAAGCATAGAAAGCAAACTATTTCCAAAATTGTCAGATCATATGTAAACATCAGATTGGAATGGTTTAACCCTCATGCTGTTGGTGCCTAATTTAGCCAATATGAGATGAAGCATAAAATGAAAAATGACTGAAACCCTGTCAAATGGGTACTCATCTGAGAGTACTCAGCAGGAGCTTTCCAATGAATACCAACATGACAGGGTTTATATGGTTTTCAAAAATCTTTGCGTCCTCGTGCTTAGGACGAAAGTTAAAGCACTCTTTCCTGGGAAGGAATCCAATAAAGTATCAGTTAAAACTTGCATGGAAACAGGGTCTTAGCCAGGATTTAGAAACTGGGTGCCCATGCCAAATTGGCAATTAATTTTTTTGTTGTATTTTGGGGTGTCCTATTTTTCTCGGGAGACTGCAATTATGATACTCAGATTACAACTATAAACATGTAATGACCTATTGAAATAAGGCAGAATATTCTTATACAATGTCATGGGAATAATATTGAGGTGAAATTTTTTATCATTATGCTTTTAATTGACAATTTCAAGAAAATCCTCACAAAAACAGTTTGGCTGTCTTTAGGGTTAATTTTTGAGGGTTTAGGTGTCCAGCCCTGGTGTGATTGGGTTAAAACATTTACATCTGGAGCGCTCATAACAACCTTAAAACTTAACTCATCCGCTGGGATAATATGTGAAAGATTTTGGGAAAGGAACTATTTAATCAGTATTTCTCAAATATATTACTCTATGTGTTAAGTAATTTTAATATTTCAAAAGTTGTCAGATCATATGTCAGGGCTTGACATTGGTGCTTGCCCCGTTGCCCCGGGCAAGTAGAATTTGTAAATTATAGCTGTGGGGCAAGTGAAAACTGCATCTTGCTTGCCCCACTGGGAAAGTACGCTTTGTGTATTTCTGGTTTACTTTAGAGAATGTGTGCAAGTTTTGGGTCTGCCATCCAAGCTTGTCCTAGAAAATATGCTTTCACATGTCAGAACCATGTTCTACTTGGTTTTAAATGAAATATTATAAAACATACACTTTTTCAAGGGCAAGTGAAAGTTGGAGTAGGGCAAGTGAAAATTGAATTTCACTTGCCCTACGGGGCAAGTTGCTGCAAAAGTTAACGTCGTGCCCTGTATGTGAACTACAGATTAGAATATTATAATATTTGATTGCGGGTACCATTTTAAATTGAAATTATCACTAAAATGGGCGAACTCTATTAAAGCCTCGAAATTGGCTTGTGAGTCTACTTTTGTCCAAAGCACAAGGACGCAAAGATTTTAAAAAACCCTTTAAACCCTGTCATGTTGATATTCATCGGATAGCTCTCGCTGAGTACTCTTAGGGTTTCGATCATTTTTCACGTCTTTTGCATCATTTTGTAGTGGCTAAATTAGCCACTTGCAGCATAAGGGTTAAGATTTGAGAGAAAGTACAACACCACTGTGAATACCTGTACTCTACGAGAGCAGAAGGAATTGGTTTAACCCTTACGCTGCTGGTGACTAAGTTGGCCAATACAAAATAATGCAAAAATCCTGAAAGATCACTGAAACCCTGGCATATGGGTACTCATCCAAGAGTACTGTGTGAGAGCTATCCAATGAGTACCTACATGACAGGGTTCAGATGATTTTCAAAAATCTTTGCTTCCTCGTGCTTTGGAGGAAAGTAGCCTCAGCATTGGAATGGTTAAGAAGTGAAAGAAACATTTACACAGAAGCAGATACCTGTATTCTACGAGAGCAGAGGGAATTGGTTTAAGGAGTCTTGAAATGGTGTCTCCATTGTAACGAGCCAAACAAGTCATTAAATGACAAGCAGAGCTATCCATTATGGAAGGCCACTCATTTATTTTAATGCTTTATTGCCGTATAACGGTTAGGAAACGACCTCCGCTGCCAGAACTTAATGCAGATAAGCTTTCTCCCGACCCATTAGTGCGTCTTTAGCAAAATCCACTGAGGCAACTTCTTGGAGGTTAACACTTCCTTAAGATGCTAGAGTTTGGAGCACATCTACTTTACGCATGGCTGTAAAGTTTGAAAAAAACTTGCTTAGTGCGTCTTTAGCAAGGTTCATTGAGGAATTACTGTCTCAGAGGTTAACACTTCCTGTAGACGCTAGAATTAACGGAACAGGTCTACTTTACACAGGGCTGTAAAATTAGAAAGAAACTTACTTAGCGCATTTTAGCAAGATTCATAGAGGAACTGTCTGAGATATTAACACTTCCTTTAGACGTTAGACTACAGAGCAGATCTACTTTACGCTTGGTTGTAAAATTAGAAAGAAACTTGCTTAGCACGTCTTTAGTAAGATCCATAGAGGAACTGTCGGAGATATTAACACTTCCTTTAGACGTTAGACTATGGAGCAGATCTACTTAACACTTTGCTATAAGGTTAGAAAGAGACTTGCTTCGCTAAGCGTGTCTTTGGCAAGGTCCATCGAGGAACTGTCTCAGAGGTTGATACTTCCTTCTGATGTTAAACTACGTAGGAGATCTATTCAACGCTTGGATATAAAATAGAAAGTTAATTGCTTAGCGCTCTTAAAAAAAACCTAATGCTGCTGGTGACTAATTTGGCCAATGCAAAATGATACAAAAGACCTAGAAAATGATTAAACTTCTTGCACATGGGTACTCATCTGAGAGTACTTGGCGAGTAAGAGCTATCCAATGAATACCAACATGACAGGGTTTAGATGAAAATTACAAGGCTTAACCATTATGCTGCTGGTGGCTAAAATTTGGCCAATATAAAATAAAGCAAAAACCTGAAAGATGACTGAAACCCTGGCAAATGGGTACTCATCTGAAAGTACTCAGTGAGTGCTATCCAATGGATACCAGCGCTTAGATGGTTTACAAAAATATTTGCATCCTTGTGCTTTGGACATTGGAAGGCTTAAGCAAGCCCCATGCAGTCACTGTTACTAAGAGGATAAAACTTCCTTCAGATATAACACTTGGTTGATCTACATCACTCAGGGTTGTAAAATTATGCTGTAAAATAATAGTGCCTCTTTAGTAAGACTTATTGAGCCACTGGAGCGTCTATAGCAGGATCCATTGAGTCACTGTCTCGGAGCTTTAATGCTTCCTCTAGACAATACTCCCAGTTGATCTACTTTACGCATGGCTGTTCAGTTGTGAAGAATCCTGATTAACCCTTATGCTGCTGGTGGCTAATTTGGCCAATACAAAATGATGCAAAAAACTGAAAACTGACCGAAACCCTGGTACATGGGCATTCATCTGAGAGTACTCAGTAAGAGCTTTCGAATGAATACCAACATGACAGGGTTTAGATGGTTTTCAAAAATCTTTGTGTTTTTGTGCTTTGGAAGAAAGTTATTAAGCCTCAGCATTGGAACGGTTAACCCATCTATAGCAAGATCCATTGAGATACTCTCCCGGAGATTTAAGCCATAACTATTGGTCAATCAGCTTCATGCATGGTTGTAAAATCATTAAGAATATTGCATAGTGTGTCTTTAACTCTATCTGTAGAGGCAGGGTATCGAGTTTAGCACTTAATTCCTTAATGCTGTACCTTCGGCACTACTGTATACGGCTTTGATTTGAAGTGCTAAAAGTTTCGCTTAAACAGCCCTGGTATTTGTTCTACTTGAATAGTAGCAGGATGTGTATGTGAACGATGTTATTTTGGCACTATCATGGGGAGCGTGAAAATAGTGAATACCAAATGTCTGTAAAAAATATCACTATAACAGTATGACATGTATGGCGATGGTGGTACTGTTAGTTTCAAAAGTGGAAAACTGCGACTCTTTTAGTAATGAACTTTAAAGGAGCCAGTACTTGACCCATTAAGTAATAATGCTCAGGTTATCTTGAAAGAATGAGCTGTGACCTTATAAGGAGATATTTGATGCCAATTAAAGAAGGGAAGGAAAACATGTTATTTAGCTGCTTAAAACTGTTTAACCCTTTGCTGACTGTGGCAACCGACTTCTCTAGGGGATACAAAGCATACATTGGAGTAACAGAATTCAAGTCCCATATCTGTTGGTTAACTGAATGATATGGATAGAGTTATACTGCTTTTATTAGGTTTATGTTGGCATTCTGGGAAATCTAGGTTAGTAGGTCAGCAAGGGCTGAAGACTCCTATCTTCTCAGGGAAAACCCTGATGGTACCATAATATTACATAACACCTTTCATTTATATTACTTCTACTTCTTATTTGGGATAGGTAATACTCATACTCTATGAAATACCAAGTACCCATATCAAACGGGAAAAAGTATTGTATCAAAAAAGTTTTAAATATCATACTGCATATTATCGCTAAGAAAATATCAATATTGCATCGTATCGTGAAAGTTCTAAAGGTGCCAACCTCTACTTATTGAATTGCATAAAAGAATGTGGATGTATTATATTGATAAATTAATAAATTGAATAAATTTATAGATATATTGAAGGTGATTGTGCCTGTATCAATCGAATAACTATATTGAGGGCTCAACTGTCATAATCTTAGTGGTTCAGACAGGACAACTCTCCCTCAAATTTCATTTTGTATTTTCCTTCATTCCTAAGTTTATTTCCAGTAGTATCATAGATCCAGGCGATACTTAACAAGGGGCACTTCAGGGATGCTGTGGGTTAAATAAGGACATTTTGATATTGGATTGTATTAGGAGCATTTTAGAGATGCCAATCCTTCCTTATCGAAGTGCATAAAAGAACTCAATTTTTTTCTCTTCTTCCTTCATCCTAATGCATTTCCAATTTAGTATCGTAGATCCAGGCGACACTTAACAAGCAGCACTTCAGGCTTGCCGGGGGTTAAATTCTAGTTATCATTGCATGCTGCATGGGGAGCAAATCTCATTCCCGATATTCCCGACATGTATCTAGCCCGAAGCCTGAGATCCCCAGACTCAATGGCCCCTGATTGCCCGCCCGAAACGTGGCCGCCATTTCTGAGTTGATTAGGGAACATCGGGACACGGCATCCTCGTGTACGCGACCTCCTCAGCACACTCGAGACGCCCCAAGGTCACGAGAGGAAGCTTAACCCATCAGCGCTCACAGCGGCCAAAACCGCCTGGCTATTTTATTGAGGGAATTATCATTGCCATTTTACTTCAATTCTAAAGCCTCAGAATATTTGTCGCCAAAAAAAAAAAAAAAAACGAAAAAAAAAATATGAAAATTTATATTTGGACATTTTTTTTCACATTTTCAATAGAAAATTGTCAGCAGAATTTGTAAGATGATGAATAAAATTGGTTTTGCCATAGTGTAGACTCAATGGCCTCTGATTGCCCGCCCGAAACGTAGCATCTTTATTCTAATTTTAGGCCACTCTTTATTTATTTACACAATTTATTTACTTGTCTTACGTGCTCAGGAGGTAGGAAATGAGCCATTTTGGAATTTAAAAAAAAGTTGAAAAATGTGACTTTTTTTATTATTATTATTTTTTTTTAGAGTCTGACGACTAGGGTATGTTTCTACCAGCCTATTCTCAACTAAATAAAATCAATCAATCTATTAATCCCTGTAACCTAAAGGGTGGGAGGTATACCTCCTCAAGTCTGAGGCTCTACTACATCAATGATAGCTTCCTGTAGTTGATTGAATCACACTTACAAAGAATATTCTTAAAACTTTTTTTTTTTTTTTTTGGAGTCTGACAGAAAATTTCAAAACCACTTTCGTCCGTAAGACACCAAAGATGACTTTTTTTTCTTTTTTTTTTTGAGTCTGAGAGGATTTTTTTTCCAAAAAAAGCTTGTAAGACAAGTAATTAAGTTGGAGTGGCCTTACTTCAAAATAACTGTCGGCAAAAAAAAAAAAAAAAAATGAAAATTTATATTTTAACACTATTTTCACTTTGTCAATAGAAAATTGTCTGTAGGACGATGAATAAAATTGGTTTTGCCATAGTGTAGACTCAATGGCCCCTGATTGTCTGCCTGAAACATAGCATCTTTATTCCAATATGACTTAAGAATAATTGTTGCACAAAAAAAAGAAAAAAAAATTCACATTTTTTCACATAAGTAAATTGTCAGCAGAATCTGTAAGACATTGAATAGCATTTGTTTTGCCTTAGTATAGTAGCTGAGTGAGTGTGGAATATGCCTGCAATCAGTGCTAGATTATTGATTGCCCGGTGGCTAATTATGTACATACCGGATGCACTACAAGTGGATATTCCGCATAGATTAGTGATAGTTTGATTAGGAAGGGAACTGAGCAGAGTCAATCTACTCTCACTTGTGATGGATGCTTATTATACACATGAGATCCTAATTCCATGACCACTGCATAATTCAAATTTATTATATATCACCTCATTCAGTACCTGTTGTTAACCCAATTTAATTGGGATAGTTATAGAAATTTGAGTGACTGACTGCTAGCCATCTCTCAATACTGTCTAGGTTTCAAATTTCTAATATATCACCTCAGTACCTGTCTAAATTAACCCAATTAAATTAGGATAGATATAGAAATTTGAGTGACCGCTAGCCATCTCTCAATACTGTTTAGGTACGAATCCCGGCTAGTACAAGTGAGAAAGTTGGCAGTGACTTGGGGTTAGGCTCAGTGGTACTCCGGTTTCCTCCACCATGCACTTAATTATAACTGGCTAGTCATGACTTAGCCGCAATATGGCAGAAAAGGTGACGATGATTGAAATTCAAATTTCAAATCAGTCAAGTGGTGATTGTCGAGCCTTGCTATCATTTAAAGGTTGTCTTGAATCCACCAATTTTTTTCAAGTCTCCCATCTTAACCCTTATGCTCCTGGTAACTAATTCGGCCAATACAAAATGATGCAAAAAAACATGAAAATGACTGAAACCCTGGCATATGGGTACTCATCTGAGAGTACTCAGCGAGAGCTATCCAATGAATACCAACATGACCAGGTCTAGATGGATTTCAAAAATCTTTCCGTCCTTCTGCTTTGGATGAAAGTTGCCTTGGCATTGTAAGGGTTTAATTGCACTTATTTTTTCCAAGTCTCCCATCTTAATTCTAGACATCTCTTCAGCCTGGTCGATAAGGAATGGTTTAATTACTTAATGCGTCAGCTCTGAGTTGAATGGAGGTCTTCAGTATGTGCTGCTCTGTCTTGTTTTGCCAATCACTCTGTCAGTGTGGAGCTCAGAACATCGGGGTCAGGAATCTCCCGTCTTTCATTAATGGTCTCAGCTGTCATTGTGTCCAACCATGCTAACCTTGAAGGGAACGCCCATTCATTCTATCAGACCACTTGTTTTGCAATTATTGGCTTCGTTCCCCCCCCTCCCCCTCTTACAAAATGAAGCTGGGAATACCCAGGAATTCCTAGAATGATAGTAGGAAAAAGGGGGGAAAAAGAAAAAGGGAACATCCATTCACTCAATCCACCCCCCTTTCTTTACAATAGTGGCTGTTCCCTCCCCCTTACTAAATGAAGCTGGGAATACCAGGAATTCCTAGAATAATTGTAGGAAAAAACCAGGAATTTTCTTGCAATTTTCAGATACACTATGATAATGGAAATCTATGCTGTTCAGCAGAATTAATGAAGTATCTTGGCTTAACTACATAGGTATCTTGCTACCTTGGGGTTTGTAAAAATCATAAGGGCTAGTAAAATGTTGGACACTTAGCCTTGCAGAACCTGTAAAATGTTTGGTGTTATGTGGATCAATCAGTTTATCTTATTTGTTCAAGAGCTCACAGGCATTCAATGTCAGGCTAGTAAAATGATGGACATTTTCTGTATCCCAAGGGAGGGGGGGGGGGGGGGGGTATAGGGAGTAGGATGCCACCCTAAGGCCAGCTAGGGGACACTTATATGGATATCATAAGCTTATGGTGGTGTTGTTCAGCGAAAAGCTCTTGGTATTGATGAGGGCTGATTACTTCCGTGAAAGCCAAACTTGAGTGCAGGTAAAACTTGCAAAATTGTATAAATGGTATAAAGGCATTTAGCTCACTTACCCAGCAGTTTATTTTCAAGAACATTACTAAGACTATTTACTCAAAACATATAAGGCTTGAAAGTTCCTCTAGAAGTGGTTGTGTGGAGCCTTCACTACTTTTAGCAATAAATCTGGAATTGAAAATGAATTTGCAAGATATCGTAGGGAGACTTGTAGGAACTGGTCCAAGTAACATTTCACCCTTACATATTTTTCCAACTATGCTTTTGCCTAAAAGATTTCATCCAAATTGTTGGGCTGTTTTAGGCTGCTGAGCATTGACGGGTTAAGAATTAATTGGCCTATTCATATGCAACCTTTTAAACACAGTGATGTTTCACTGCCTTACTCCCTAGGAATATTTTAGATTGCCTTTGGCTATACATAGAAGCAACCATCTAATTTCAACATTGTGCCAATAGCTTTACAGGTGAATAACCCTGTGATATATGGATCTTTGATGTGATATCCGGGTAGAAAAGGCCTTCCTCAAAGAAACCTGCGCTGTATTATTCAAAAAGCCTCTTATATCCTAGAGTAACAGGGCCATGTGGAATTCAAAGCTAATGCTATTAGATCTGTATCAAAGGGTCTTGGAGATCACAGTCCATGCTCTTATAGTGCAATTAACCCTTACGCTGCTGGTGGCTAATTTGGCCAATGCAAAATTGCAAATTGATGCAAAAATCTTAAAAATTACTGAAACATTGTTTGATTGTAGCTCTCGGTTTATCCAGCTTTAACCCTTATGCTGTTGGTAGCTAATTTAGCCAATACAAAATGATGCAAAAATCTGAAAAATGACTGAAACCCTGGTATATGGGTACTCATATGAGAGTACTCAGTGAGAGCTATCCAATGAATACCCACATGATAGGGCTTAGAAGTTTTTCAAAAATCTTTCCGTTCTTGTGCTTTGGACAAAAGTAGCCTTAGCATTGGAAAGGTTATTAACCCATTCATACTAATAGGTGTTTGTTTCTCCTAGAAACTGTTACCTGGATCTATGGTACTTTAGACAATTGATAACTTAAGAATTATGAATAATTTTACAAAATATTTTAAGGAGGGTTGTTGGTTATGTTCTGATGAGTATTCCTCCTTCAAATATTTTCCCATATTCGCTTTTTTCTGAAAGAGTTCTTAAAAATTGTTGGCTACTTTTGGCTGCTCTGAGCATTAACAGGTTAAAATTTGTGAAACTGTACAAAGCATTGTGTAAAAAGGCTAAATGGTGATGCAGCTCGTATCCATAATGGCCTCTTGACTTGAAGGTCAAAGGATCATCTTTGATGGTTTTAAGTGGATTTTAGATCAGGTATTGATCAAAGGAATTTTTTTGGAGCCCCAGGATAAGAATGTCTGGAGCGATGTACGTTTCATCTAAAATCTTGCCATCCCTGACACTCTCTCTAGTCCTTCAATATGGGTGTGGGCAATCACATTTTGAAGACAAAGTCTAGATATCAATCTTAACCATTTTATGCTTCCGGGGCTTGAAAGGATGTGACACTTTTGTTTGGAGAAAACTCTGTGATAAAACCATATTTTGGGAATCATTTCAATGAGATATCTCCGTCTCTAGAGGCAAAACGCAAAGAAACATTAAACATTGTCATTTTATATTGGGCTTTTTTATGCATCATGTTCAAAAGGCTCATTATAATTATCATTGCCAGTGTAAAGATGTTAGTTTTAGGGAAACCTATCTTATATTAATTTTTTTTAAAGAGGGGTTTCAGATAGGACATTTACTTCTAATGCTCACAGCTTTATCGCCTGAAATTCCATTTTTTTTAAATTTCTATAGATAGCATCACCTTTCAAGCTAAGGTTTCCCCTATCTGTTATATATCTTCTATAGCAAATCCCATCACTCCTTGGATCTCTGATGTATCGTATTCATCATGTTTTTGGTATTTGCGTGCACTGCACTTGCTTTAAGTATGAGTAGGTACTAGTAGCACACAGGGGTCCATTATGCATTTATAAACCAAGAGGAGGGGGCACCTTATAAGTTATGGCCACTTACATAATATGAGTAGGTGAACCTGACCTCTCAACTGCCCCATATATAGTATAAGGTATGCTGGGTAGGTTGTGATTTATTGTTTGTCTGGTACAGAAAGTCAGTGATCATCAGGAGTTGTCGGGTTGACTGTAACTTTTTGTGTTAAGGGCCAACAACTCCTCCACATAAGAAGCATATATATGTATATATATATATATATATATATATATAAATATATATATATATATATATATATATATATATGTATATATATATATATATATATATATATATATATATATATATATATATATATATATATATATTATATATATATATATATATATATATATATATATATATATATATATATATATGTATATATATATATATATATATATATATATATATATATATATATATATATATATATATATATATATATATATATTATTTATCTTAAATCCGTGGCAATGTGAATATTGTTCATGTCCGCAAACTTTGTTTATCTGACATTTCCATTATATTCCCTGTATCTAACAATGGCATGTTTCCTATTGTTACATAATGTATTGTTGCATATTTCTCATCAGTAGCTGACCCTTATTCTAACCCCTCCCGTCTTTCAACCCAGCGCTGACGGCAAGAGGAGATAGATATCATGCGTACAATAGAAATAAAATCCCCGACCAATCATACACAACAATGTTTGATTGTAGTTCTCGGTTTATCCAGCTTTAACCCTTATGCTGCTGGTAGCTATTTTAGCCAATACCAAATGATGCAAAAATCTTGAAAAATGACTGAAACCCTGGCACCTGCATACTCATCTGAGAGTACTTGACGAGAACTATCCAATGAATACCAACATGACAGGGTTTAGATGGTTTTCAACTACTGTTGTGTCCTTGTGCTTTGGACGAAAGTAGCCTCAACATTGGAAGGGTTAAGCTCCATATATCTCTCAGGCGTGCATTCACAACAATGTTTGATTATAGTTCCCGGTTTATCCAGTTCTAAGTACCATATATATCTCTCCGTCTTGCGTTCACGTTGCCCGATAGATCAATATTATGAGGACAGTAGGAATGGGATCAGTGACCAATCTCCTAACAATGATTGATTTCGCATCCTCCCTGATCAGGCAATAATAAGCAGCTAGTACGCTATTTAACCTGTTCAAGGCTGGAGATATCCTTGACACACATCATCTGAGCCTCCAGTTAAAATTACCGTTATTAAACCTAAATATATGTAGGCAGGAAAGGGTTCCTATACTCATAATTTCTAATTAAAGTTACTAATTTTTAAGAATATTTATTTCAAGCATATGAATAACCACTTTAACCCTAATATCATTCACATGACATTGTGTAAGGATACAATGCCTCATTTTAATTTATAAGCAAATACATACCTATGGTTGTAATCCCAGTATATTGTGGTCTCACTTGAAAAATAGGATGCCCAAAGGGTTTACAATTGCCATTTTTTGGGCACCCGGCCCAGTTTCCAAATCCTGGCTTCCCTGTATACTGCAGAATAGTAAATCAATCCGAGAAATCCGAACTTTTCCGAGTGGATTCAGTTCGGAATGATGAAAGTCGGATGTATTATTCCTGTCATTAGAATATCGACCTTCAATATTGGCTTTTTCGGAATGAAAAATTTCGGAAAAATCCAAAATCACAAAGTCGGTTAATTTGCACTTCAGATTAATTTCCTATTCTACAGTAAATTCTGAGCCTCTTCAAAATGTTGTTGTCATATTCTGCTGTTATTGTTGTTAACACCTCATCAGCATAATACATCATGTCCTTTGCTGAAGGACAAGAAAACACTCAGCCTAATGAGTGTCTGTCTTAGCCTGGGGGTACAGACAGACAGACTGCATGGAGGATATTCTAAACACTTATGGGTATTTAGCAATCAGCTTACCCTTCCAATGCTTTAAGGCTACAATAATCCAAAGCACAATGATGCAAAGATTTTTGAAAATGATCTAAACCCTTTAATTTTGGTATTCATTGGATAGCTCTCACTGAGTACTTTCATATGGGTTTCAGTCATTTTTCAGTGATTTTTGTATCATTTTATATTGGCCAAATTAGCCACTAGCAGCGTAAGGGTTAATCAATGTGTTTACTCACGCAGTTTCATGATTTTAACTTCTAAATGTCAATTCTCTTGCATGGTTTGCATAATGGAACAATTAAGGACTAAAACCAACTCTAAATACACTACAGAATTATTGTGAGTCCTTTTTTGCAAATTGGATGGTCCTTATTGTATAGATAAAACTGGAGACTGGTAATTGTCATGTGAATATTTTAGGTCATTGATCAGACTCATTTCTACTATAGATCCAACTAGCTTCAACCACCTCCTGCCACAAAATAATCCAAATCTTTTTCAGGCTAGCATATGTAACACTGCAGCTATATCATTCATAGAAGATGTTTTTAAAGGGAAATATTTGGGTTTCACCCACAAAAATTCATAAATGAAAATTCTTCATGGAAATATTTTTGCACGTTCAATAGGAGGTTTTCAGGAAACTGCCTGTCCAAAAGATAGGCTGGATAAGTCCTGGTGATAGTCTTGGACAGCAGGGCATCTGGGCATCATTTAGACAGCCAAACCCTCGAAAATCACCCTTAGGACACCCCAATTATTTTTGTAAGTAATTTCTTAAAATGTGCTTTTTAAGCATATAATTGAAGTTTTTCCACCTCAATGTAATTCCCATAACATTGTATAATGATGTTATGCCTTATGCCTTATGATAAATTTTATTCCTATATAATTATATGGTTGAAATCTGAGTATATTGTTGTAAAATTTCCAATTTTGGGCACCCACTTTCTAAATCCTAGCTAAGTCCCTGATGCTTCCCGGCCCTTCCTAGGGCCTGCTCTGACGACTGAGTGGTCTAAGGCGCCGCCACTGACTGCACGCTGTCTCTCACCTCTGCCTGGGTTCTAAACCCTGGCCTGGACATGTGAGAAAGTTGCCAGTGACTTGGGGTTAGGCGGTGGTTTTCGCCAGGTACTCCGGTTTCCTCCACTACTAACAACTGGCTAGTCACGAATTAGGCCTAAAAATAAAGTTGTTTGTTTCCTGTAACCCTACCCTAACAAGTTTTTATTCAAAAAAATCCCTACCCTAAAGTTTTTTCCGCCCTCCAAACTACCAATCAACGTAAAACATGCATAAAACACACATTTTTGACAAAAAAATTGTCCAAAAAAAGATTTTTTTACCGACCTACCTACCCTATTTTTTGCGGACCGTTACAGGAAACAAACAATTAATTTTTTAGGCCTTAGCCACAATTGGCACAAATGTGACGAAAAACAAAATTCCAAAATTCCCATCCCTTCCTGTCATTGCGGTGGCCAGTAGTTCACCCAGCAGCAAGTGCCTTTGGTTAGTTAGCCTTCAGAGTGATCGCTGACTGCCTGCTTGATCGCCTTTCCAGCCCGCCCCCCGATCAATTATTGATCATTTACGACGCACGCGGCAGACAGCAGCTACCTCAGAACACTTCCTGTTGCCTGCAGCCTCGAATCGGCAACTACGCCCTTTACGGAATACTGCTTTCAGCTTCCAGGGCCTGCCCCGATGGCCTTGTAGTCTAACATGTTGCCACTGACTGCTAGCTGTTTCTTCCTCTTGCCAGCCTCTTATTGGCAACTACGCCCTTGAAGGAATACTGCTAACAGCTAAATTGAACTGCACACAATGCATGCTAACTTCAGACATGCATCAAGCGCCACTGTCAATGCCAATATGCAATAATAGTAGTTTGACAACCAGGGATTCTCTTTCGTTTTCCTTTCCTTTTTAACCCTTATGCTGCTGGTTGCTAATTTGGCCAATTTGATACAAAATGATGCAAAAAGTCTGAAAAATGATTGAAACCCTGGCAAATTGGTACTCATCTGATAGAGCTCAGCAAGAGCTATCCAATGAATACCAACATGACAGGCTTTAGATGGTTTTCAAAAATGTTCGCATCCTTGTGCTTTGGACGAAAGTAGCCTTAGAATTGGAAGGGTTAAATAAGTGCCGGGCCTGTTCCCATCACACCAGTGCGTCAGCTGTTTGTTGATGAATTATTTAGTGATTTTTGACAGCCTTTTTGATTCTTACCTTTATGTATTGATAAGACGTGAATCTTGACATCTCTTGAGGCATGCAGCTGCATGTAGATTTTCCAAAGTTGTCGTTTTCCTACATGGTTGACTGTTGGCAATTGGTAGGCTGATGGCATTGCTGGCTCTAATAAAATATTATTTGCCATCCCCTATGCATGTTTGATGACTTGGTTGACTGTTGACCATTGGTTCCTTGATAACATTGTCCAGCGTTGAAATGGTCCATTTTTTGACGTTGTTTATTTAAGTTTGTGTGGTGGTCCTAATTGATTTTGACTTGATTGATTTCAGACAGGATTTACAGTTGACACATTTTTTTTTTAAATTTAAGGAGAAATGTCAGGCACAACTGAATGGCCAGCTTCCCTTCAAATATTTGGCAAATTTGTACTTAATTTTAAAGTTATTTTCCCATAAATGCTCACAGCTGCCAATACCAGTCTTGACTAAAGTGAAGTTGGGAAAATATTTGGAGGAGAAATCTTATTCAGAACACTACCAACATTTCTCCTTCAACTATTTTAGTTAAATCATTCTTAATTCCGAAGTTATTGTCAAAAGTATCATAGCTCCCAACAATAATTTCTTGAGGCAGAAGAGAAGTTGGGAAAATATTTGAAGGAGAAATCTTATTCAGAACACTATCAACATTTCTCCTTCAACTATTTTAGTTAAATTATTCTTATTTCCGAAGTTATTGTCGGAAGTATCATAGCTCCCGACAATAATTAAATAGCATATCATCCTCATGTCAATTCTTGGTATGAATGAGTCAAATGGTTGTTACAAATGACATATTGCTGATCAATTGATTACAAGATATTTTGGGTCCGTATTGGTTAACTAACTACTAATTAAGATTTCACTCCTTTGAATGGGCATTTTTGGGATGACTGAAATGAAGGTCATTTGAGGCGGGTGATGTGACTTTGAGCCTGGTTTGTTTATAACGAGATGTATCCATCTATTCTCACACTAACTGGTCCTATTATCTTGTGGTTGGTTTCCCTCCATCTTGACAGCTTGATATTTACATCACGCTTCGCTATTGATATTGGATGTTATTTGGCAGCGGTTCTGACACTAGCTCTGTAGGAATAGATGAAGGATTTAACCCCTCGATGCTCACAGCGGCCAAAAGCAGTCTGACGCTGTTTGTGAAATCTTTCAGGCATGGATGGGAAAACATTTGAATAAGAAATGTTAATCCTAAAACCAGCAAAAACTCCCTTTCAAATATTTTGTAAAATCATTCTTGATTCCAATAAAGTTATTGTCATGAGTATCATCAATCCAGAAAACATCTGGATCTTTTATACTTTGGACAATGATTTGAAAATAAATGACTAACAAATTAAAAACATATTTAAAGACAAGTTGTTGGTAAAGTTATAATAAACTTTCTTCCCTCAAATATATATACCAATCTATGCTTTCTCTTGAAAGATTTCCACACAATTGTAAGCCATCTTTTGGTTGCTGCAAACAGTGATTGGTTGACCCATTAATGCTCACAGCGGCCACTATGAAGCAGCCTCACAATTTTAATGATATTTAGGGGGCTGAATTAGGCAAAATCAGGAAAATATTTGATGGAGAAATGTCAATCAGAACTTCAGCTACAACTCTCCTTCAAATATTTTGTAAAACTATTCTCAATTTCAAAGTTATCATCAAAAGTATCATAGATCCAGACGACAATTTCTGAAGGAAGTATTAATGGGTTAATATGTTCTTCTCACAGTTCATGCTGGTCATGATTGTTTACATGGGGTACGCGTCCTTGAAGAGTTGACTCAGTCCCAGGAGCGGGATATTGATCACGTCTCATTACTACTAGTTGTTATCCTGATTATAAGTCATGTGATACAGAACCTTAACCCTTCCTTGCCTGTAGCACCTATTAAGAAGGCCTTACCATTTATATGATATCTCGAGAGTCCTACTTAGGAAAACTTTTTAAAAAAGATGTTCAGCAGAACTCAACCTTAAACTCACCTATTTATAAATATATATATATATATATATATATATATATATATATATATATATATATATATATATATATATATATATATATATATATATATATATATATATATATATATATATATATAAGGTAATAAGGGAATTGTCAGGCATGGAAAGGTTTAAGTTCTGACCTACATGTACCATCATACTAAGGTGGTCCCGGACTGGTTAGGATGTGATTTGGTCATGTGGTAATAATAATGTTGTGTGTGAGGGGCCATTAATTCTTATTGATTCACAGGGCTTGAAATTTGGTGCTGATTATAATCTCTGATATTGCTTCTTTTGAAAGGTTTATTGTGATTGGTTGGAATTGCTCACATCTTTTTTATTTCCTTGGAAGCCATCATAGAGTAGGTTGTCGTGGTGGCATATTTGCTTGAAATTGATCACAATTCTTAACCCTTATGCTGCCGTTGGCTAATTTGGCTGATACAAAATGATGCAACAAATCTGAAAAAATGTCTGAAACCATAGGCAGGCAGTGGCACATGGGCACTCATCTGAGAGTGCTCAGCGAGAGCTTTCCAATGAATACCAACATGACAAGGTTTTGATGATTTTCAAAAATCTTTGCATCCCTATGCTATGGATGAAAGTAGCCTCACCATTGTGTTGCAAGGGTTTATTCTATAGCAGACATGTGGTATACTGACTATAATCCACATGCCATAAGGTCATCAAATACAGTCATGTTATATTTGAAATGTATTTAAAGGGGGATTTCGAACTTATGAAGAATAACTATTTTCAGTCAAATATGTCTCAGAGAATTAGATTTTTATCAGGATATAAAAAAAAATAAAGTAATCTTTATTTTAAGTCACACAAGATACTAAGGCTCTTGGCTGACTGGACCTACGACTTAAAGTGCCATCCAAAGCACTGGAAAGCAGCATGAAAATATTTCCTTCTTTCGTGCCCCAGCCGGGAATCGAACCCGAGTTGTCTGCACTGCAGGCAAGTTTCCTAACCACTAGCCCAACATGCTGCTAATATGTTAATGTCTTATCCAAGAACTTTCCTAGAAATATACCAGAGATTCCTGGAAAGTCTCTGTTACATTTAGTAAGGAGATAAGGAGAGACTGTAGCGACAAGACCATTCTTTATACTTAAGGGTATATGAGAAGGAAGTACCCATAAGAGTTTATGATTGAGTGTAGCGAGAGCATCATTTTTCATGGGGCCATTAAATCTGTTCATGTTCTCCCAGTGGTCCCATTAATCCCACTAGCTTCTCATCAGGAGAGCCATGTTCTGAAAATAAAACACGATATCCCATTCATACCTACACAGCTGGGCTGATCCGGCTTCTTTAACCCTTATGCTGCTGGTGGATAATTTGGGCTATTCAAAATGATGCCAAAAACCTGGAAAATGATGTAAACCCTGGCAAATGGGTACTCATCTGAGAGTACTCGACGAGAGCTTTCCAATGAATACCAACATGACAGGGTATAATTAGATGGTTTTCAAAAATCTTTGTTTTGGACGAAAGTAGCCTCAGCATTGGAAGGGTTAACCCATTCATGCCTGGAGATCTGGAAACGTGACATCTGGACCTATGATAATAGTTATTAAAAAGAATTGAGTGAAAAGTTTTGGGTAGAGTTCATATGAACATTTCTCCTTGAAATATTTTACAAAATAAGCTTTTATGAGATCGATGTCTCCAAAATTGTCAGGCAATTTTGGGCACTTCAGGCATGAATGGGTTGAAGGAAAACTGAAGTACTCTTGGAATTCTTTGAAAAACGTGAAGAATTGTTTGAATTTCAAGGGCCCTTTGGATGTTTAGACAATTCAATTTGTCCATCCAAGGATACTTGAGTGACAATAAACCCAAAACACCAAAGTTGCATATTTTCGACATGCTATCCTGGCAAAGAAAAAATATATTGTTTGTTTCCTGTAACGGTCTGAAAAAAAAATAGGGTAGGAAGGTCGTTTTTTTTTCTTCTTTTTTTTGCATTATTTTTTTGATCAAAAATATGTATTTTATGCATGTTTTATGTTGATTGGGAGTTGGGAGGGCGGAAAAAACTTTCGGGTAGGGATTTTTTGTATAAAAACTTGTTAGGGTAGGGTTACAGGAAACAAACAACTTTTTTAGGGTGTTTTAGGGTGTTTGTACAACCAGGCATTGGCAGGTGTCCGGGCAACTGGTGCAGGAATTAAATGTCTATACTGTAGCGAGTTGTGATTGGGTTAAGATAATTGTATCCACTTTACAAGTAGCCACCAATTGTCACCGAGGGACACATGTTTTTCTTTAGTGGCTACCGGAGAGTCATTCTCTCGACCAATAGTAGCCTGGGAATTATACTCTGTCACGCAATCGTTTTCAAGTCCTCAGATATCCATCAGAATATACCAAAGACCTTTGAAAGCTGTAAAGAGCTTATTAGGGGTTATATCCTTGCACTTTATATCCACACAACTGAACTAGCAATTGGATCGCATCCCTACTGTCTGTACTGTAGTGTATGTATGTATGTATGCATACCAACTGTCAAATTGCTGTAGTAAAATGCATCAGATCAGAGCTATTATGCATTGGCCAGGTCAAATTTATAAACCACTGTTAACCCCTTATGCTGCTGGTGGGTTACAGTTTAGCCAACACAAAATTATGCAATAAACTGGAAAATGACTGAAACCTTGGCGCATGGGTACTTATCAGAGAGTACTCAGCAAGAGCCATCTAATGAATACCAACATGACAGGCTGTTCGGGTGAATAGCTGTACTACAATGTGGTGGTGGAGGCTTCCAAATATGGGACAGGACAAATCCATAAATCACTGTTAAACTCGAAAATTATCGAATATTTTATTTATGGTTTATATTTGATGCAGACCTCATCAAAAGCTGCTTTAATTGTTCTTCGAAGTAAGACTTATTGTTATCATCAGAAATCAGAAGTCATTTCAGTAAATATGAAAATAGCTTTGGAATTGGGAATCATTTTTAAAGATCTTTGAAGTAAGGAGGAGGATTATTGGTAACATTCTGATTAACATCCCTCTTTCAAATATTTTCCCAAATATGCTTTTGCCCACAAGATTTCATCAAAATTGTTCAGCTGATTTTGGCCGCTATGAGCATTACAAGGTGAGAGCTTATGAGGAGCGAAGCTTTCCTCCTCTTTTCCATCATGGCGATCCCTGGGGGCAACTTCTAATTAATTACTCAATTTTATTCTTGGTTCATTAATGCAATCAGTTTACCTATGCCATAACACGTTTATCTATTTTAACCCTTCCAATGCTGATGATTCTTTCGTCCAAAGCACAAGGACGCAAAGATTTTTGAAAACCATCTAAACCCTGTCATGTTGGTATTCATTGGATAGCTCTCGCTGAGTACTCTCAGATGAGTACCCATGTGCCAAGGTTTCAGTCATTTTTCCAGGATTTTGCATAATTTTGTATTGGCCAAATTAGCCACCAGCAGCTTAAGGGTTAAGATGAGGTCTACCTGTTATGAGCATCAAGCTCCAAGACTCCAATTTCATTAGACCAAAATTAAATCATTCCCTGTTTTTGTGCCAGCAACTAATATAATTTGCAGTCATAACACATTCATATGCCGATATCACCCTAAAATAGACTTGACTTTTTTGCTGAGGCTATCTTAACCCTTATGCCTTTGGTGGCTTATTCTGCCAATACAAAATATTGCAAAAAAGCTAAAATAGGATTGAAACCCTGGCACATTGGTACTCATCTGAGAGTAATCAGAATGCCAACATGACAGGATTGGGGTGTTTTTCAAAAATCTTTGCATCATTGTGCTTTGGACGAAAGTAGCCTTAGCATTTAAAGGGATAAAAGAACATATTCTGTAAAATCTTTGAAGGAGATATTTACATCAAATCTTGGAATGCAACAATTTTGTAGATACATATTTAAATAATAGGTTATATTTTAAAGTATTTCAGAAGAAGATTATAGTTTTCGTATATAGGGACCTTGAGGCATGAATAGGTTAATTTGGGCACCCAGTTTCTAAATTCTGGCTAAGATGCTCAGTGCCATTGCACTACAGTACAGGCATTTAATTTCTGCGCATCAGTCGACCGGACATATGGCAGTGCCTGGCTATACAAACACCCACGGATTACATGTCAAAGAATAAGCCAAGCACATCAGTGGCACGCGTAGCTTGGGAATCAAAGCTACGTTCAGTTGTGACGTCATCCATGCATCCATGGCCAGGAAACTGTTGGCAATCGAGAGTGCGGTCACATATAATGCACGGCCTGTCCACGCGTTAAGTGCAGGAATTAAATGTCGGCACTGTAACTCAGCCTGAGAAGCAGGGTTAGGTTCGCTTCTTGCTCTGGGGCGGCCACTAGGGGTGCTCACGATACGATACGTATTGCGATACAGTGGTCACGATTTGATATACGATACGATACATGCTTTTTAGCGTAAATCACCTATAAGAATAGTATTTGACTGTTACACATAATATCTTATAGTCTATAATACTCTTACTCTTTTGTCTTTTAGAAAGACTTAGTTCCCTGTATATATCCCTTTCCTTTCATTGGAGTTGCTGCTTCCCTTTGTTATTGTCCAGACATAAGACAAAACCTTAATGGCAAGGATGAAGCCAGTTGTCAGACAACCAACAAAATCTATATTCTCAATTGTATGGATAAATGTGGTGTATCTTTTTACGATACAGCAGTCCTTTGTGTACCTCGAGTATCTTCAAGGTGATGTACCCCGATGTATCTCACTATCGGTATATCATCCAATCCCTATATACCCTATAGCGGCCGCACTCATGTGCATGGTTGATAGCATTAGTTTTTGGGTTCCCTGCGGCATATCTTTACTCTAATGTCTGATCAAGTGGACTCTAAGTGTTTTGGACCCATTCATGCCCCTAGATCTATTTCATCTGAACCTAAGATACTTTTGCAAGATACCTATGTGAAAAATGATTTTACTAAAAAGTGGGGAAAATCCTGATATCACCATGTAGTATAGTAGTTCCACAGCGTAAAGACACAGGGATTTTTTAAAACCATTTAAATCCTGTCATGTTGGTATTCATTGGATATCTCTCACTGATTGCTCTCACTGCACTTGAAATCAGCCTGAGAGGCAGGGTTAGGATCCTTTCTTGCTCTGGCAGCCGCACTCATCATGTACTGGGTTGATAGCATTAGTTGTTGGGCTCCCTGCGGCGTATTTCTACTCTAATGTCTGATCAAGTGGAGTATGGGGAAATCATTGTTTTCATCCATTATGTTTCACCACAAACCTGACACCTCTTCTTAAAGCCCTACAATGCATCTCCACCATCAGCCGTGTGTGCCATTTAACCCTTTCAATGCTGAGGCTACTTTAGCCCAAAGCTCAAGGACGCAAATATTTTTGAAATTCATCTAAACCCTGTCATGTTGGTATTCATTTGAAAGCTCTAATCGAGTACTCTCAGATGAGTACCCATTTGCCAGGGTTTTGGTCATTTTTCAGCTTTTTTCACATTATTTTGTATTGATCAAATTAACCAACAGCAGCATAAGGGTTAAAGCCCTACAATGCATCTCTACCATCAGCCGTGTGTGCCATAAAACAAGCCGCAGCTGCCTTTAAGACCATCAACCTATAAGAGCAATGGACACTTAGTATTTTTAACCCTTCCAATGCTGAGGCTATTTTCGTCCAAAGCCCAAGGATACAAAGACTTTTGAACCATCAAAACCCTTCCGTGTTACCCACTAGCAGCAACCCTTATGCTTTTATGATTTGGTCAATACAAAATGATGCAAAAACCTGAAAAATGACTGAAGTCCTACAAGGCAGGGTTTAGATGGTTTTCAAAAATCTTTTCATCCTTGTGTGTCATCTGAGTGTGTAAGTAAAGGAAAAGAACCCATCGGATGCCAGTGGCTAATTTAGCCAATACAAAATGATGCAAAAACATAAAGAAATCACTGAAACCATGACAAATGGGTACTCATCTGAGAGTACTCAGTGGGAGCTTATAATCCATGAATACCAATATGACAGGGTTTCGATGGTTTTCAAAAATCTTTGCATCCTTATGCTTTGGAAAAAATGTAGCCTCAGCAATGAAAAGGTCGGTATCTATTATAATGGCTATGTAACACACCTGACGATGCAGAAACCCTTTTATATCAACTCTCCGGTGCAGTTGAATGAAAATAATCTAAACCATTATGCTGTTGGTGGCTAATTTGGCCAATACAAAAGTATGCGAAAAACCTGAGAAATGAGTGAAACCCTGGCAAATGGGTACTCATTTGAGAGTAATTAATGCGAGCTAACCAATGAATACCTACAATACAGGGTTTAGATGTTTTTCAAAAATCTTTGCATTTGTGCGTTGGGCGAAAGTAGCACTCAGCATTGGAAGGGTTAAGTTAATTAGCTCAGATATAGAAAATGAAAAAAAGTGAACACCTGACTGAGTCCTTGGCTTGTTGGTATTCATCTGATATTTTTTCAGTACTGAAGACCACACAATGTACGGGTCTGTTTATATATATCGTACATAGCGTGTGGTTCCGCTTTGCTATATATAAAAACGCTGTACTTTTTTTTCTGTACTTTGACGCTGTCAGCGGTGGCTACCGTCACCAACATAAAGATACACTATGATGCAAAAACTCTCCAAGACGCTATATTTGGGACACGCATCATATGTGTGTTCTACAGTATACATGCCATGTACAAATATAGCCTCAGCAATGAAAAGGCCTGTATCTATTATAATATGAGGCTTGACAGTAAAGCACCTGCGGAGACGCAGACACTTTTATGTCACCCACCTGCGCAGGTGAGGGAAAAGAATCTAAATCTGGAATTGAAGTGGCACCTGCGATTCGCGCGTGTATCTGTAAATGTCCACATCAATTAGCACCTGAGACTTGTCTGTTCGTCCCCTGAGCTGGCGAAGACGCGCTATTTTAATCCTGGGCTCGACAGCTCCTTCGAGCGGTACGTGACACAAACATGCTCCGTGTCTCAGTTAATCACCTTCAGCTGCTGTTGGCTAATTCTGCCAATACAAAATGATGCAAAAATCTGAAAAAATGACCAAAACCCTGGCAAATGGGTATTCATATGAGAGTACTCAGCGAGAGCTTTCCAATGAATACCAACATGACAGGGTTTAGATGATTTTCAAGAATCTTTGCATTCTTGTGCTTTGGACAAAAGTAGCCTCAGCATTGGAAGGGTTAATCACCTTCAGCTGAAGTCGACATTTTGCCCGTATTGAGACAGGTTACAACCCCAATGAAAGGCACTTGTGTAAATCGCTGTTGACTGGTACCTCTCCGATACCCCATCACGCCTGCTAAGTTTAGTGATAATTTCCTCACAAAATCAATTTGTTGTAAATAAATGGAGTGGATATTTTCATAAAAACTGTTGGCCCGATTAAGCGCACGGTGCGGGTAGAGGTTGGGAAAATTTTCTGTAGAAGGGATGTTTGCAATCTTCCGTTTTACCGCACCCCTCAATGATTGCCGGTCAGATCATATTGGCCGTTATTGCACCTTTGCGCTCTCGCTGTTCAGTTTGCTTAGACGTTTGCTGCATGTGAAAAGATCGATAATTGGTCAATAGTACAATCATGCGGCGTATATGAACAGTGAGAGCACGAAGGAACTGCTGAAATGGTGGATTTCAGTGCTGGTTTGCAGACACGGCAAGAGGAAATGTATGTGATTTTGCTTTTTTTACTTCTTCTGGGGGGAAGTTTTGCGAGTTTTTCATGACAATTGGGCTGGCCATTCCCCCTCTAACGGTGAAAAATAGGGGTGGTGGGGGGGGGGGGGGGTGCGCTTATTCGGGACCGTGCGCTTCATCGGGCGAATACGGTATGTAAATCTGGAATATGAATGATTTCGGCTGGACTGCACTTTCAAGTGGGATGTAAATAATAAAACATAGCTGTAGTGGTCTGAAATATAGTGGTCTGAAATCCTTTTTTTAAGGAAGTACAGATCATGCTGTCTGGGGGAGATGTTAAGGCTTGTGTGGGTCAATCTCTCTACACCCTTCAGTATAAGAATGCAATTAAAGTAGCCTTATAATTTCAGTATCTTCCCAAAAATGGAGGAAACATATCCAGAAATTGGGTTGCGCATATTTACACTATTAGCCCTTCCAATGCTGAGGCTACTTTCATCCAAAGCACAAGGCTGCAAATATTTTTGATAACCATCTAAACCTTGTCATGTTTGTATTCATTCATTAGCTCTAGCCGAGTACTCTCACATGAGTATCCATGTGTCAGGGTCTGTCATTTTTCAGGTTTTTTGCCTCATTTTGTATTGACCAAATTAGCAACCCGCAGCATAAGGGTTATTAGTGTACTAGTCTAGCCTTGTGGGAACGTGCCCCTCTGTTGCGTTCTGAACACGGGTACATCAGAGTTCATTATCTAATACCGATGTACAGGGTGCAGCAGCAGCAGCGGCATCTGAACAAGTACAGCTGGGTCAGGTGGATCACCACGCACGGCTAGGCTTCTCATCTTTCCTAATAGATCAATGCTCTCACACTTAGTGTACATCATAACAATGCTGGTATAATCACAACTTAACCCTTCCAGTCATGGTCTTAGCCAGCTGGGCGTCTGGGTGCCTTTTTGGACACCCAAACCCTTAAAATGAACCCCTCAGGACACCCATTTTGTTTTGTGTGGAATATCTAAAAATCTCAATCTCAAGCTTATAATTGATTTTTTTCATATCCTTATAATTCCCATGACATTGTTTAATGATATCATGCCTTATTTTGATGAATTCATACATGTTTATGGTTGAAATATAAGAATATTGTGATCCCCCTTAAAAATTTGGACACCCAAAGATTTTACAACTGCCAAGAACCAACATGGCAGGGTTAAAAAAAAGGTTTTTGAATATTTCTGCATTCTTGTGCCTTTCATGAAAGTATCCTCAGCATTAAAAGGCTTATCCTGGCCTTCCAATGCTGAGGCTAGTCCTTCGTTCAAAGCACAAGGACACAAAGATATTCGAAAACCATCTAAACCCTGTCGTGTTTGTATTCATTGGATAGCTCTCACTGAGTACTCTCATATGATTACCCATGTGTCAGGGTTTCAGTCCTATTTCAGGTTTTTTGCATCTAAGAGTACTCAGCGAGAGCTATCCAATGAATACCATCATGACAGGGTTTAGATGGTTCTCAAAAATCTTTGCATCCTTGTGCTGTGGAAGAATTGAGTAGCCTCTGCATTGAAAGGGTTAAAAGAGGCATTGATGGGTTAAAAAAGATCCCTCGGAGCTCTGCTTTACACTGACTGCATTTTTCACCCTTTTCCTCGTGTCGGCACTGTGGTTTTGTACCTCATAAAGAGAAGAATATCGTCCAGTCCAATGCGTCATTAGACGATTGTGTAACTGCATGGAGACGCAGATACGATTCCCTTGTGGTGTAACATAGCAGTCAAAGAGAAATAGAATTTATCGGCATTACGTAAATGCGGTCCATGGAGGGAGGTCCAGATAATAGCATGAGATTAAGTGTGCCTGTGTTTATTTGAGGCATTAGTTTACCCATTAGACTCTACGTTACAGTGCTTTATATAATGGTCGGCTAGTGTAAATTAACCCTTTCCTGGATTTTGAACTTTGTAATTTTGTTTATCATCACTTTCTATGCTACAGGCTAAGTCATGATTTGTCTAATGGAAGTGGTGTCAGAATCAGGAGAATACCCAGCTATGTCCAAATTTGTGAGACCAACTGTGCGCGTAATGGCATTAGGGAGAGAGAGAGAGAGAGAGAGAGAGAGAGAGAGAGAGAGAGAGAGAGAGAGAGAGAGAGAGAGAGAGAGTGAGAGTGAGTGAGTGATCGAGTGAGAGAGAGAGAGAGAGTGAGTGAATAATCGAGTGAGAGAGAGAGAGAGATAGAGATAGAGAATAAGAGAGACAGAGAGAGGGGGGAGAGCGATGAGAGAGACAAAGAGAGAGAGAAAGAGAGAGAGAGAACGATAGAGAGAGAAAGAAAGGACGAAGAAGGAAAGAATGAAGAAGGAAAGAACGAAGAAGGAAAGAACGAAGAAGGAAAGAACGAAGAAGGAAAAGAGGGAAGAAAATTGAGTGAGTCCATGATCCAAAATATTAGGTTTAAGAAAAGAAATCTAACTTCAAAGCAAGTCTCAATGTCAAGGTCATACATGTGTATCGGCCTCCATAATAGCCACTGTACGTAACCTAATCCCAGTGGATTGATGTATCGCTGAGGAAGCATTTTGTCCCGCTGTTGTAGCGCCAGGTAATGGGCCGCACTAATTGATTGTGCTTAAGGAATGATAATTACCACTGGACTAATGGGGTGATTTGTCTTTCTCATCTCACTTAAAAGTTTTTTGTTCCCCACTTTTTACTGGTAAGTATAGGGGAGGTTATATAATCACTATTATCCCTTATGCTGCTGGTGGCCAAATTTGCATGTACAAAATGATGCAAAAAACCCTGAAACCCTGGCACATAGTTACTCATATGAGAGTACTCAGATAGAGAGAGCTATCCAATGAAAACCAACATGACAGGGTTTAGATGGGTTTCAAAAATATTTGTGTCATTGTGCTTTGGATGAGAGAGAGAGAGAGACTAACAGATACAGATACAGTGAGAGTCAGACAAACAGAGAGAGAGAGAGAGAGAGAGAGAGAGAGAGAGAGAGAGAGAGAGAGAGAGAGAGAGAGAGAGAGAGAGAGAGAGAGAGAGAGAGAGACTAACAGATACAGATACAGTGAGAGTCAGACAAAACAGAGAGAGAGAGAGAGAGAGAGAGAGAGAGAGAGAGAGAGAGAGAGAGAGAGAGAGAGAGAGAGAGAGAGAGAGAGAGAGAGAGAGAAAGAAAGAAAGAGAAAGAGAGAGAGGGTAGAGAGAGAGAGAGTGAGTGAGTGAGATAGAGAGAGAGAGCGCGAGCGGACAGACAGACAGACACAGATACAGTGAGAGTCAGACAAACAGAGAGAGAGAGGGAGAGAGAAGGAAGGAAGGAGTAAAAAAAGGAGTAAAATAGAGAGTGAGTATATCTGCCACAAACTCTCCAGGTTGGTGCTCCTACCAAGATAATACCTTCATAAATCTCTCCAGCTCATTCTACACTGTCAACTAGTGGCATTTTGGTGTGTCATTAAGTGGGATGGACTGGCTGTAAAATATGTCCTCCATAAATCACAAAGTGCTGATTCATCTGTTTCATTTTTCATGTTTGTTGTTCGGGAAGTGCCCTTTGGTTTGAGAGGTTTGCCATTAGGCTGACATAGCACAGACAGTGTACAGAGACTGATCGCCATCCTTTGTCAGCTCTTTAATATCAATGATACAGGGCCAGCCCTGAGCCCCCGATAGCTGAGTGGTCTAAGGTAATACAATCCACTGCATGCTGTCTCTCACCACTGCACGGATTAGAATCTTGCTCAGGGCATGTGTGAAAGTTGTCAGTGACTTAGAGATAGGCCAGTTAGGGCATGTGAAAAGGAGAAAGCTACTAGCAATTTTGGGTATTATCTGTGGTCAATTCCCTTAACCCTTCCAATGCTGAGGCTACTTTCGCCCAAAGCACTATGATGCAACGATTTTTGAGACCATCTAAACTCTGTTGTGTTGGTATTCATTGGATAGCTCTTGCTGAGTACTCTCAGATGAGTACACATGTGCCAGGGTTTCTGTCATTTTTCAGTTTTTTTGTGTCATTTTGTGTTGGTCAAATTAGCCAACAGCAGCATATTAAAGGGTTAAGCTACTTTGGATTCCTCCACAAATGACTTGTCAAGATATAGCCTGAAAATCACCCCCAAAGTACAAAAAACAAAATAGAATAAAACATATCATAAAACATCAATAGCAATTAATAAGGTATTTGCAGGCGGATTGTATGCTTGCATTTATTCCAACATTTATTTGAAATTGACCTTTATGTCATCTACCAACTAAGAATGATATTCTCAGATGAAAAGCGTCATTTCAAAAAAGATTTCTGAAAACCATCTGAACCCTGTCATATTGCTATTCATTATATCTCTCGCTGAGTACTCGGAGATGAGTACCCAGTTGCTATGATTTCATTCCTTTTTGAGTTTTTTTGCATCATTTTGTATTGGCTAATTAAAGACATCAGCAGGAAAAGGTTAATTTATTTAAGAGCTTTGATAGATATTGAGATTTCATCTCTAATGCTCTCAGTGACTAGAAAGCTTTGATAATTACACCTGGCTTCGGGTTATACTAGATGAATCACTATCATTAATGTCAACTCTCGAATGTGGCAGATCTTCCAACCGTTCTGTGAAGGTCGAAAAAGTCAAGAACCTCTGACAGGCTGGCAAAGTGTACTCTTTATCGCTAATGAGCTTTCCAAGTAGCGCTCTTGCGGATATTTTGAGAGCGGGCCAATTTAAGCTGCTAAATAGCTTAATCATGGAAGATCCGCAGGAGATAAGCTGACTGCAGCCTGCCTCAGCTAGCCCTTAACCCTTATGCTGCTCAGGTGGCTTATAATGCCAATACAAGATGAAGCAAAAAAAAAGAAAAATAATTGAAACCCTGGCAAATGGGTACTCATCTGAGAGTACTCAGCGAGAGCTTTGCAATGAATACCAACATGGTAAGGTTTGGATAATTTTCAAAAATCTTTGCGTCTTTGTGTTTGGGCAAAAGTCACCTCAGCATTGAAAGGGTTAAGGCATATAGATTGGAGGAAACTGTCCTTATTTAGGGAAGCTCTGACTTTTTATAGAGGGCGACCTTCAGTGCACTGATCTCGAAAATCTTTCGTTGATTTAAAGGAAGGAGGTGTAGGGGGAGGGGGTTACAGGTCACATCTTAACCCTTATGCTGCTGCTGGCAATACAAAATGATGCAAAAAAACTGAAAAATGACTGAAACACTGGCATATAGGTACTCAAACTGCTTGTCACTGCTTAGCCTAAAATGGCAGAAAAATGATGATAATCAAACTTCTGGAAAAAGAGTTTATTCCAACTGTCACTTTCTACATTGAGTACAGTTAAAATTTGAGAATGTGATCACTTTAACACTGTCATGTTGGTATTCATTGGATAGCTCTCGCCGAGGAGTACTCTCAGTTAAGTAGCCATAAGGCAGGGTTCCAGTTATTTTTCAGGTTTTTTGCATCATTTTTTATTTGGTCAAATTAGCCACCAGCTGCATTGGGGTTAAATATAAGGACTTGTCTGAGAAAAAAGGGACCTTTTCTTGCCATATTTTTCCAAAGTCTTGCTTATCAAGTCAAGATATTTCAATGTGTCGGACCATGTGCGCCCTTCGTATGTGAAAGGGTTACATATAAAAAAAGGAATCAGGAACCTTTATTTACATCACACATATTTCACACCTCCAAGGTGAAGATTTTTTGATTGTACTTCCGCAACGGTTCCTGATTTTTTGACTTATTCTCGTTGTTTGACGTATGTTCTCGCTGGGTTGCTCGCGATCTAATTATAGCGTCTGTGCGGGGTGCAGCGGGGCCACGATGATCTATGATTGGCCGGCCCCGATAGACACCATACATTAAACATGATGGATTACTAGCCCTACCTGTGTGTTAACCTTTTCGCTGCTGGTTGCTGATTTGGTCAACATAAGATAATGACAAAAAACCTGAGAAATGACCGAAACCATGGCAAATGGGAACTCGTCTGAAAGTGCTCGGCGAGAGCTTTCCAATGAATACCAATATGACAGGGTTGAGTTGATTTTCAGAAAAGATAATGACAAAAATAATAACAAAAAACTGAGAAATGACTGAAACCATGGCAAATGAGTACTCATCTGAGAGTACTCGGCAAGAGCTTTCCAATGAATGCCAATATGACAGAGTTAAGATAATGTCATAATTCTTTTGCTTTTTTATGCATTGAACGAAAGTAACCTCAGCAGCAGAAGGGTTAAGGGTTATTCCAGAAACATGCACCTTTCCCATAGAGGGTAGTCCATCAATGCCACTTAGCATGCGTGAAGGATCGCACCCTTGTTGACTTAATTCTCTAAACTGGCGACCTTGAAATAGTCTCAAAGACCCTCAGGGTTTGCATCATTTATCTTGATTCAGACCTGTGAGTCTTATTTCTATCTTTGTCTCAGTGTAGGGTATGCCCCAATGGCAGAGTATTAAACAAGGCTATTCTATTCCCACCTAGCTCTTCTGTCCGGTGTCCCGATCAGTCTTGCAGATACTCAATGTACTAACCCTTATGCTGCTGGTGGCTAATTTGGCCAATACAAAATTATGCAAAAATCTAGAAATTGATTAAAACCCTGGCACATTTGTACTCATCTGAGTACTCATCTATATAATGAGTTTAATACTAATTTGGCAACTGACTAATTTGTCCAATACAAAATGATACAAAAAAACCTGCCTCTACAAGGCTACTTGCTTCTGGTATAAACATACAATACTGAAATCCAAATCTTACGTTTTATTTGTGTTTTCATGCGTTAGTAATAGTATTTTTCTCTCTCTATTTTCAGGTACGTATTCATCCTCCTGTTACTCAAATATGCTTGCTGTACTGTGGTAGGTGGTTTTACTTATGTGCTCTTATCTTATAGATAATCTTAACCTTTATGCTGGTGGTGGCTAATTTGGCCAATACAAAATGATGCAAAAAACCTTACAAATGACTGAAACCCTGGCACATGGGACTCATCTGAGAGTACTCAGTGAGAGCATTTCAATGAATACCAACATGACAGGGTTTAGATGGTTTTCAAAAGGTTTTTTGCTTTGTGATTTGGATGAAATTAGCCTTACATTGCAAGGGTTAAATGAAAGAAAGCATGAACAGACGTGTTTACTTAATGTTTCTCAGTGACCCTCATGATTTGAGAGTCATTCAGTAATTGAACAAATGTTCCGCTGTGGGTCTGTCAGATGAACAGATATGATTGATCGAGCACTTTCCTCTTTTTCATGGCAGTGTTTTTGCTGTCTAACTCACTGTCTGAACCATGTTTTCCCCTGTTATTTTGGGTACTAATGGTGAGGGAGTTGTTCAATTATTGAACACCATATTTCTTGTTTTTCTGATTCATAGGATTGGTTTATTTCCTGACCTTTTAACCCTTTAAATGCTGAGGCTACTTTAATCCCAAAACAAAGACTGAAAGATTTTTGAAAACCATCTAAACCCTGTCATGTTGGTATTCATTAAATAGCCCTCGCTGAGTACTCTCAGATGAGTACCCATTTGCCAGGGTTTCAGTCAATTTCTGTTTTTTTTGCATCATTTTGTATTAACCAAATTAGCCACCAGCATGCAGAACAAGGGTTAACCCTTTTGCTGGTGGTGGCTGATTTTGCCAACACAAAATCATGCAAGAATCACGTGAAATGACTTAAATCCTGGCACGTGAGTACTCATCTGAGAGTATATAGTCAGTCAAAGCTATCCAATGAATACCAACATGACAGAGTTTAGATGGTTTTCAAGGATCTTTGCATCCATGTGTTTTGGAGGAAAGTAACCTCAGCATTGGAAGGGTTAAGCCATCCATGGGGCCCTTATGCAGGAATGCTTCACTCCAAGTAAATGATGCCCTGATGCTGACTGGGGAGCTGTTATATTATTGAACACATCTTCCTCTATGCCATGTCATAGGGAGGCAGTGGGCGTTGTTCGGTTATTGAACACCTCTTTCTCTGTAGACCTGTCAAAGATGATTGATAGAGAGATCATTTTCCTGACCTTTCAGCTAGCATGAGTCTCAGATGCAGTGAGGCTACATGTTGGTCCAACTCTCATGACTTGGGAGTTGTTCAATTATTGAACAGTCCTGTTCTTCTCTTGTATGTCAGTGACATGCAACAGGGAACATGTTTTAGAAGTAAACATGTTTTCTTTTGTAGTTATGTCAAAAATAATTGAAGGAATGATGTTTGACCTTTTCAGCTCTCTTTGGCATGGAGTCTCAGTGCAGAAAAGCCATGTACGTTACATGTACCTTGACTTTTTATGACAGCTATGTGTCTGAATCTTAATGTACTAACCCTTATGCAGCTAGTGGCTTATTTTGCCAACACAAAATGATGCAAAAAACCTGAAAAATGATTGAAACCCTATGGGTATTATCATCTGAGAGTACTCTGTAAGAGCTGTCTAATGAATACCATCATGACAGGGTTTAGATAGCTTTCAAAAATACGAAAGTAGCCTAATAGCATTGTAAGGCTATATGAACTCTTACACTGCTGTTGGCTAATTTGGCCAATACAAAATAATGCGAAAAACCTAAAAAAGAAATGACTTAAACCCTGGCACATGGATACTCATCTTAGAGTATTAGGCTATCGGCCAATCCTGAAAAGAGCCTCCGTTAAGGAGTAACCCCAACCCGTCTTATAACAAAACACAACATGTTTTTTTGGAAAGATATATGTGTCTGATGAAAGAAAATCCATGTTGTGGTGAAAATATTTGGTGGCAGCTAGGTTTTACGGAGAAAAACGTGCATCGATATTGCAAATTTCACAAAAAAATGACTTTTTTTTAAACGGTGCAGGACAACCACAAATATTTATCAAATTGATTCAGACTTGGTATGGAGTTTGATATTATGAAGCTTGATATGCACAAAATGAATTATCCTGGCTGAACAACTCTTATTGTGAAATAATGCACTTTTAAGGTCAGAAACGGCCATTTTTTTTGCATTTAAAAAAGAATCTTTATTGATGTTTATTTTTTGGAGAATTTTCCCTTACACAAACTTATCAAAATGATACACCAAAATTATTGCTAGACATTCCCCTTTCAAATGAGGCTTTATTCATATAATTTGGTTGGCTACAGGATCTCTTATAGGGAATTCATTTCCCCTACCCCTATTTTTGAAAAATCCTCAAAAATGCTGAAAAATAGAAGTAATTTTTTATAAAATTCTTCTTTCCAATATTCCTCATACAAATTACTCTTGATTATTAGTAAGGTCCTTTTCTAGTGAAAAAGAAGTAAAATTAAGTGTTTAAGTTGTGTTTGCACTGATTGACCTCACATTTAGGATAATGCAGAAACGGGTAAATTGAGTATTTTTGGACATTTTAGTTTTAATAAAAGGCATATAAGAAGTTCTTCAGGCAGGCAATCTAGATATCTTTAGAAAAAAGACACTAAAGGCTTTCATTTGATATATCATAAGACCCCCCTTGCACATTTTTGTGTTAAAAATATGACTTCATACATAAAGCAGCTGTAGTGAGGGCTATATACAGCAACTTGGCGAAAACTCACCTAATGGTCATCATTTTCGTATTTTGTGGCTTCTTAGCATTATTCTTCACTCAAATTACATTAACAGTTAATAAGGTCATTGTCTAGTGAAATTGGTGAAAAAAAATGTTAGAGATGTGTTTTACCGAGTGACCCCACATTTAGGGTAAGTATGCAGAAATGGGGAAAACATTGTACTTTGGATTTTTTTTGTTTTGATAAAAGGCATATATGAAATTGTGCAGGCAAATGATAGATATCTTCAGAAAGTAAACACTATGAGCTTTTTTTTGATTACGTTTAGACCCCTTGCACATTCTTGTATTGAAAATATGGCAGAGCAAAACAATGTGGTTATTGAAAAATTACCAGAAAAACTAAAATCTTTTGAACAGTGCTAGACGCAGCCAATTTAATTTTCTAAATCACCTATATTTTGCAGAAAGTTCGATTTTATGAGGCTTGCTATGAACAAAAAGAATTAATCTGACTTTAAAGCCACTTAAGAGTGTGATAAAAAGCACTTTTTTATGTCAATACAGGCATTTTTGAAGATATTTGTATTGCTCTCTTGTTTCTGTGATATGTACTGTACACAAACCTTAGCAAAATCATGTAGCAATTTAGTCAAATGACTTCCTCTTTCATATGGTGCTTTAATCACATACTTAAGTTGGCTACAGGCTCACGCCGCTGTATGATGTTAAACCAGAGCAGAGAGTTCAAGACCCTGTCAGTGGTATATAATATTACTCAACACAGGTCGGCATGAATTGGTTGATACAAGTCACCCCCTTACCAATGAATCACTGAGATTACAAAACATGTTGACATCTATTCCCCCCTCAATACCAGCAGAGACCGAGGGGAATCCTGGTGAAACAACTAGATATTTAGATGGTGGTTTATGGGGTTAATCTGGGAATGGAGAGGCATTTTGAGATTTTTGAATATCTAAAGCCCACCCTTATTCTTATCATTAGACCAACTGTGACTGTCTAGGTCATCACTGAGCAGAATAAGAAAAACTTTCTCAGAAGCTCACATAGGCCTGCACACAGAAAGGAAATATTTAGTCTTTTTTCTGCATACTAAATTGAACCAAAAATATGGCATTTGGGTACACATGTTATTAGATTTGCTTGTGTGGTATATATAGACCTGAGAGTATCTTGAAGGGAAATGTTTCTTCAATTTTCTTAAAGTTAAGCAATCTAGACGTTTAAAAACCCTTTTCCTAATGGATATTTTTCCACATACTTATGAAGTTTGATGGTCCATCCAGGGACTTAGCCAGGACCCGTCCTACCTGTCTTTTGAACAGGTAGTTTCCTAAAAACCTCCTGTTAAGTTTGGACAGGCAAAATTTTCTATGATGATTTTTCAAGTTTAACTTTTGGGGTGTAATGACCAAATATTTTCCTAACAAACCATCTTCTTGGACATAGCTGAAGTGTAAACTGACCTTTTTGACACACTTAGCTATTAAATGTAGCCTATTATAAGGATTTGAAGTAGATAAGTAGCTCAATCTGGACGGGCAAAAATTTGGAAATTGCTGTTTTGGACAAGCATTTTTGAAATCCTGGCTAAGACCCTGGGTCCATCCTATTATTATGGATAGGAGCTCCGTTTGATAACACCATGCATGATTCCTCAATATTTCCCCCTGAAAGTTTTTCACCCTGCTGGGATAGTATACATTTGTGAAGTTTAATGTGTTCCTCATCAGAAAACCTTTTAAGGACTTCATACTTTGTATAGGCTAACTAATCAAATTAAAGCAGGGTAGAGGAAGAAATTGGGACTGAAAAATTTATCTCACAAGCTACCTTATCCTATTCATGCATATCTAATCGGAGAGAATTGTCTGAGTCTCGATACTCTTGAAAATAACTTAGATATACAGCAAAGCTGGATTATGCTGCAATTAAAAATTGTCCTTCAAATATGCTTTTATTAGGGAAATAACCCCAAAATAGCCATTTTGAGGTGATGCAGGCTTTGATAACTTTAACACCTCACCAGCATTTGGTTGAACACTTCTAACAGAACTGTATTGAACTAGTGTCAGGTCTTTCAATCCATTTAAATTAGATTTTTTAGACCTCAAAACCAATGTCCACTGACAATTGATTTTGCTCATATATATATATATATATATATATATATATATATATATATATATATATATATATATATATATATATATATATATATATATATATATATATATATATTAATTATGATATACATTACCTGTTCATATATATATATATATATATATATACATATATATATATATATATATATATATATATATATATATATATATATATATATATATATATATATATATATATATATATATATATATATATATCGGAAATACAAATGACACCTTAGATAAATCATTAAACTAGGCACAATGCAAGTCCTCTGTTTTATCCATTTAGTTAACAGCATACCTCAGGATAGTGTTGTAGACACATCTGGCATTATGATCCTACCTTTTGTAACTGACAACACTAAGGAAATCAAGGTCTTTACCTAGATTATTCACACATATCCTGAAGCTATAGGTCGATGAGGCCAAATGCACTGGCCAACTTTTGGTAATTCTTTTTATCCAACAAAAGCACCAGTCATTTTAGACTATCACAGGATTAGATAACCCTACTATATAACAATAAATGAATAAAACAATCAGGTTAGGTTTGTAAAAAGCTGATTATGACTAGTTCTGAAACTATTACGTGGAGCCATATTTACACTAAGGAATATGATATGGTGAATAATACATAAAATGGAAGCAGGCCTACTTTCTAGATTGCATCCATTGGGGTCACTCAATGCAAACACAACTTTAAATGTTTTCCCTGAGCAAGGATATAATAAATGGTCAAGGGTAATTTCAGAATTAATTCTAAGAAGCCACAAAAGTAGAGTGAGATTGTCATAAGGTGCGTATTTACCAAGTTGTTGTTTTCAGCCCTCACTACATCTACTTTGTATGATGCCGTATTTTCAATGCAAAAACATGTACGGGTATTAATGATAATCAAATGGAAGGTCATAGTTTCTTCTTTCTGATATATATTGTTTGCCTGCACAATCTCATATATGCCTTTTATCAAAACAAAATAATACAAAAATATTATGTTTTTTCCTGTTTCTGCATACTTACCCTAAATGTGGGGTCACTCGGTAAAAACACATCTCTAACATTTTTTTTCACCAATTTCACTAGACAAGGACCTTATTAACTGTTTAATGTAATTTGAGTAAAGAATAATGCTAAGAAGCCACTAAATAAGAAAATGATGACCATTATGTGAGTTTTCACCAAGTTGCTGTATATAGCCCTCACTACAGCTGCTATATGTATGCAGTCATATTTTTAACACAAAAATGTGCTAGGGGGGTCTTATGATATATCAAATGAAAGCCTTTAGTGTCTTTTTTCTAAAGATATCTAGATTGCCTGCCTGAAGAACTTCTTATATGCCTTTTATTAAAACTAAAATGTCCAAAAATACTCAATTTACCCGTTTCTGCATATTTACCCTAAATGTGAGGTCAATCAGTGCAAACACAACTTAAACACTTCATTTTACTTCTTTTTCACTAGAAAAGGACCTTACCAATAATCAAGAGTAATTTGTATGAGGAATATTGGAAAGAAGAATTTTATAAAAAAATACTTCTATTTTTCAGCATTTTTGAGGATTTTTCAAAAATAGGGGTAGGGGAAATGAATTCCCTATAAGAGATCCTGTAGCCAACCAAATTATATGAATAAAGCCTCATTTGAAAGGGGAATGTCTAGCAATAATTTTGGTGTATCATTTTGATAAGTTTGTGTAAGGAAAATTCTACAAAAAATAACATCAATAAAGATTTTTTTTTTAAATGCAAAAAAAATGGCCGTTTTTGACCTTAAAAGTGCATTATTTCACAATAAGAGTTGTTCAGCCAGGATAATTTATTTTGTGCATATCAAGCTTCATAATATCAAACTCCATACCAAGTCTGAATCAATTTGATAAATATTTGTGGTTGTCCTGCACCGTTTAAAAAAAAAGTCATTTTTTTGTGAAATTTGCAATATTGATGCACGTTTTTCTCCGTAAAACATAGCTGCCACCAAATTTTTTCACCACAACATGGATTTCCTTTCATCAGACACATATATCTTTCCAAAAAAACATGTTGTGTTTTGTTATAAGACGGGTTGGGGTACCCGACCACTTTTGGGGTTTGGCCGATAGCCTAAGGTATGACCTAGTTCAATCCTTTAGCTCTAACATGGAGGTGGCCAATTTGAAATACAATACTGCACAATGCAGTTTTAAATATAGAAACCATGCACTTTGGTTGACACATCGATGGTTAGGGTACCCTATGAACCACTTTGGTACTTAGGAATGTAACTTGGAATCAAGCGAAAGTGTGCAAAACATTTGAAGGAGGACTTGTTGATTGAGAGTAACTTGTGATAAAGCATTAGTTTGGAAAATATTTGAAAGAGAGGGCTAGTGGATTGGGATATTTCTTTTTCATATTTTTTTTCCAAATGATGCTTTTTCATGATAGAATCACAAACACTATGTGGTGGCTATTTTGGCATCTCCATGCAGATATGAATCAGTTAAATAAGGATAGAAATATCAGCTAACTTTAAAATATTAGGTTAAAAATCTGTTTTAGTTTTTTTTTTGTCTGGCAGGTTGAGGCAGTAGGATAGAATGGGTTAATACATCTAACAGTTACACCGTTGTATCCTGAATCCTTCGATTCAGATTCAACTGAACTTGAAAGGGTGTATTTGCCCTAGTTCCACTATGTGCATGTGTGCGCTCCATATAATGCATTCAGAGTAAAGGCAAATATAGAAAATCCCAAATACATACT